>JAWLRI010001005.1:1660720-1670725 GCA_034781795.1 Crypturellus tataupa
CGGGCCGCGGCGGCGCGGCCGTTGGTGCCGCCCCCTCGCCCACGTGGCCTCCCGCCGCCGCTATATAAGGGCGGCCATTTCGGCGGCGCGCCCGCCCGCGCCGCTCCGCTCTCGTGCTCTCGTCCCGCGCCGCTGCCGCCGCCATGACCGCCGCGGCCGTGTCCTTCGCCAAGGATTTCCTGGCCGGGGGGGTGGCGGCCGCCATCTCCAAGACGGCCGTGGCGCCCATCGAGCGCGTGAAGTTGCTGCTGCAGGTGCAGGCCTCGTCCAAACAGATCCGCGCGGACCAGCAGTACAAGGGCATGATCGACTGCTTTGTGCGCATCCCCCGCGAGCAGGGTAGGCACCACCAGCCGTCCCCTGCCCACCCTCCCTCCTGTTCAACCCTGAAATACGGAGATGCGGTGTCAAGGAGGAGCTTTCTGCCGCGGCAGTTGGTGATCAGAGGAGAGCTGCTGTTTGAGAGAGAATAAGGCTGGTGTTGGGATCCTCTACATATCCCCTAGGATGGGGCTTTAAAAAAAGTCAAATGTGCCGCAGACTAGTCTGTAATTACAAAGACACTACAAAGTTTTCAATCATTTGTATAAATGATTTATCCATTGCTTTAATGTGGAGCCTGAGCACCCTCTGTAGAAGCTAAAATACGTGTACAAGCTGCATGCATAAAATGATTGCTATGTAGATTAGTGAAACCTTACCCAGTTTCTGCACTACAGTATGCATAGGTGTCCCTAGTCTTACTTAGGAAGTAAAGAGGTTGAAAATGTTCCGCATTTGTCCCAGCATTATTGGTGTTTCTGTTGTAGTTCTAGGAGATGTCCTTATGCAAGCAGCTATTCCAGACATATGTTTGCAAGTATCAGAATAAATAAAGATTTCCAGTGCCAAACGCCTGGAAAATAAAAGATCTAAAATAGTTCATTTTTTTACCTTTGTTACCACTCATACTAAAGCAGAACAGTAGGAAAAAATGTTGTATGATATACTCAATGAAATACATACATTGTAAAAGTAATTCAAATAATCCATTTCCTTTCTGTAGGATTTTTCAGCTTCTGGCGTGGCAATTTGGCCAATGTGATCCGATATTTTCCAACACAAGCTCTAAATTTTGCTTTTAAGGACAAATACAAACAGATTTTCATGTCCAGAGTGGATAAAGACAAACAGGTAAATAATTTGTTGTGTCTATTTAATAAGTAAACCACTTGGGTCCCAGACGAGAACTGTGTGATCCCTGGCAGTGCTTTCTCTCAAGATGGTTGGTAATTAGAAGCAGTGTAGTGGTTAGATTTTTTAAGAATTCACCTTTGCTTTTATAATAAGGAACAGTGGGCATGGCTTACTGTATAGTTTACTACGGAAAGACATGAAATATGTTAAAATCTGTTTTTAATTTGTAATGATTAATAACTTTGTGAGGTACATGTAAATAACTGCCTATAATGAAGCTTTGAATTTTTCAAAGCATTCAGAATATGTAATTATTTTGGAGTTAACAGATGTAAGTAATAAGACTGGATAGTTGTACTCAGGCACTTACATTTTAGGACTTTGTCAGAAATCCTGGTTGCATTTTCAGAGTTAAGATTGCATGACCTAAAACTCTAAACTCATCAGAGAGAAAAGAAACACTCTCAGGTTATGATACAGAAGGCTGTCTGAATTTTTGGTCTCTACTGTCTTATATTGTAATTCTTTGTTATTGGGAAAAGTCTGTCTACTTCGATGGGCTCCTGCAAAGACACCTTGGTCTATATCCACTTAATTAATTACATAACTAGGCGAAATCTTGGAATGTGAAATGTTGATATTGGCATTGGACAAATTTCATGCATAAAATTAATTCATATCAGCAGAATGGAAAATAAGTATCTAATTTGTTTCATGTGAAAATAACTGAAAAATCTACTTTACTTGTGTCTGTCTTAGATTATCATTTCTAGGATTTTGTGAGGTTAGGTTTTTAGAGTTGAAACAAAAACCTAATGTTCTGTGCTTTCTCTTCTGACATTTATTTTTCTGTGGTGCCAGAAACTATTTTTGCCCCAGGCTTTCCTAATGGTACTGACCAACAGGAATGCTGTCAATCATTAATGTTTGATTAATCTCCTTGTATTGCATGCAAATTCTTAAGATGTCCTTTTTCAATTAGAGCTAATTCATATGTAAAGAGTTTAAGGTTGCCATTTCTTTCTTAGAGTGGAAAAAGTAGAACATGGATGATGTAAATAACACAGTGTTTATAGTTCTTCGAATCTCTTTTCCATCTCATAGAAATGTTTCCAGATGGCTTGCATGTGTATGTGCTTGTGACTCAAATTTTAGAAACATTCCGTGAATAGCACTCAAAACTAATTTCTTTGGAAATACAGTATTTAGCAAAGCAGAATATATGTTATTGAAGCTCAGGATGTTGGCATGCTTGGGTTGTGAAAATAGAGTAGGATAGGAAATCAAGACTAGAGTATTGCAGTAATTTTTGCTTAACTGGGTTATCTTGAGAAAAAAAAATAAAACTTCAGATTATGAGAGTTAAAGAGCAAAGTAACTGAGCAAAGCTCAGAAAGACAAACTATATCTACACACCAGACACTCAGTACTGAAGGGAATACAGAAAGAACCGAGCATCTTCAAACTGCGTCTGTCCCCTCCCCTTCTTGCTATTGCAATCAGCAGCAGTTTCTCCAGTGACACGAGCTAGGGCAGGTAATCCAAGTCTTCCACAAAACACATAAAATACAAGGCAGTTAACCTGCATTGAGCTCTGTGCTGTTGCTAAACTAGCAAATGTAAAGCTCTCTTGGATTCTTCTGCCTGGTCTGCATTTATTACAGATAGATGTAACTGTGATTCCATTTCAGCTTAGCAGTATTATGAGAAATGTTTTGTAAAATGTCTCTTTTTCTGTCGTTAGCTTTTTCCTATTTGGTAAGCAGTATAGGCCACCATATAAGTATATGGATTGTTATGTTTCTGTGTTCATCAGGGAGAGCTGATGCTTTGCTGTTAAAGCAGGGAGATCTGCAGGCTGATCATTGTGCAGCACTGGACAATTATAGATCAGCAAGATGTTATCTGCTATCTGGGTCACAGAAGCACCATATAATTCAGAACTTGAACAAGAAAAGAGCTTATAAATATTTTATAATATAAGCAGAAATGGACAGCAAGTCTTCTCAGATTGTTCTGAAGTACCTCACTATATGCCTTACTCTGCAACTGACATTTTTCAGTGTATTAATTTGAAAATAACCTGGTGTTTTAGAATGATCTAATTTTCCATGTTTAAAAAAGTTCATTCATATCTACATCAAAGGTCAGTATTGTGTTACATAATTATGTATAATTACATAATACTGTTTATTCATAATTGTACACAGTAGTTTTTGTATTTCAGTTCTGGAAATGGTTTTTGGCCAACCTGGCTTCTGGCGGAGCAGCAGGAGCAACATCCTTGTGTGTAGTGTATCCGTTAGACTTTGCCCGGACCCGACTAGCTGCTGACATTGGGAAAGGTAGGAAAAGCTCTTATATGACATTTCCAATATATCTGATGTGTTTTGGGATTTGTATTCATCTCATTTTAGTTATTTGTATTCATCTCATTTTAGTTATTTGTATTCATCTCATTTTAGTTATTTGTATTCATCTCATTTTAGAGACAGATAATTTTGACAGAATAGCAGTTGAAAATTGTCAACAAAGATTTTGCGAGAATATATCTCTAGGTGTACATTTCTTTCCTGCAAACAGTTAAAATGAATTTCCTTAAAGCAGGATCTGGAAGGCAGTGCAACAGAGAAAAATAAATGTATGTTTTCCTTATTGTCCTTGGTTTTCTGATTTGTCCCTAACTGGACAAATCAACTCCTGTGACTCTCTGGGCCTTGCAGGATTGTCCTAAGAGTTAGATGCCTGACTTGCCCTATTTCTGGCGTGCTTTCTATGTCCTGTATTTGTTGTGTTTCTTTCTTTATTTGTTTTGGATTTTTCACATTTGTCACAGCTTGTAGGTAGTGTCTAAGTTTAAAGGAATGCTGTTCACTGTTAACTTTAGTAAGAATACATATGGAGGGAGTGGAGGGTTAGGACTGCGTGAAAGAATTTATTTTCAATCATGCACAAGTATCCTGCTGAATGGGGACAAAATGGAAATGATAGTTATTTGGCCTGAATGTGTTTCAACAGCTGGATGCCTGTATCTGTTTGACTTTTTCTTTGAATATATTTTTGCTGGAATGAGTAGCCCTCATCAGAATTCATAAAATATCCTCATCCATCCATGTGCCTGGATTTCTTTGCACTGTTCACAAGTGCAGGAAACAGAATGATCTATTATATTTTTATTCTGATTTTGCTATGTTAAATGTTTCAGTCTTGGGAAGTAGTTTGTCCTAAAATGAAGGGGTTCTCTAAAGTCTGAGAATATGCATGTTACTTCATAGAAATTTTCTTCTGTATTAGGTGCTGCTGAGCGACAGTTCCATGGACTTGGTGACTGCATTGTTAAGGTTGCAAAGGCAGATGGAATCGCTGGCCTGTACCAGGGCTTTGGCGTTTCAGTGCAGGGAATCATTGTGTACCGAGCCTCTTATTTTGGATGTTATGACACCATTAAGGTATTTCTTGTGAACAAAAATGCATCCATGCAAGATGTTTTAAATAGTGTTAGCTATTGTTTTTACAGTTACTTATGCTCAACGGAGAGTATATTTCAGAAAGAGCCAAGTTGTTTTATAGTAGAGTTAACAATAAAAATTAGCCTAATTATATTTGATACCAGATTTGACACATTTTAAAGAACTGGCACAGACTGTTGTTACTTTATTTTGCAGGGATTATTGCCAAATCCAAAACAAACCCCATTCATTTTTTCCTTTTTCATTGCCCAAGTTGTGACTACATTCTCAGGAATACTGTCTTATCCCTTTGACACTGTCAGGAGACGCATGATGATGCAGGTATGATCTAACTTGCAATTCTTTTCTGAAAAATACTGTTTTTTAATTTCATATGATATTTAGCCTTACAGTGTTTGAGACTCTGTTCATAAAAATAAGAAATATCTCCAGAAATAAAAAAAGAAAAATCTGAACTATAATACTGTCAGAAATGTCCTTAGTTCACACCACGATGAGAGTTTCCTACAAAAACTCAGTATTTCTACTCAGAAGACAGCTAATTGGAATAACACAGGTTTGTGGGTAGAAGTAAAATTTCTTATTAGCCCAACCCTGTGGCACAGAGCCCTTTGTCAGGCCTGAAATAGAATCAATAATTTTCAAAGCTCAATGCAAGCTGAGAAATACTTCTCTGCATTTGACTAAGTATGATAATGTCTTGTTAGCTGTTACTGTTGGATCTTGTTGCTCACTATTAGGTGATTTTGCTAGGTAGTTAAAATAGTTGTAGGCCTATTTCATAAATCAAGTTCTGTCTATTAAGATCACACTCAAACAAGGAAAAGAACTCAGCATTTCTTGACCTTGTTTCTAGTATCTCTGAGAAGATTTGGCCATCTGGAATTACAAAAGAGATGTCAGTTTCAGAGGGAAAAGAAAAAGTAAATTTTATTTCAGGAGTATCTTTTAGTACCCCAGGAAGTCAAAGGAAAATCAAAACAAATGCAGGCATAGAACTTGCTTAGGTGGTTTCAGAAAATCTCAGGAGATATTTAGCTTCTTATGTAATGCCCACATACCTCTGGTATCTGTCCTAAAAAATGACAATCTTAAAAGCCTGCAGTGCACAAACACCATTACCACTGCTGATTTCTTCCTGTCATATTAAACATTATTGCACTGTCTTTAGATTCTGTTTTATCTGCTTAATTAGCAGTACACCTACAGAAACATTCATATGTACTTGTGCTTCTTGAGGTTGGCCTTATTAGAGGATTGCGTGCATTTCTGGTAATTAATTTACCACTAGGAAAGAAAATAGTACCAAGAACATGAAAAATATAAATTATAATCATATGAAATAAAACAATGATTTTTCTAGCCTAGAAGAAACAAGATGAGAATGAGAAGAAGTGTATATGTTGTAGGTGTATGGGTGTACTGTATATGCTCTCGTTGTTTCCATCATTTTTTAGAAATAAGTTATTGTTCTGCAGCCTCACCAACGATTACCAGTGCTGTTCAGTATGATTTTTATGGTGGTAAATTAACAGTGTTCATTCAGAAACAGTTTCTTACTGTGACATTCTGTTCTCAGAAGAAACCATGATTAAATATAGTGCCTTTTATTTCTTCAATTAAAAATATATTTGGCAGTCAGGATAGCTTTCTCCAGTATGAGCACAGTAGTGGTAGTGCTTTGGGTAAAAGTTATCTCTGTTAGCTAAGCACCAGCATGTATTTACAAGTATTCTTTAATCTGCATGTATTCAAGTAGATGCAAAACAAAGTATTTCGAGTACTTTTTAGCTCTACATTCCAATGCTTATTGTATATTTATGTGAATGTTTGTCATTGCTGTATTTCCTGCATTTATTATATTTAGGAAAATGATAGTGACTTTATACATTGGTTTCTAGGAGAAGGTATAACACGTAATGTCATCTTCATCAGAAAATTCAGACTTGACTTTACTAAGTGTAGAAACATCACAAGAGTGTAGAGTAAGCAAGATCTACTCTATAGACATAATCTTTCTGCCATTATACGACATCTAGAACCTTAATAGATATAGCTAAAATTTTATGTAAACATTTAGGAGACAAACTGGATATATAAGGCTTGCAGTATAATGTAACAGTAGTTAGCAGTCCATGTATATTTTGTAAAGGTGAGATAAATACCCAAAATGCAGGACATAGAGAATTGGGTTCTAGATTTCTGAAAAATGTTTGTCTGCTAATGGGAATGGTTCTCTGCATGCAGCTTATTTCCAAATCCAGTATTTGAAGTATCTCAGCAAATCAATTATTGTAGCAAATTTAACCTGTAATCTTAAAGCCAGATGGAATCTTTTGGCCACTGTAGCTCCAACACTGAGATTCTGTATGCAGAATTTTTAGAACAGCACTGTTATCAGTGGTATGACTTCTTACAGACTTCCTTAGGTTTTGAATCAAACTGTAAGTAATCATTCCATTTGTGAATCACAAGTTAAAGTGCAATACTGCTTACAAAATTGTACTGGCTCTCCTGTACAAAAAGGGACACAGTATATAATCTGATAATCCCTGATGTGCCTATTTTTAGCAAATAAGCATTTCTGAATAAAGTTCTTAGAGCAGAGCTAACTTCTACCAGTTTAGAGAACCCTCCGTAAGAAGAGTCCTGGAGTGAGAGAAGTGTGAATCTGAGGCAGCAAGCAGTGACGCTGGTACTACTTAGATGCAGTTTAGCGTTACATCCTCTTATAGCACCACTAATGTTATATGCTGCCCTGACGTGAGTGCAAAGGGAGAGACATATTTACAGAGTCTGCTGTTTTGACACGCTTTGCCCACTATAAAACCTGGCAGTGACAAAAAGCATCTGGGTTTGGCTTGAGATGTAGCTAATTCAGGTCAAACCCAAAAAGATCAAGCAAAATATTACTGTTTTGTTTCCAGTAGGATTTCACATAGAGCAATTTGGTATTAATCTTTCTGAAAACGTGTACTTACTTCTTGTTAGCGAAGACACTGCTCTTCCTGCTTTTGATCCTTCACATGTAAGCATGACAACTGTTTGGGCTATATTCTTCAGCCTTTCTGTGTTTTTCCATTATGCTAGTCAGGACCTTGATGATTTTTGGAAAACAGATGGCTGCTGGATGGACTCTATTGGTTGCTAATGGAGTGAAGTCTACTTGCTGAAAGCTACTGCAGTGGTACTAAAAAGGAGAAAAAAATGCACCGTAAAAGTTTCTGAAGTATTTAGACAATTCAGAGCACTCTCAGGACTGGAGTGACCTCATTTAACTCCTAAGCCTTACTTGCGGGTAAAGCTTAAAAGAAGCATCACAAGAAGGATCACAGCCTTTCTAAATTTAGCGGTTGGAACCAGCTAACAGAGCATTACCTCAGATAAATATTTATTAGTTAAAAGATCGTGCCTTTGCACCTTGCAGTAGGTGAAGCAGGAGGAAGCTTCCTGTAGTGTTCTTTACCAAACAAAGACAACTTGTTCTAAGCGTCCAAGTGTCTTTTCTCAGTGCAGTACAGTAATGATTTGTCTTTATTATTTGTATGCAGAGTGGGGAGACTGAGCGTCAGTATAAGGGAACCATTGACTGCTTTCTGAAAATATACCGTCGAGAGGGGCTTAATGCCTTTTTCCATGGAGCGTTCTCCAACATCCTTCGTGGAACAGGAGGAGCCTTGGTTTTGGTTCTTTATGACAAAATTAAGGAAATTTTCAATCTTGATACTTCGGG
Source organism: Crypturellus tataupa (assembly GCA_034781795.1). Classification (NCBI taxonomy): domain Eukaryota; kingdom Metazoa; phylum Chordata; class Aves; order Tinamiformes; family Tinamidae; genus Crypturellus; species Crypturellus tataupa. Next base: position 1,669,100 of record JAWLRI010001005.1, read on the forward strand.
GGGTTCAGGATCTGATTAAAATAAGTGAATGAGCATCTATTCTGTTTGTACAATGTACATAATAGGCTTCTCATTGTTTACATGGCATGTTTTTTTAGTTGAAACTTCACACAACTCATATTGTAGAATAGTTTAGATGTTTCTGTGCATGAGTATGTACTAAATCATATACTTTGTTTTGAGGAAAATAGAGAGCACTGTGTTCATTCAAGAAATTAATTCCAGAAAATGCTTGTTTAAAATCCTGAATGTTTCTGTTTTATTGATGCTAAATGTTACACATCTTGATTTGAAAGTACAGCATGTGCTTGAATATATTTGCTATCAGCAGCTTACCTAGCCTGTCAGCAAATCCCAATGTAAGTATCTCCATGGTTGAGCTTGCCCCAGTTTCTATATAAACCACAATAAAGAGAAAAACATGGTTTTAGGCTGTTGCTGCTTTTCACACTCTTTTAAAGACCAAGACAGACTGGAAAGAAGTTTTAACATTTTTTTTTTTAAGTTAGTATTTAGAAATACAGTAACTTCTCTCCTTCTTTCTCTCCCTTCCCAGTCCCTCTCTCTGCTCTCCCCTCAAATATTCCAAAGACTTTCAGCTTTTCAAGCATACATTAATACAGGATTTCTTCAGGAAATGTAAATGGTCCCAGATTCTTCTTTGTAATGAAGATAAATCTCTCAATCTTCAATTCCTGGGGAGACTTTTACTTCTGAGGGTAATAACTTTCTACAGGGAAAGGAAACACAAATTTATTGCAGAATATTGGTGACTTTGGGACTAAAGAAAGCATTTAGGAAGCATTTTTCTAAGTAAATAATTTAAAGGGTTTGTTTTCACAGAAATTGAGGCAGGAAGTACTTGTAATGTTCCTGGCAGACCATTCAGTTTCACATGAAGCCCTCCTATCCTTGAGTTAGTACAAATACTTCCCATCTCATACCAGATCAGATGTGAGCTGCAGGCAGAGGATGGACGGTTGGACACCACCGCTGCCCAGGGCCCTGCAGATGGTTACGCGCTCTGACTGCCTTCCTGGCGCTGCCTGGAAGCACAAGGAGCAGCCACAGCTGATAGGTCCCAGGTTTTTGCCTGACTGGCATTGTTGAAATCGTTTCACACTCCCAGAGGAGCAATCGCTATGATGCAGAGCACTGCAAACAGTGGGTTTTTTTTTTTTTTTTTTTTTTTTCTGAATTAGTTAAAAGGTTTGGTTTATCCCCCTTGCCATCTCACCTCTAGCCCATGGCAGACATGCTCTTGGAGCAACACGTAAAAAGCCCCTTGGCGCTTCCTTGGCGCCACCACGGATCTCTGCACACTCCTGCAATCCCGCCTGTGTGTGTGTGCGCGGCATCTGTGCCAGCTCCGCACGCCCAGGCCCCAAGGGTGCGCAGCAGCGATGGCGCCAGGGTGCTGCAACCGGCCCGGTCCCCTGTGTTGGCAGTGGGTGAGGCTGCTGGCAGGGGCTGGCCGCCTTTTTTGCCCCGTCTGCCCTGCCAGCCCTGCGCAGTGGTAGTTTTCTCCCGCCTGGAACCGCGGAACGATTAAACCTGGCACAAAACGCAGCTCCGCGCGGGGCCCGGCCCCTTTAAGGCGGCGGGGGCGGGGCGGCCGCGGCGCCC
>JAWLRI010001005.1:1670825-1690127 GCA_034781795.1 Crypturellus tataupa
TTCAAAAAAAAAAAAGGGGGGGGGGGTTGCATTTTATATTTCCTGAGCGCACTGGCTAGCAGCTACATAAATGCTGCAGATGGTGGCATCAGCTCAGAGTAGCCTGTCTGTCCAGTCCCCTGTTCTGGAGTGGGGTGGGTCAGCTCCCTTCATGTGTTACTTCATCAGAGTAGGTGGCCAAGTGACCACATGCAGCATTTGGGTTGCAGAGCTGAGGACTCTGGGCAGCTGGAGCAGTTGGCAGCTTGGAGGGGTGCACTGAAGGTGACCTCAGGAGCCCTCTTGTTTGTGCTCTTCTGAAGCTTGGGGCTTTAGGTATCTTGTAGCTTACAAGGGTGAGAAGAAAGCATAGAGCAAAAGAACAAGAAATAAATTGGCAAGTTGCTGCTTGCTGCTCTGGCTGCCTTGTGCCAATACTGCAAACCACTCGTCAGAGCAGTGCGTGTAAGTGGCTGCAAAAGGCAGGGAGGGAGTGTTTGTTGCTGAGTAACTCTGGATAAAAAGCAAAACGTAGTTTTTTACTTGTACGGAATAGAAATGCACTTTTTCCTCCCTGCTTAAAGCCTGTCCTTTGCAGCTGTTGTTTCAGTTGAATATAGTGCAGAAGCTGGAATAAGGGCTTGTGCAACTAGCATTCCATAATAGAAGCAGGCTTCTTAAATTTTCAACTGTCTTCAAGAACAAGCTTTTAGGGACCAATTGTACTTTAAATACCAAAAATAGTTATCTTTGGACAAGTGTTTTGCATCTGGTATTTGTGTATAAATGAAATGGTAGAAAGCGGTCCAGCTGACACTTTGTTTAGTCAGTACTGCATGCAGAGTTTCTTAGGGCTAGTAGTGCGCTGTGCTTAGTATGAGTACAAGAATAACTGCTTCAATCCTCAGGCTTTCTGCTTGTTTGTAGTACTTCTGTTTGTCCTAATAAATCTTCTGTTTTACAATGGTGCTTGTCAGCAATTATCTTTCATTATTGAGGATGATACCCTCGACTCTGAGGAGGAGGTTTGTGGTGAATATTTATTTTTACCCCCATCTTTTTTTTTTCTTGTAGAAAACTTTTCCTTCCAGTTGTTCCTTTCTGTGTGAACAGTAAGAATGATAAATGAGGATTTTCCCTGGCCTCAAATGACACAATTTAGCAAAAGTAGCTCTCACTTTTTAATCTTCATGGTTAAAGACTTGCCGAATCAATTGGCATGCCTAACCTTAACAGCTGCAGTATATGAGCCAGTGCCAGAGTTAGAACACAAAGGTTTAAATATGTGATTCCTTATTTTCTAGAAACAACAGTGAATTATTTTATGTGTATATGTAATGTGTAAATCTAGGAATCATAATTCCTTGTCAATGAAAGTAATTGTTGACGTTTCAAGCTTTAGCTGCAGCTCACTACTGATGTGCTGGTTATTCTGGATATCTAAATATTAGTCACCTTGAAAATTTGAGAGTCAGTCTCATGTTCTGTTATGAAAGGCTTTTGCAAAGACAAACTATTAAAAGACAAACTGTTACTTAAATCAAATAAAGTGACTAGCTCTGATAAATACAGAGATGCCACTAAGGCCCACAGATTTAGAACAGGTAACCTACTGATCAAGTAAAACACATTTTATTAATTTGGGCTGTAAGGGGAAGACAATTGGTTGTGTACAGTGACAAACTACTACAGAACTAGTTTTTGTGGATATATGCAGATGCGTGTGGTAATTAAACTATTTCTGCATAAGATGACAAACTAAAACTTGAGAGATATGATGTGAGATTGCAGTTCTGGCTGTTCCATAGACAACTTGTGGATTTTAGCCTGTGTCAGTGTTGTGTTGCTAGAATGTTCTTTACGTACGTTTTAGATGTATTTATTTCTAAATTAAACTGAAGAGAGTATTCACTAGGCTTAGTGTTCTCTCACAGGGAACAGAAGAGATTCTCATTATTTTAAGGGGGACAGGCAGAATGGTCCACTTAAACTGAGAATATGAATGTAGTACTGTATTGGAATAACTGTCTAAACATGGTGGATCAAAACCTTTCAAAGATTAAATCGTTCATGTCTAATGTCATCTGTTATAGAAACACTACAGCAAAGCTATGCATTCAGTTATGTAACTCTTTTCTAGGATAAAATGCAGATTGATCAAGATGAAGGAATTCAGAAAAGTCAGACTGAACAGAGCCAAGCAGATGAGGAAACGGAAAACGTAGCAACGGAAACAAAAGTTAGTATTCTGTATTGATAAGAAAATGTTTCACCCAAACTTTTTTGCTTGGTGTTTTTCAAATTGTTTCTGTTAACCTTACCATTTGCAATACATAGGACCATGTTTGCAGGACCACTGCAATAGCTACCTTAGAAATCTTGTCTTAGTGCTTTCATTTCCAATGCAATTCGTGGTGAAGACTTTGAAGCAAGTTTCCATTATTTAATGTCACTTTGTAGTGGAGATGGAATTTAATGAAGTGTAGGAAACATTGTGAAAAGAAACATGCAAGAGGGTGTAACTTGAAGTTTTATTGATAGCTCTTCAGGTTACGTTTAAACAAATAGCCCTGGTTTGGTTCAAAGTTAAAGTAATGATGGTTCTGAATAGCAGTAAATCTGATGCATTTGTAGCTGCTTTATTAGTGTGATTTGTCATCTTTGAGCATAAATGTAGTAATACTGCTGTTCAAAATTTGTTATAACTGCTAATCTTTTTACAGACTGCTTCTGGAGACAAGCAAGATCATTTAAACCAGCCTAAAGCTAAAGCAAAAGTCAAAAGTATTGACCTACCTATACAGGCTAGCCTCTACAGGCAACTGGGACAAGATCTTATCAATTGCTACATAGAAAATGAGGTATGTAATAAAAACAGATGACAAATAAATGACACTGTAAATAGTGGTCCAAAAGTATGTGCAACCATTAACCTATCTTACTACTCAGTAGACAAAACTGCAAGGTTTTGTCTATTAACACTTTTTTGGTGTTTGGTTTGTTTTTTTGGTGTTTGGTTTGGGTGAAATTAACTGTTTCACTGAATATTTGACTTCCAGATTTTGTAAAATAGATACTCCCTGAACCTTGCAGGTATCATGTTTGTCACTTAAGATTCTGCCAATATAAGCTCTGGGAAACAATCTGAAGAATAAAACAGGGAAAAAATCCTGTAGAACAGGAAAATTATTAGTGACTTCTAAACCAGAGTCAAGACTCTTTCCTTCTAGTTCTCTGTCTGTGGTCATCAATTTGCAGTCAATACCAGATCCACTTACTGGATCTGCACCTTTAACCCCTGCACCTTCTCTGTCTCTCCTTGTGGAGAAGACAAAAGTAAAGCAAAGGTGTAAATACTATCACTGAGAGTAACAGTCTCCTGTGAAGTTGTGTGGTACCATTTGAGAAGAATAATGCTTCAGCTTGACCCTTTATGTGCTTCTTAGCTTAAACTGAGTTTTTCTCCTCCACAGGGTAAGATGATGATGCAAGACAAGCTCGAGAAGGAAAGAAATGATGCTAAGAATGCTGTCGAAGAATACGTATATGACTTCAGAGACAAGCTATGTGGAGTTTTTGAAAAATTCATCACGGAAGAAGTACGACATACCTGTTTTAATTGTTGGAAAAAACTTTCTTTTAAGTTAGATTTGATTTAAGATTTTGATTAGGATTTGATAGGATATATGGAGGCTGCACGTTGTTCCTTGGGCATGCCTGAAAATGCAAAATTGATTCATTTTGCAGAGGTGAAAGTTTAAGTTATATATGCTTTGACCCAGGCATTCTGGACACAATTATGCCAAGGTCTATAAGGAGGGATTTTGGATAAAGAAATCCTGTTTTATGGCTGGAGTAAAAAAGGACTGATCGCTTTGCACCTAAATGGCATTGAGAGTTGGCATTAAACAAAATACAGTGTATAAAGCACAATAACTCCCCTTGTGCTCATTTTCAGTAACTTGCAAGTATGGTTCCTTCCCCACTTGAAAAGCAATTTAAATCTCATGTACTATTGAAGTCCTAGCAAAAGATGGTAGAAAAGGTCTGGGTTTTTGCAACACTTGCCCTGCCCTTGCCAGTAGTTTCTCTGCAACATCCATTTAAATAAAAGGTGAAAGACAACCAATTCTGGAAACAGATGTGCAGCAGCAGTTTTAAGGTCTGCTCTGTAGAATGCTGCACTAATCCAGCAATGCAGTGCAGATGCCCTTCCACCATAAACTCTTGAGTGCAAGGCAGATGTTTTATCCCAGGTTCTAAACAACCTGTTTACTTCAGTAAAGAGGATGGACAAGGATCAGTGTTTTTCCAATAACTAAAGATCAAGATTTTACATACAGGTGATAGTTCCATTAAGAGAAACTTAATTTCAGCATATATATTCTTGTTACTCAAATTTCTGCCTGCTTCCCTTTCCCCCAGCTATGCTGCAGGAGTTGGTAATTAACAGAACTTTGCATGTAAAGAAAACATGAAGGCGCTACTAGTATATCTCCTTTCATATAAAATTAATACTGAAGTTACATAATTCATATAAACTTCACTTGAAAATCAGATTAGTAAAGCTGAAGTGCTTCTTGTATGATTCTAACTTTTAATTAATGACAGCATTTCTTCAAGAATTCAGTCTTTAACTGATGAATTAAAACAGCCCTTTTCTTCACTAGGGAGATACCTATGTTTTTTGGTTTGTTTTGTGTTTTGGTTGGTGTGTTGGTTGGTTGGTTTGTTTGTTTGTTTGTTTCTTGTTTTGGTGGGATCCTATTTATCTTGTTTTTTTCCTAACTTACTTCATAGGATTCAAATAAACTGACCTTGATGTTGGAAGATACAGAAAACTGGCTTTATGAGGATGGAGAAGACCAGCCAAAGCAAGTGTATATGGATAAGCTTCAGGAGTTAAGAGTAAGGCTTTAAGTTATCTTTTTATTTAAAACGCACGTGTCTGTATATGTGTACGCATATATATGAGTATGCATGTATACATACACACTTGCAAAAACTAGTTAAAGATGCTTATGTTCATAGGAACATGCAGATTTAGTAAATTTACTAAGTGTGGAAGTCCAGATTGTTTGTGAATGTTTTTCAGTTAGGCAATGAGAATATAATTTAGATTTAAGAATACAGTGTATTTTAATGCTGACTTTGCTTCTAACCTGAAAACTCTCAATTAAGTGAAGAAGACTCAATAGCTACAAATAACAGATCTTGAATTAATTGCTCTGAGAATTTTTTTATAATTCTTATTACATTCTTATAGAGACTACAGTGTGTGGGTTCTTCCCCACCTCCTGCACAGTCCCTCAGGTCTTCATTACACTTAAACTCACTTTTTTTTTTTAACCTGAGAAAATTACATAGTTCAAATGTTTTGACAGCAGCTGTCTGTAAATGTAATTCCTACTTGTAATGGTGTTCTACACTTAAACCAAAAATTCAGTTTTATGATAATAGTATGTAAAGTCTAAAGAGTGCTTTAACAGAAGCTTTTACTTTATTGTGCTTTTTTTATTGTGTTTGCAGAAATTTGGACAGCCTATTCAGGAAAGATACATGGAACATGAAGAGAGACCAAAAGCTTTAAATGAACTGGGAAAGAAGATTCAGCTCCTTATGAAAGCAGTAGAAGCATATAAAAATAAGGTATAAAGAAATTATTCAGGGAAGGAACTACTTTGTGGGGGGGTATGAGGCTGGCTGTGGGTTTAGCAAACACTGTGGGAGTAACAAGCTGTTGAGAAACCGTTGTTGGTCACAGACTTCTGCCAACTTCTTAAATTGTTCTAAAGTGCTAGCCAAAAAGACTCCTTGCTCAAAATATATGAATCAAACAGATAGTCGGGGTGGAAAAGGGGGAGTGTTTGTGTGGAAAGTTTCTTTTATTTTTGTTTTTTCACTGACTCGTGCCACTAGAAATTGCAGTGGACATTTCAGCTGATGGCTATTACCATATTCTGTGTTACCATTATTTACAAGATCTATTGAAATTAGAAACACCGAAAAAATCTGAGCTGCCTTGCCTTTTTGCAGTCAACTTGTGTTTTTGCAATATGTTCTTAAGATGAAATTTTCAAATATTTCTAAAAATAATCCTCTATGTCTGTTCTACAATCATTCTTCACTTGTTAAAGCATTTATTTCTAGTGGATTGGAGCAGTGTTACTTTGTCCCAAAAGTTTTTAAATAAATGAGAAGTATGTACTTTATTTTTTTATGCACATCTTTGTCCATAGGATGAAAAATATGATCATCTAGATCCTGCTGAGATGGAAAAAGTTGAAAAATACATTAGTGAAGCTATGAACTGGTTGAACAGCAAAATGAATGCCCAAAATAAACTAAGTTTAACTCAGGATCCAGTCGTAAAAGTGGCAGAAATGTTGGCAAAATCCAAGGTAAAATCATTACTTTTACATGTAGCTTTCTGATAGTGTTTTTCTGTAATGGATAATCTTTGGCCTATATTGGCCTGTATTGAGCTAGAATCCTACCTGCAGAGGCTTGAACAGCTATGGAGAACCATGGAAAGGGAGCAGCATTACAGCATTATTGCTTGTACTCACTTCTAGCTCGTGTCCACTTCTGCAGTAACAAAGCAGGAGCTTTGAATATCTCTTAGCAGCCCCAGTGAAAGCAGTAGACTTGCTAGAACACAGGTTCCTATAGACTGTTAACAAATTGCTAGCTTTTTAGCTAGTAGAAGTTTTGATAGAATCCAAGTGTAGTCTTTAGAAGTTACAGTTCAGGTGGTTATGAAGATGCAGCAAATTTGAGGAAGTCTGGGTTAATGGGATGATTGTGCCACTAAATCAATTCGCTTGTTTTCTCACTTCTAATGTGCCTAGGAGTTGGATAGCTTCTGTAATCCTATTGTGTACAAGCCCAAACCAAAGGTAGAAGCTCCTAGCAATGGGCAGGCGAAAGCTAACGGTGAGCACAACGGACCAGTGAACGGGCAGAGCGGAGCTGAATCCAAGCCAGATCCAGCCAAGGATTACTCCCAGCAGACTAAACCATCTGGAGAAATGGAAGTGGACTAAATCCTACGTTTCTTTCACTTAATTAAAATAGTGCAAGTAACCACAGGGTCCATTCTTTTGTCTGGTACACACCTCAAATGTTCAGTTATTCTTAGCCAACTTTGTCATTTGTTGTTGCAGTAGTTTTTTGAAAGTGTTTTATATTAAGTACACTTCTGTTCATTTCCACTGATGCTGCTTATGTGGAGCTTTAGCCAAATGTAGATTGTATAAGTCAGTTCAAGCTTTCCCAATATATTTTATATCTCAAACATACAGAATTGATATATAAATGGCAACAATCTACCTTATTTAAAGCTTTTATTGTGGATAAACCTCAGCTCCTTTATTCAGGAAAGGATACTGTATTGCACTACTGATGCTTAAGTATAGATCTAACTGCATCTTTATTTTGGAAAAAACATTGGAATTGAAGTGGCAAACTGTCACTTGAAGCACTGACCTTTTCTAGTTATTGTATTGTTATAATTTAAATATTAAAATAGAGGTTAGTTGGCATACTAGTCCATCTTGTTGATGTACCATGAGAACTGTATGGTGTCTTTTTCATATAAAAGCTTAAACTTTTTTTTTTCAGAATACCCATACCACTAACATTTAATCTTAGTTATAAAATACTTGCATAATGGCGCTGCCATTTGCTGAAGCTAAGTGAGTGGTCTCATTGGACATTGCTGTACATAATGTACTGTGCTTATGATAGGATGATGCTAATATTAGTATGAAGTGGTAGCATATACAAGGACTGTTGCATAGGTTTTCCCTTAAAAATGTCTTATTGCATTGCACATATTACTACTTCTCATTTTGTTTTGAATAAGTCTATATCTTGATCACATCTTAGAGGGAAGAGAAGCAGCAAAAATTGCTTCTACAACCTAGCTCTTAGAAAACTTAATTCCGAGGTTGCTTAAATGATGTTTATTGCAAACTTGAAGCGAATACTGACTGAGGGCTTGTTTAAGCTCTGCTACTTGGCATGATCCTTTTGGAACAAGGATCTAAACAGCAGCCCACAAGCTGTGTCTTTATTAGCTCCAACAGTGAAATAAGAAACCTATTTGATAGGTTTCTAATTTCTATAACTTATTAGCTAGCTTTGGTCATTCACTTGATCCAATGGAAGTGTCTATAATAGTGTATTAGAAATTTGAGTCACTTTTTCTCTACTTAGGTCAGTCATGGAGAAATTAAAGTTACTTTTTTCTCTCTTGACTTCAATACACAACCCAGCCGTACTCATTACAAGAACAGGAGTAGGCTACTGTACTACAGAAAGTGGTTTATTAGCCAACTTGGCATACCTGAAGGAGATTAGTGGCATCATAACATTTTAATGACTTGAACTCCCTTTTGGCAAAGCAGTAGAAAAGGCATTGGCCAAACTCGCATTCCAGCAGCCCTTCTCCCAGGGCCCAGCTTGCTGCTGTTGTGTGTGAACAAAGTGTCAAATGTTATTTCCAGCTTTGGCAGCTGTTTAATGGAGGCAGGGTGTCCCTGTCTTGCTTTCCCCTACTACTGGGCAGGGAGAGAGTGCAGTGCAGCCCGTGAAATGCTGCTCTCCCCTGGCTTCACAGGACCAGGAACCATCACTTCTTAACATGTGTTGCTACAGCTGCTCGACCAGCCCAAGGGCTAAAAAATAGGCACCTTGTGACTGCTAGAGGTAACTTTGCTTTTATGTGTAGTGTCCCCAACCCCCATCCCCAGATGCAGTTGTGGGGAGGGCGATCTGGCACTCTTGAGTTTTATATATTTAAATCCCTTGAACCAACTGCCTGGCCTTGAAGGGAGCTGCAGCTGTTCTGTAGCCTCAGGCTTAAATGCTGCTGTAGTTGCAAGTCTTAGGCAACAGCCCCATGACTAGTTTTGTCAGTTCTTAGTTTAAGGCAGCATGTGACCACCCAAGCTCCACTCACACAGGCTTTAATATTATACCAAGTGTCCTAAGGACTGTGCTGCAGTAGTGTAATAATTACTATCTTAATATTTAAATGTCCTAAGATACCAATATTTTAAGTCTTGTGGGTTTTCTTCCTGATAACAGAGCAGGGGAAGAGCACACTCAGTGGAAGAAAGGCCTTAGGTAGGAAAAAAATCTAGCCTTTATTTTGAGTCATTAAATATTACAAACAGTTGAGACATAGATATATATACCCACACATGCACATACACACACGTGTCTGTGTGTATGAGAGAGATTAGACCAAAAGAGTTCTACTGCTGCTCAGTAGATCAAGCTTAAGAGCAGAGAGGGTTAAGATGAGCAGCAGAATGTAGTCCTTTTTGGCTGTGCACTTGCTCTTGCGTTAGCTCCCTGGGAGGGAGGATGTTGCATGGAGCAGGTTGAGAATTCTCCATGCCAAGGCAAAATGGTTAGAGAGTCAGTATTACTTTTCACATTAACAGGCCCTTGTTTTCCTCTTGCAAAAAGTGAAGTTTAATATGGCCTAGATCTACAATTCTCAATTAATTAGTAACTATGCACAAGTTGAAGGTGAAATTCTGCTGATCATTCTCAATCTGAACAAGAAAAAAATTACACTATGGCCAAGAGAATGAGTATTTTGGAGTACAAAGTTGCAGGTTTTGCTAGGGTACCAACAGTAGTTGTTACCCTAGCCACGCTTTTTTAATGTAAATTGCTATGAGGTGTTAACACTTCATAATAATTAATTTTGAAGGCCAGATATTTCTTACCTGTTTCTGCCATCCCCTAAAGTGAAAGATGAAGCAATACCATCTTAAGAGAACACAATGCAGTTTTATTTTAAAAAGGCAGTTTTTAAGTTTAGTTAATTGTGCTGTTTTGGAACTAACCTGTTACTACTTTTCATCTATAAGATGTTTCTTTTTTCATTTAAAAAGCAGTGGTGATCTGCTTTTTATTCTCGAGCATGCATTATTCAAGCAGATGATTTTTCAATTGATTTGCTTCACTTAACCAGCTACTAGCAGCCAAGTTTAAAAACCGACGCAGCTGCTTTTCCACATCTCTTATTATACCATCACGGATCGAGTCCAGGAATTCATCTGAACTTCCTGGTGAAGGTAGAAGCAGGGAAGAACTCCCCCTTGCAGGGCTGCCCATAACTATGAGTGAAGCTGACAAGGGAGCTGGGTGCTGCAGCAGTGCAGTGCAGTGCAGCGCAGCTGCCTTTGCTCTTGCTTGTTGGGCAAGGGCTGACTCGCGATGAAAACTCCTTTCCCCTTGTTTCAGGCCATCTTTGAAGAGTAAAACAAGGATGCTGCTTTTGGGGCCTGCTTACAAACCTTGGAGGAAAGCTGGGTCTTTAGAATCCATGGTGTGTTGATGACTTGAAACACAAGCAGAACTTCCTAAGATAATGTTGGGAGAGGAAGAGAAAAGGAACTTTCTTTTCCTTGGGACAGTTGGGTGCCAGGCATGCACAGCTCTTGCTTTGCTTCACACTGAGGGCACTGCTGCTGACCTTTCTTCAGTATGAAGTTGCTGGTTGGTTCCTTTAAAAGAGCTCTTAAGCTAAGCATGCAACCAGTGGTTGTAGATATAAACAAGAATCTTTACAGCCTCCAGTGTTTGAAGGTATTGAATATTTCATGAAACATCTCAGTGTTGTCGACTCCATCCTCTGCTACAGCTTCTTCCTCATCTTAGGTTGTTTCCTACGGAGATTAAGTTGAAACTTACAGAAAACAAACGAAGACCTGGCAGGAGTCTTCTGAAGTATTTTTTGACACAGAAGTGATAGCCATATACAGCCTTACCCAGCCTTGCAGTCTGCGTAGTGCCGTGAGTCTGTGCAACATGATTACCTGGCACTGCCTTCCCAAAACCTGGAACCATTTTACAAACATGCTCAGTCTCTGGATCAAAGTAGGCAGCTTAGCTGCTATGGAAAGAGAGTCTAAAACTTAATTCCCCCAGATCAGTCCTAACATGAATGACTTTTCTCAAAACAAGGCTTTGATTTTTTGTGTTACTACTCTAATACATTAGGTATCTGTTCTCCATGAGCCCTGTAAAGTGAAGTCCAGGTGCATACCTTAGTTGGGGAATTGTAAGAAACACCAAGGAAGCTGCTACTCAGTGAATTTTCTTTAACTGGCTGGAAGAGCATTTTTTCATTACACAAAATTTCTTAGAATTTGTTTCAGGCACTGGAAGGCCTGAAGAGGCACTAGTCAAAAGAGACAGTGAAGCAGCCATTTTATGTAATGTGAATTTTTATTTCCATCCATAAGATAACATCTGGATTGCAAACACAAACTCTAGTGCATTAGATTTACCTGGATTTTTAGTTCTCTCCAGCTGAAATATGAAGAGTACAATCAGACTTTACAAATGATTGCAAAATAAGATTACATTTAGTGAAAACAAATAAATATGGCTGTTAGCACTATCTACAGATCCTAAACAAGGTTTTGCTTACATGACTTAATCTGATACAGTCATTAAACTCCATTTTTCATCTTCCTGTTCAGAAGAAGATAAAAATGAAAAACAGGAATCTCTGCAGCACGGTATGTAAAGCATTATTTTAAACAACATGCAGTTAAGAGGTAGAACAACCAGCCATAAAGTCCTGAAATAGTTTAAATAAATTAATGGAGAAGGTGGTAGTCACTGAATGTTGCAAATTTGGAGTAGTTTGTTTACATATTTAAACATATCTCTACAGGATGGGGGGGAACAGGTAGGAGTGTTAGGAATAAAGCAGTGTTTAAGTATGCAAAATGTTGACGATGTATGTAAATGGGATCCTTATTAGTGACAGATCATGTGCAAATTGACAATACTTCAATTTATTTTTTGAATGGCAGTATAGATTGTCAAGGCTGTGTATACTTAAAATAAATATATAAACCTGCTACTTGAACCATAACTGACCACCTGAGACCTAATTTTTACATTGCTGTTCCTAAAAGAATGTTTGTCTGATTTCCTGATTTCATGCTTCTTCCCTATGTTTGCAGAACAGCACAGGTAGGAAATACAAAGCTTCATCTCAGACAGACAGACCCAGGGTCTGGTTTGTCGCATCCTCTGGTTGCTCTCAGTCAGCTGCTCATTCTTTTCTCATGACAAACTCCACTAGATGACTCATCTGTTAATACTGCAGTTCTTTTTTCTCCCCCAGTAGGAACCCAAACATGTTACTACTTGTATGCTAGGGAGCTTCTTTCATTCTCACATCTGACATCCCATTTATGCATTTTGTCAGTTAACCAGTTTAATTGAATGATGTGTTGTAATAAGAACAAGTTTGAACTGTAATTCTTCTGTACCTTGGACCACTCGGGGAAACTCCACAGCTGAGAATTCGTCTGCTTCACTTTGCTACTCATTTTCAAACACGCTACATTTACAGTTACTGCCATTAACGGAAGCGTTCATGGAACAAACAAGTCTTGCAGCAGCAGGAGCAGGATCTGGCAAGGGCCATTTAGTGGTGTTAAGCCAGTGTGCCCCACCAGAATGTATCCCTGGCAAGACAAAGGCACCAGCCCAGAGACAGAGGAGCTACTTTATTCCTTTCACAGGAATTGCAGATTTCTTCACAGCTTAAGATCTTGGCCTGCATGCATTTTGCATACTTTGACAAATAATCTAGTTCTTGAGACAAAATTTATTTTTTTGCTATAAAATTTAAGTATGGTTTTCAAAACTAACAACCAAAGTAGTAGGTACTTTGAGAAGAGAAAGGGAGGGAAGGGTTCAGGGAAGGGAGTGAGAAGGTTTCAGGTAGAGATACTAACCCTGACAATAGATTACTTATTAGTCAAAAGATTTAAAATTAACTGCTCAAGTTCTGTTCCCAATTAATGCTGGTTTCCTGCCAGTACAGCTTTTCGTGAACAGCAAATTTTAAATTCCTGATGGAGTGTGCAAGACTTGGATATCCCAGGTCTCTCACGGTTTCACATGACATGTATATTAAGAAAAAATTAAGACATATGTGAAAAATAAATGTACTCTTTTTTTCACTTAACAGTGAAGCCCCATTTCTCTCCAGCACAAGTTATTGGGCTGTTACATCTGAACTGGAAGCAGCAGAGTAAAATGCAGCAGGAAGAAAGCAAAGTTTAATTCACATGTGAGTTCAGGAAAGACTTGAGTTGATGCAGCATAAAATCCACCAAGACTCCCCACCATCCTCCTGAAAAAGATCTAAAAAACTGCTATATATTAAAACCTACAGTAGCTTGTTGAAGCAATACATTTTAAATGCTTTTAACCGCTTTGATTTCTACAAGCTGTCACTTAGCTTGTCACTTCCCCATGGAGAGCAAGGTCTCTAATAATTTACTTCAAGTGAATATGCTACTCAAACAGACAAGTGAAAATGGCAGCAAGTGACCAAACTTCTTAAGTAACTCTGAACCAGAAGACAAAGGGGGCTACAGAGGCCAGCAGTCAAAGTTGAGCCACGCAGTCCTCACCATCACCCCACGTAACACGTGCTGGTGCTGCCTGCGGAGAGGAGGCAGAGGAGGCCACAAGTTGCAGCCTCTGTCTTGCAGACAGTGCTACAGATCCATCAGAGTGATGGAACAAGGGCAAATTGCTCAAGTTCGGGATCATCTCCACCTCAATTCAAACTGCCATGAAGCAAAGCCTCACATCACTCTAATGGTGACGGTAAATCAGCCGGTAGCAGTCATGCTCCAAGTATGTAAGTAGAGGGAAGACATTTAAGCTGATGACAGAAAGAAAACTAAATATATCCTCATAATTAGGAACAATAAGGATCACTTGCTTTTAAGTCAAAGGCCATCTGAAAATCAACTCCATGGGCTCAACAAAAATCAGCAGGGGGGACATAAGCACCTGTGCTTCGTCATGTGAGCAACACAGCCTGGGCTCTCAGCCCGCTGCGCAGCGCTCCAGGGGCCACGGGCCGGGCAAGGGCGCAAGAGCTTGTTCATTACCGGCAAAGGCACTCGTCTGTCATGCTGCGAAAGGGAGCGGCTGCTTTATCAAAACTAGATGAGAAGCTGAAGGCAGCCAGGCAAACCTGCCCCGGGAATGCAGGAAGAGGCTAAGCTACCATGCAAAGGGCATCCGCATCCAAACGTTGGAACATGCAGTGAGGAACTACATCTCACATTTCATCTAAAAAGTAGTTGCTCTAGCACTGATATCCTTACACTAGCTCAAGGGGCTGCCTCAGGATAGGGGGAATAAAATTGCTTTCAAAATACAAAATAATTCCTTCCCAGAGATTGTGTTTGTGACAGAGCTTCTGAAATGAGAGAGTCCAACTATCATTCTCTTGACTCTGAGTAAATATCCTTTGCTTCCTCAGATTAATTCTGCTTTAACTTGTTCATTTTCTTTACAAATGAGCCTGCTCTTTCTTTTATAGTATTAATTGCATTTTCAATAGCAAAGAAGAAAGTTACATTCTGCATAGCAAATACAATGTTTTAAAAATACTAGCCAAGAGATTTTCATTGTAAATTACTCGAGACATGTCCTTATCCACATATACACTGGAAAAGTGACACAGCTGATAGGAGATGTGCAGGTGAAGAAAATACTCCACTATCTATTAGATATGAGAGACCGTACACAACTGAAAGCTCCTGAAACATCATAAAATGGATGAGAGAGTTCTGAGATAAATCTTCAGGATAAAAACCTCAGCTGAGACGTGATAAACCATGAAGGTGGAAAGCCTTGACTGCCCTGCCAGGCACTCCTGCAAACACCTTCACATTGCTCCATCACTCCTTGCGCTACTGGAGGTAAATGGGAGCACCCTCAATGAAGTTGACAGTGATTCTGCTTCCTCTGAATCTTGCTGCCACTGCTCAAAAAACACAACTGTGTTTCTGTTTCTCCATGGGGGATTGTTAGAAGTCCTAAATTACCCAAGCCAACTGCTAAATAGCCTGACAGCTATGTCTCCTTCCTATTCCTGTGTTTCGTCTGAGCAGCAACCAAGCAGCAGCTCCTCTGCTCTACTTGCTACAGCAGTAACAGGAAAATCCCAAGTTTAGAGACAAGGGGGTTACACAATTAACCATACATGCTTGCAGGATTTTAAGAACAACAGTCCAATCCTTGGGCATTTTTTCCCTTCTGAGGCCACCTGCAGCATACGAGATGAGGGCTTCCAGTGCTTCTTATACTGTGCATATCAGAAGATACACACCCAGGAACAAATACTTCCCGGCAACCCAACCACACGGGCCAGCAGTTCCCAAAGCGCAGCCTGCACAAGCGTTTCCTCGTTTCCCAGCTCCTCATGCTCTGGCCAGTACAAACGGGAGGGGAGCCCATTATATGTTGTGTCTATAATACCTCTGTACGAGTTCCTGAAGAAGGTGGTAGCAAGGCTTTTGCTTGCTTTTCACTTCCCTTCAAGGCAATCTTTCACCTCCAATCTAATACTGAAGTAAACCACCAAGTTGCAGAGGTATTTACAGTTACAGTCACTATTCCCTTGCTGCTCTTCATACTTAATATCCTCCTAAATCAAAAGAGGTTCTGCAGGAATTTATAATGAATTTGTAATTAATGATTTTCTTCTAAATTTCTCATTCAGAAGAATTTGATGTTCATCACTTCAAAACAGAGTATTGAATGTTTCAGATATAACCAAATAAAAAAATGTGTATCTTGGAAGTAGAAAGACATCAATTTTATTCCATGTTTACATCTAGGCCCAATTACGAAGAATTAAAAGCTGAAGCACCAAAAAAAAATGTTTCTTCCTTCCTGGCATTGAGTACAGGAAGATTATTTTACTGCTGGCAATGAATTTGGGAGTGAAGAAAGAGCCACAGCACTGGAGCACTCCAGGCCAGTCCGTGGCTGTTTCTTTGTGCAGAGCTACAGATACGAGCACAGTGGAAGGGCTGGGCTGGACTTGAAACGGAGCTTGTGCCTCCTGCACAGCTGAGCGTACACCTTGAACCTGTCAGAGAAGAGCTGCCTGAAGCCGATTGCCACTGCGTGCTGCACATTCCCTCAGCTCCGCGCTTACGCTCTAGGGGCTGCAACACAGGAAGTAGCAGGCAGGGTTCACCCTTTGCAATGGACCATTCTAAACGAGAAGTGAAAGCCCACAGTCCCTGTCCCTTAGGAATAATTTTAAAGCTAATCTGAAATGAACAGCTGAGTTAGTTCTCCTACAGCTGAGTGGATTTCCAGCTATGCTTGACATCAAGCGAATTATGTAACTACAGTTTCTCAGTGCTGCAGAGCAGGACAATCCAGCAGTACTGCAAATGCTGAGCAAGCCCTGAAATGGCAACACGCTTGAGCCAGGACACTCACCTTACCATTTTCGGGAAGTTTATACAGACTGCAGAGATGAAGGTAAACGCACACCATTACTCTGCCTCAAAAGGAAGGTGGAGTCAAATGACTTGTTGGAGTCACACAACTTGTGCTAGGGAGAGCCACGATGCGGTCCTTGGACTGTGGCAGTGTCCAAGCCCAGGAAGGGGAGACACTTCCATAAAAACCCTGGGACTGATCTTTCATTTCTGTGCAATGGGCAGCACAGAAACTAATTTCACGAAATAGAAACTCAAAATTGGAAACTTCTATGTTCAGGTAGAATGGTGACAAGTTTCCTTTCTAAACCTCCTTCTTGCTCTTTCCACAAATTTCAGGTGTTCCAGGATTTTGTAGCAACACGTCTTCCCTGTCAGCTCCCTCATCTACTTGCGCATGGCTACAGTACAGTACCAAGACAGTTGAAAATATCCTTAAGTGAATTTATATGGCAATTTTACCAGAGAAAGTAGAGCTGAACACGAGATTTGAGATGCAAAGATCATCCTTCTTGTGACTGCCTTCCTAGATCTTTGCCTTGGAAAATCACTGAAGAATTAATAACCACATAAACTTCATACTGTGTAAGAGTTAGCAACCTGCTCACTGGATATTCCAGGAACCAGTGGCATTATGTTTGTTCCTTTGGCATGTTAATTGCAAGAATAAATAACATAGCTTGTCTGCTGCTTGTGGAATCCATACATATGTGACCTCCATGCATGATAAAAACCTCTTATACAGGCTGCTGCCTGACTCATGTTTTTAGAAAGCTCATCCAGATCCTCACTTAAACAGGATGAGGCAGCAGGAAACTATTTGCAAACATCTGCCCTAGAATTTCTCTTTACAGCTTGCAGTGACCAGCTGGTTATTTCACAGCATACTGGGAGTAGGAAAATCCCCAGGAACTCTCCTTGCTCCCACCTGCAATGGAGCTGAGCAGCTGCAGCCAGATATGCTTCATCACCGTGACTGGCTCCTTGCAGATGCACTCAGAAAGTAGGAACTGAATTTTCAGCTACCTTCTTGCTACATCTTCTCAATTACAAGTCATTAGATAAACATTTTGTCTCCTTTCCTTCAATACATCGCTGGAAAATAAATTGTGGCGGCTTGCCTGCCCCCAAAAGGGCATTGAGAAATGTAATTTGTCTTAATATGATAAACTACTGCTCTAAATCCTTTGTAAGCAACTGGGCAAAAGGATGATTTAGGTGACATTTTGTTTTCATGGATAATGTCAATAATGCAATTTTGAAAGCCAAAGGGGCAGACAAATGCCCTGATGGTAAAATATGAACTGGAGAAAAGGAACAAATCTGTAACTGGGATTACAGTCTTGTACACAACAATGTAACTGATATTTTGTGCAGCGAGCTTCCAAATCTCAAACTGTAGCATTTGTTAGTGCTCTTCTCATCCACCCGCATGGCCTCAGCAGATTTTATGGCCTCCAAAATCCAGATTGCAAATCCAGCTGCTGGCACAGTAACTATGTGCTATTTACAAGTAGAGATTTACAAGAATTACTTCAGACAGAGCCAAGCAAAATTTCTGATTTAACAGTTTTAAGGAAATACAGGATAGATTTTGCACAATCTGCTGTACAACTACAACAAGCACAGAAAATACATCTGGAGAGAGATTTTAGAGGTCATCTAGTTTACCCAAGTACCTCAAGAAATGGAAAAAAAAAAAGAAAAAGAAACGGTATACTGTTCCTGACAAATGTGTGTTCTGCTTTTCTTGAAAATGATGCACTTACTTTGCAATCTCAGGAGACAAATTCTCAACTGGACTATGAATGAGTCTCCTCAGCAAACCCGGGCAGACTTAAGCTCTGTAGGGACTAACCACGCACATGCAAAGTGCTGGATCTGGAAGCACTGCTGGATCTGGAATTCCTATGAATCTCCATCCCTTACTGGGATAAGGGATAAAGCAGGAGAACAGAAATGTTATCTAGTTTTCAAAGATATTTCACAGAAGATTTGAGGGCCGGCCAAGGTTCAAACGCTGAGCTTCGGCGGGACGAAAGGGTCACTTCCACGTTCTGCTCAACAATGCTGCAAAACCTGGTGCTCTGCTCCATACAGCAACAAAGAGCAGCAAACTTAAAAATCAAGGTTTTAGCTAAATTAGTGAAACACACCAGGGACCTAGCTGTTTCCATACCAACATGATGTTGTCCTAGCTCTGGTGGCAGTTCCGTGACTCACCTCACGGGTGACACCAGCAGAGCCAGGGCCTGTCTGTACCACGCAAAGTCACAAGTGCAGGAAGGTCACCAAGACATGCAAAAGATACAGAGGGGAAAAGCTTATGCTACATAGATGCTGGAATCGTACTGAGCAGTATTTGTGGAGGCCAAATGCCAGCATTAGAGTGCAACACAATTAACCAAACCATGTGATGGCGTTTGTGTAAGTAGTGTAACACTGACTTAGGGACATTGCTGCAGGGCCAGTAACTTGAGAGTTCAAAGTTGGAATGTCCACAAAATATGTTAGCTATTAAAAAAGCCTTATGACACACCAAGGATTTTACAGAAAGCAGAACATACTCAATTGCTAGTGTTTCATAAACAATCATATTCACACAAACTATTTTTCTTTTTACTTGCATTATACATAACCTCCTCCACCCACACTCCATATAAGGAGGAAATGTCAGTTTTAGAAATGAGAAAACTGAATCACATGGCTTAGAAATTTGACTTGTTTCTTTGAGATACAAATTTTAAAAAGTACTTCTTTCAAATTACTGGATTTTCACTAGTGTAGAATCATGGTGGCTAAGAAGAGAAAGAAGGCTTGATAATTTTTTTAATCAGCAAGTCTCAGAGCCCTTCCCTATGCTTTGGGAGCAAAGCATTAAAAATTACATGAATCTCAAGATACTTATATAGCTCCCAGTTTATCACGGCTTACACCCTCTGTTCACATCTCCATGTTGGGTCCCAGCTGCTTAAGAAAGAAATGTCCTTAGAATCCTTAAGGTTGG
>JAWLRI010001005.1:1690227-1700655 GCA_034781795.1 Crypturellus tataupa
CCCTCTGGGGTGTCAGCTGCTCCTCCCAGCTTCGTATCATCTGCAAATTTGTTGAGGGAGCACTCTGTGCCTTCATCAAGGTCACTGATGAACAAATTGAACAGGACTGGACCAAGGACTGACCCCTGGCTAGCTATAGGCCTCCAACTAGACTCTGCACTGCTGATCACCGCACTGATCACCATCCTTCTGGAATCTGAAGTGGAAAAAGTTGACCTAAAAAAAAAAAAAAGGCAGGAAGGGAGGCAGAAAGCTTGGGCTACCGAAAGGAAAATCAGGCTGTACTGTAGCAACATCACTGTTTGACAGTCTTAAGCAATGAACTGTCATGGGCACAAACACATCACGGAAAGTTCTCAAGGAAAATGAAAACCAGTTTGGCCTCTTCAGGGCAGGAGAGTATCCGGGAGGAAAGCTGAGAGCTCAGTAATTAAAGCTGAGCACAGGCTTGTGCTTAAGAATGGCATTTCAAAGTGAAGCCTACATACTGTTTCATGTACATCCAAATTTCAGTCACATTGTAAAGACACTCATGCCTGTTTCAAAATGCCTTGTTCAAGTACCAGTTCAGCAACATCAGCACAAAGTCCAACACAGGTTAATTTATCCTGAAATACAGGTCTAACCTCAGGCTTTACTAAAAACTAAGCATGTGTTACTGACATTCACGGACTAAAGAGTGGAGCAAAAGTGAAGCCATTTGGTCAAAGTATTCCCGACAGTTGCATACACCCAACTTCTCCCCAGATGGACAGTATATTAAATTTTAACACTATTCAATTAAATTCCTATCTTTCCTCCCACTTACTGAGGAAGGCTGACTACTACTGAGCTGCAAATCGCAGCTTCATGCTTTTTGAAAAAAGAAATGCAGCTTCACGCGTTTGGAAAATTTTAAACCACAATCTACAGAATAAAATTTATCAATGAAAAACAAATTTAACAAAGCAAAAAAAGTAAATCTAACAAAGCAACACAACTGGAGTGGAATGGCAGCTGCTTATGCAGACGAATTTTTATCTACTACAAGTTTACTCTTGGAGAGTAGAAGTCTTATGTTTGATTCTGAGAAGCTGCATGACTTAAGCAGCCACTGTTGCCATGGAATATTCCATAAGGAAAACCAAGGAAACTTCCAGTAAATACCTAATAAATATATTAGCAGTGTATCTGAAGGAGGGAGATGAAGTGGCATTGATCAAGGTAGTGCAGAAAAAAAATGCATTTAGTTAGTGATCGGTTCTGTCACCAAAATTACCAGAGATCTTACTTTCTCTTTTGTGAAGTCCCTGCTATTTTAGAGGAGGCTGAGGGTGTTATAGCTAGGCAAGCATCTGCAAGTACATGAGTATCACAGTTTGTTTTGGAGCTCCAAAAAAAAAAAAAAAAAAAAAGAAAGCAATCATTTCAGATCATTTAATCACTCTGACAACTTATCTGCTTCACACAGCTGTAGGTATTACTTGCTGGCTCAGTGGAAGATCATAAATTTTACAGTTCAAATAAATATAACAATAATGATATGCTGTATATGCCAGGGAAATGTGTTTCCTCCTATGATTTAGTTGGTTTTACAGACTGGGCCAAACCAGTTCATTCTCTTTCAACAGCAGAACAGAATATGTTGTACTTCTGACATGAGTAGATTAACTGTTTTTTTACCTACTCAATAGGTTATACTGAGTTTGAACTTGAAGAGACTGTTCAGTTATATATGCTCTGTTTATCATCAAAAGCATTGCCTTTCCTCTTGGACTGCAAGATGCACTTGCATTAATGTGTACTTTCAAATGTTTCCTGTTCGGTGGTCTGTTTTCGCCCTATGAAGCAGATCCAAACTTCATCTGCCTCACTAAGCTCAGTATATGGGTTAAGTGTAATGATCTGAATATGAAAACATTTATATAGCCAAATGCTAATTAGAGAAAGGATTAAAATATGACATAAGACATAAGATGATTATTGTGTAACTCCATATAGCTTGGAAGCAGCATTAACAAAGGAATTGTGCCGTGGGGAGCAGTCTACGTTTGCAAATAAAACTAGCTGCCAACATCAGCAGTTACACCCACTGCTGCCATGGAATATTCCGTAAGGAAAACCAAGGAAACCCCCAGTGAACAACTAATCAAATATATTAGCAGTGTATCTGGAGGAGGGAGATGAAGTGGCATTGATCAAGGATAACAACAATTCTCAGCTACTAAACCACGCTGAGGGTGTCCCTCTGCCAGCACACACACCCATGGATTGGCATGTCCAATGTACCGACCACATCACTCCTCTGTGAAGAGAGAAGATGTACAGAGACCAGGTGGAACAGCTAGCGAGGGCTGAAGGGAACAGCTCCAATTCCAACTGCATGTGAACCGGGGCCACAGCAGCTTTTGGACAGCGGGATACTCTGAACAGAATGACAAGTCAAGTGGAGGTGAAAGCCTTCACATGTCTAAAATGAACGGGCAACAAACTGATGCTGTTTTTTTTTTTTTTTTAGTTTTAGTTTTAGGGGTTTCATAGGACCACTTTAAGTTATTTGAATAGTTCCTAACTTAGAAATCAAAATGGAAACACTGAGGTCAGATTTGAAGAACAAATCAAACACTCCAAATTAAGCATGGGGGAAAAAGAGAATTGTTAATGAGATTTTCTCCAAACTTCAGCATAACCAAGACACAACTGGTCTCACCAGTTTTGTCATGTTGCCTTTAAAATAACACAGCTTAACTGTGAAGACCTTCTCCTGCTCTTCTGAAAGATATGTTTATTGCAATTATTACACTATTAGGTTTAAGGTAAGAAGTGTAATATGAAGACGGCCGATGACTTTGAACAATAAGCATTCAGTTAAGTACATTCCAAAGTTAATGATCAAACTCTTGAAAGGCCAGACTAAAACAAGCATTAAATAATGAGTCCTTGCTGACAGAAACTTCTTCACCACTCAGGTTTTCATCAATCAGCTGATTCTAGACAAGAGCAAGTTCCTCATCTCCGAAAGCAAAGTTCAGTTCTCTGATTTAAAGACTAATTCCAAAAGCATTTGTGTGAGTGGGCAGCAAAAGACTAGAAAATTCTCTTGATGAAATTTGCTAGTCCTTGTGGAATCATCTAATTCTCTTTAGGGAAAGACATGAAAACCCTAGGGAAAAAAAATAAGAAGTGGGAGAATAATCACTTGTGTGCTGTCACCCAGACAATAACTGGAAGGAGCTCTTCCCTCACAGAGCATATATAAAAACAAAATATACACTACAGTGCAAGTAGACCAGATAATGCCTCACTAAAGCTTCCCCGTGACTGCATAGTTTATACGCTTTTTTGTCTGCTTTAATCCTCTTCTTCTTGACAGCAGTTGCGCCCTAGTTCCCACTGAAGCACCCGGATCCATGGGACAAGCCGTGGTGCTGGAGCGCTCGGCTTGCCCTGCACTGCTTGCAGAGCTGCAGGAATCCGCTCCATGCATGAGCCCACCCGCAGGAGCCTCTGCAAGGCTGCAAAGCTAAAGCATAAACCGTCCTAACGTGCAGAACATGGAGCCAACACATCAAAGCAGGACCAGACAGGTACCTGCTCAGCACCTTCCTGCGCCCACACCTCAGCTGTCTGAAGGCAGCAAGCGAGGCTTTATGTGGTTTGGTTCCTTTCCTTCACTCCTTCATCTTGGTTCAACATGTTATTTCTAGCATTCTTGCATACTAAAGTCATGAAAGGTTATATAAATTGAAAAAAAAAGAAACCTAAAGTAAAGAAGAACTTGAAGTTTACCAAGCCTTCTAAAATGAGATTTCTTGAAAAGCACAGCAATTTTTCTAGTTCTTCAAGGAGTGAGGAAGGATTACCACTGACCCAGTCTCCAAATGATCTCTTCCTTTTTAGGCGAGAGCAAAATTGCTAGCAGAATACTACAACAGCCAGTAAATCTTCACTAAAGGCAAAAGGTCAGCAACTGAGTATCTATTTCAGCTCTAGACTTAAAATACATGAAAAAAGGGACAAAGCTCTCAGCGGTCACTATATGAACTTAATTTCTACATCACCTGGGACCATGGAGGGGATAAGAGAAAGAGCATTCACATGAGCTAGGGAAACGAACAGGAGAACTAGCATGAAAGGCCCAAATCAGGTTACATGTCAAGTAACTCCTCACCTAAGTGTTGCCACCCTGATAGGGAGATGAGATAAGAAGCGGCACTTATGCACAGGATGCAGGTTGTACCACACCATTTCAACTCAGGACCTAAGAACCTACTTTGATTTATTAACATTTACTGCGTCCAGCTGGCACAAAAAAGAGTTAATTAAGCTGAAGTATGAAGTAGGCAAGAGCAAATGGGCTTAAAGTGACTGCAATGACATATAAATAGAAAAGAGTATTTTAAACCATAAGAACAGTGAGTTCTGAAACAGTCTTTCCAACAATTGCAAGATCCCAGATATTTTTAAGATGAAACATAGACAGTTTATGAAACTGGGCGTGATGGCCTACAACAGCCCAGGGCTGAACTTCACGAGGCTGGGAGCTCCTTGCAGGTCACTCACTCCATAAAAACAGTTAATAAAAATCAGTGAATAGGAAAAGTTGTTTTCATTTAACAACATCCAGGATGCTTTATTTACAAAAACACATGGGAATCAGCCTTTAACATTAATTGGCTTAGCTAGGGAAATCGAGTCTTTGCAGAAGCTTGCAAGGTGAGAGGAAGGTGACACGAAGGGGTAGGGAGGAGCAAGATCTATGAAGCCATTAGCTGCCTTCCACCTTTGTCTCCTTCTTCCAAAAAAAAAAAAGAGACCTTCAAAAATATCTTTTTTTTTTAATAGACTCTCCATCTGCTCCTGGCTTTGAGAAAAATGATACCCAGTGTTTAGGGGGATGTGACTTGCTCTGTTCAATGAAAGGTCAAATTCACTTTGGAATAACATCATAGATGAATCTCCATCACATAAGAAAAAATATCGGTAAGAAATGACATTTCATGTTGATTCTCGCTCAAATGTCACTGAAGAAGAAAAGCATAAATCCATGTAATTGTTTTTTATCTAGTACTAATTGTCAAACAGGAAATGCAACTGATGGACTGCTGTATGCTGACAACTCATCATTCACCACAGGTACACCAAGAATGTCAAAAATGAACTCAATCTTTGTTCACTAGACTGATAGGAGAATATGTGTACTTGAGAAATGTAAACGGAGAGATATTTTTGTTCACAGAAGGTATAATTATTCTTCTTGCACTTGTCAAAAGTACCTGCAGGAAATAAAAATATATAGATGTTAAATGTGAGAAACTACTAATATCATATAGTCAAGACAATATCATATAGTCAAGACAAAAGCAAAGCTACAGAACAGGAATGATGGCAGATCATTTGTACACTGTAACTTTATGCCTGTCTACTTCCCCTTTTACAAATAATTATTCCCTATTTAAATGGTTTGATACAATTACGAGTTACAATCAGAATCCAAAAACTTATTTTTAATCAAGAAAATTAAAACAAAAAAGGCTTGCTAAAATAAAAGGTTTGTTCTTGGTCTATTCTTAGTCTCAGACATAAAAATAAAACCAGGCTCAACTTGATCAACTTCACATTTTGACTAGCAGCTACGTCACTGGGAAGTGTCTCACTGCTGGGTGCTTATGGGCTCAAATGACAAGCAGAGACACAACCACATCACGCCCATGGTGTTAGTTATAAATGAGTGCTGAACACCCTGAGGAGTGGACAGAATAACACAGCTCGGAGCAAAGCAGCATCAGATCCCGCTGTCTATGGGGCACGAGAGACTACCTGCATGTACCTGGCTGTGCACCAGAGCGGGTCAAAGCCCACCTCACCTCTCTCTTGTTTTCCCATGACAAGACTGCACAAAAGAACATGCAGGTACCGAAATATTACAATTTGTACAGAAAACACTCTGGCTATCAATTTACAAATCATCTGATACCAAAGTTGCACGCAGCTCAAAAGCACTATGGTCCCTACCAATGATACAGCCACTGAATTAGTAAGTGGCCTCTGTCACCCAGCTTTCCACCAGCTTTCCTGATTCTATAAGAATGCAGAGTAATGCAGAGAAATTCTGGTTCTTTTAATGAGAACAAATCGGATACAAAGAGCTGTTCTGAACGAACAAGTTAATTAAAGAGTTGAACTTTACCCACATGGACATTTCTGAAAGCTACTGACATTTCACCTGTAACATTTTGATTAAGGCTTAGGCTGACTCACAGGATTCGTGATACTCAATGGTGCACTTCAATAGCAAAGTCAAGTACCTGACCTCAAAAAACTAGCTAATGCACACAAAATACATCAAATGTAAAATAGTTGTTTTCAGTTACTAGATGTAAGAGACAGTGCCCCATCACACATGCAGTGATCTGAACATAAGCTAATCCTTAATCACACTCACTCTCAAGGGAAGGCCTGGAGGAGCTCCACTGACTTATGAGGCTTGTGGGCTACACTGACATCTGTATGAAGCTGAATGGCAGGAAGGAAGGATAACTTCCCTTCTTTCTCCCAATTTCTTTGCTCTGTTCATACAGTAAACACTCTGTTTGTGGTTTCAACCACTCTTGCTAATGAGAATTTGTCACTGATGCAAGGTCCCTCTAGACTTTCACATTTCGTTCATGCAATAAAATTGAAAGATGACCTGCATGCCCTACTCAAAGGAACTTCTGTTACTGTATTAAAATTACTTTGAGGGGAATTCAAGATGACATTTCCTTAAACAGACAATGAGAATGAGATTAGATAAATATTTATGCATTGATAAAAGAACTAGCAAAGGATTTCTTACATTGGTAATGCTTCTTTCAAGTTCTCTGCTCTCAGCAGAGGCTGACCCCTTAGTCATATATTAAACTTGGCAACAGACAAGTGATTGAAGTTTCTTTATATTCAGACAGTGTTAAGCATCACTTAACTAGTATGCTACTGGCTAAACAATTACCAGAGGAGGAATTACCTAGTTGCTGGAAATCCAAGGACTCTCAGGCTTCCCTTTTAATGGGGACTACGCAACATGAAAGAGAAGAAATAGCCAAGCTAAACAATGGCATCTACCTCTCAATCTTATGCAAAAAAAACTCCATCATCTTTAGAGGACTTCCTATTTATAGCCTTCTGACTGCACCAAATATGCTACCATTACGTGACTGAACTTCAGAGAACCCATGCCTGTGACCTAAAGCACATTTGTTTTCCCAGCTACAGTAGCTGATACAAAAAGGCCTTACCTGTACCTTCAGATTTTGTCTTTGCATGATGTCATTCAGATTACTTTGCACACTGTTGGTTAACAATGCAGCTTGTCCCCCATATGAATACATACCAGGCATATTTTCCACACACAAATTCTTACACACAACTTTTCTCAGTGATAACTGCCAGAGTTGCCCACTTCGACAATCCAGATTTGTTTATTCAGTTTCACAGCTTTCTTTACTTTAAGGATTCTCACCAGTTGTTACATACACTTATCCACAATTAACAGAGACATTTTACAGCTGTTAAGGAGTGGATGGCTTCACACACCTACAAAACAGCCTCCTTCTCTGAAGTGGAAAACATAGCCTGTTTACAAGACACCTCCATATTTTATTCCAGCAATGGGCAGGCAGTGTAAACTGGCAAGCACAAGGAAAAGTACGAAACCAGTGCACCTCCTTCTGCCCTAAGCACCAGCCTGCCCTGGTCAAAGTTAATCTTCATGATGATGGAGTGATTTAGAGGACAGACTAATCAACAACAAACAAACAAACAAAAAATCCTGTTTTTCCAACCAAAAAAGTTTCTTGATCAGGTACACTGTGTAGCCACAGGAACGGCTGCACTACAGAACAATGGGAGAAACAGCCATTGGAAACATAGTCAGGTCTGCTTTACCAAGGTTTATTTGGTGCAAGGGACCTGCACAAGATCACTATATTGTCTGAGTATGACAACCGCTGAAAGTATATTTGGCTAAAGGTGAATTTTAATTTTAATATAGTAGTTAGGAATAGAAAAGCACATGAAAATGTAGACAAACTGACCAGGTTATAGAGCTTAAAGATGCTCCCTTACCTTTAAAGTTACCTTAACTATGGGAAAAAGATGAAACAAGGATACCTAGCATCATCTTAAGGCAGACAGACTGTGAAAGCAAGTATGTTGTAAGAAAGTAACTGTGCTTAATGTTAGACATGAAATGCTGCTGACTGGGTCTAATTGCCTCTTTGGCACTATAAGCGAAAGCTAAATGAAAGACACAAAAAAGTTAAGGATCTCTCCTCACATACATGCACACATGCAGAGACAGCATTGCAGAGCCAAAGCATTCAATTTTATCACATATTCTACATAAAACAGAACATAACAAGGTCTCTCAATAGCTCTGAAATCTCCCACGGAAATAGCTGACTAACAGGTCACTCTCCATTACGACAGAATAGAGAGAATATAAGACTCAATCTCTTAAAAAAATGATGGTATTTCAGTTACTCCTCTGTATCATATATTACTGATAGTTTAAAAACCTTTTGACTCTACTTTCAAAATACTTGACCTCGGTGACTTTTTAACAGAACTATAATCCAGCAAGAATATTAGTTTTAGCTATGCAAATGATGATGTGCAATAATAAATGAGTAACATCTTATCGTACTTGTGAGAAACAAACATGTTATTCCAGCTATATATATGTATATCATGAAGTGAAAGAACAGGAAAAAAGCATCATAAAGTGCAAGACAGTGCACAGCACAGTGTGATCTTCCCACTCCCAGACTGTGAGAAAAGGATAACACTTTCACACCTCTGATGATTAAGAGCAAAAAAATGAGTCCTCCTTCTCTCTGGGGCTGGAAGATGAAAACTTCCATACAGACCCCTTCTTTGCCTGATGTGTTCATAGCTCCCACTTCTGTTTTAATCTACTTTCTGTTTTTTAGAACAGGTATATAGCCGCCATGAATAAAAAAACAGGTGCATCTGCTAAAATGATCTCTCTAGGTCTCCTAATACATCCCTTACTAAATTCAAGTCAAAATCATGCCTACATTTTGTAAGAGAAATAACAGCTGATGATGAGCATCACAAATCATACACTGTTCCCAGAAGCACTGTTTCTTCTATGAAAAGTATTTTCACTTAAAACACTTCAGTAGTGTTTCAATATAGGCAAAACTTCCTTTTTGTCCAAATTTATGTCTGTATTCAAGTTTCCCATTCAGTGATTTCTACATTTCATAAGAAGCAAGGCACAAACTACCCAGGGACGCATCAGACCAAGCAAAGCCTCACCACCCCCAGCTGAGTGCTCCGAGGGCATGCTGGGCTAAAGTTAGTCACCATCCTGCACAATATTCATGCAGTTCTATCGTCTGCCTTACACCTCAAGGCCCCACATCAGATGACTTTCCAAACAGAAAAGTTAACTGAATCTAGGTCTGACATCTCCTCAGTGCGTGCCCCAAGCGAACATCATCCCACTGGACAGCCTACAAAACCTCGCTGGCCTAAGCTTTTTCAGGTGTTTTGAAAAAAATAAAATAAAATAAGGCATACAGCTGCCTACCTTCAGCACCAGATTGGGCCAGGGGATCACAAGCTACAGCTCACACCTCTGCCTTCAGGAGGGGGTGGTTCAGGACACCCCTGGTGTTGCCAGCTCCTTTCAGCTGGCCCTGGGCAAGCGGCCTGCACAGCACCCATGTTCCTCCAGCACCATGGGGAAGATACAGATCCCCATGTGCTTCCCGTGACTGCATGGATGCAATGAAGCACTGGAACAGGCTGCCCAGGGAAGTGCTGTAGCCACCATGCCTGGCAGTGTTCAAGAAACGTGTAGATGCCCTTCGGGACGTGGTTTAGCAGGCAGGTGTTGGAGGGTTGGACTCGATGATATTGAAGGTTTTCCAACCATAACGATTCTGCGATTCATACACGGGAGAGCTGGGCACCCAGCAAAGGTTGCACTCGGGTTTCCTTCTCCCCACATTCCCAGCCCGTATGTCTGAGGCAAACACGCTGTGCCCTTAATGCTAGAGCAGCAATGCTGTGTCCTTACTGATGCACAAGGCCTCGGATCAGAGGCGAGAACAACACCTTCTACTTAATGTGTAAGACAGATCGCTGAACGGAAGCTCTATAACTTCGAGGGTTCATCCAAACACAGTGATTACTTAACCGAGGAACAATAAAACTCTTCCACCGAGTGGTAACGCAGCCTCGTTAAGGAAGCTCGCATCCTCATGCGCCACCGAGCGGCTCAACTCCGCGCTCGCCCCGGCCTTCCGCCCGCTCGGACAACGGGCGGGCGAGACCACAGCTGCGGCGCTGGCTCCTCCAGGGCCGCCCTCGGCCTCCTCCGCAGAGGAGCGGGGCCCAAACCGCGGCGGTTGCGGGGGGCTGCGGCGGGGGTCCCCG
>JAWLRI010001005.1:1710829-1727597 GCA_034781795.1 Crypturellus tataupa
GAAGAATGCTGTAAACGTCCTATTCAGCCTTCCTTCTGTTCCTTCTGGAACATCCCTCGGGGGACTCCTAGTGCACTATTAAAAGGTGAGGGGATATGTTTATGACCACAGATATGCTGAAGTTATGGGGGAAGTCTTGCTCTGGTATAACACTTCAGGTCACCCTTATGGCTCTTGAGTGCATTATTATCAGTATTTACTATAATATCAGTATTTACTACTATCAAAGAAAGCATGTCCTTGTGCAGGCTCACTTGTCACACTGAACTGTTTTCAAGTAAAGGCTGTAACATTCTCATTTTAATTTCAGGGACATCGTATCTGCCTTGCACTGGAATCTGCTGTTTTAGAAGAAGAAAAAAGGAGTGAAAGTGTTCCCTTCTTTCCAATAATTGTTGGAAGGTAATGTGCCTTCTAGATATGTAGACACTTGAAGATTCCTACTAAACAGCTTTCTGCCAGGGCTGCTTAAAGCTTGCAGTCATTAGAAAGATCATTAGCTTGAAAATCTATATGAGCACCCAATTTTAGACCTGCAAACCCTCTTTTGATGCAAAGACAAAATAAATTTGTGAATTGAGAGTGGCAGCTTGAACAAGTCTGTAGATACAATTAGCATGTATAAAAACTGATGTCTGCAGATCAGTAGTGCCATCAAGTGTCTCATACAACCTGTAATTAAAAGAAAAGTGAGACTGCCTCGCTTTTCCTTTCTTAACTGCCTTTTACAAAGTTCCTTTCCTAATTTTGTTTCTTTTTCCTCCTCCTTCCCAGAAAACCTGGCAACACTGAATCGCCACAAGCTCTAGCACCTCCATCATTAGATGCTGCAAACTATACAAAAGAAGTTATGGCACTGGATGGAAATTTAGCTGCCAGTTCTAACGCAGTTCAAACTCTAAACATTGCTCCTGTAAGTTCACTGGGACAGATAGTGGGTTTAATGATCAATAGGAATTCAAATGTTATTGTTTTATTTAAATTAATGGAATTATTCTCTACAGACTTAAGCTCATTAGCCTTTTGTGAGCAGAATGACTAGCCATGTCAAGTTAGATTTTGTCTAACTTCACCAGAGGTCAAATCTGAGTATTTAGTGTTCAGACTTATTCTTTGCCACAGAGCAAAATACTAGTGTTTTTAACCTTTTCAAAAACCACTGTGTGCTTCCCTCTGAGGTAGATATTTTGAGAGAGAACAGCACCATACCCAGTTTCTATGTCACTCTTGATCATGTTTCTCAGTTTCTTTATATATGAACTGTGTATTGAGGCACAACTGCTTTCTTCTTTCAGGTTCCTATAGTCACGTAGATTTACCTTTCTTTCCTGACTAAGTTATTTCAGATATCAACTCTGACTTCCATCTCATTACTGAACTGTGAATCTTAAACATCACTAAGCATCTCATCTGCTTTAGTTATTAGAAGAGATACCTGAGCAGTGGATTTTTTTTGCTGTTGTTGCATACCTGGTTTTCTTAAAGGCTTTCACTGTTTCATCCTCTGTGATTCTTAAGCATACAGACTGTCTCATGGAACATACAAGAAGTTCTAAAATAAATATAGTATACAATCAGTTGGGGCTTGTATTATAGATGCTAATATTCTGCATTCCTGGTTTTAGGTGGTATCATATGAAAAGTCTACGTTTATGACTAACATAACTGAAACTACATGCTCTTCTGTTCATCAAAAGGAATGCAGTCCTAATTCAGCCCAACTTTTAAAATCTGTTTTTGTGAAAAATGTCGGTTGGGCTTCTCAGGTAAGTAACAAATAATAATGTAAGAAAGTCCCTTCACTTTACCTATTAAACTTGAGATATATCACTTTTGAATTGCTAACTTAATGCATTGCTTACACATGACGTTTAAAGACGGTTTAATCTGAAAGTTGGTAGGTGGAAAGATCCTCCCATATAAGGGAGTAAGATAACGTCATGGTGTAATATGAGTACATGAGTAAAAGAAACCCAAATAACTGTTTAGCTATTTAATTCTCTTTATTACAGATTTACTGTAATTACTATTGCCTATTCAGTTCCTTCATTTAAACTTGAATCTAATAAAAACTAAAACTGTTAGATTAGTGGACAGAAGTCTCTCAAAGCAAAAGTGCTGGAGCAAGTTGTTTTTAACTGCACCAACTTGTGCAAAATGATGATATCTGCTTATCTGACAAGAAACCCTGTTTATCTATTAAAAAAATCTTTCCTATTTTCCTACAGGCTTAAGTTTAGAAGATAAGTTCTCTGTAATCTAGTTAAAATAAGCTTTTTGTCCTAGCAGAAGAACAAACCACAGTTTATGAAACTGTATAAAACTTTAAAATGTATGTAGCTGTGAACTGCCCCAAAGTAACTTTTCTATTTCATCTTCAACTACTTAAAACTTCTCTAGGAGCTGTTAAAAGTCTTTTGTATTTAATTCTCTTGAAAAAGATTAAAGCTCAATGGGAATCTGGTCTCAATCTCTGAGACTACTGCTTACTTGAAAATAGTACATGTACAATCATTTAAAGACTGACCTAGACAGTAAAGTCGCTTCAATTCTGAAAAAGCTCAGTTTCAGTTCTCAGAACACTTCCAGAGATGTTATCTTGTATTCAAAGTCATCAAACTGTAATGCAACTTCTCCTCCTAGCTGACCAGTGGAGCAGTATGGGTTCAGTTTAATGATGGATCCCAACTGGTAGCACAAGCAGGTGTTTCTTCTATCACATACACATCTCCAGATGGCCAGACAAGCAGGTGAGCCTATTACTGCTAGGTGAGCCTATTTCAATATAAGACTCTTAAGCCTATGCCATCATAGAGGAAAAACTATTATGTCTTTTCAGCTGTGTTTTTTCAACTATTAAAACCTAACCTAACCAGGAAGTTACAGAAAAATTGTGTAAACTTAACCACTTAATGCTTTTTATTCAATTTTGGCTAACAAATGAATAAAAAAAAAAAAAGTGAGTGGATCTGTTCCTTGATGTCTACAATATAGCTAATGTTTATGTACAGTATTTAAAAGAACTGAGAGGCTGTAAATTAAGGTCTTAATACTCAAGAGAAAGACTTTAAAAATCTTTAGGAGATGAGAATTTAGATGGAATATGCTAGCAGATAGCATAACTGATACATAGATGTGGTGGTGTTGGGTCAGGTTTTGGAAGTGCTTTGAACACTTCTCTGGGTACATTCGTAATATGCTCCCTCTGCACTAAGTTCAAGACAGTAATACACAGTCTATTTAGCCCCTTTTTAAATATATACATTCTTAATCTTAAGTGCTATTTCAGATAAATGGCTGTTGGGAAGAGGGAGCTGGACTTAGGCCATCAAGCTGTACTTTATTTATAGCTGCAGTATATTTAGAATGTAGTAGTTTTTCCCTGTTTACAGCCAGTTTTGAGAAAAAAAAATGCCAACTGAGTTTTGTCAAATCAGCTTTTAAAAGCACTTAACTTCTGTGTTATTCTTTATCTTTCTAGGTATGGAGAAAATGATAAGTTGCCAGAATACATAAAAGAGAAGTTGCACTGCCTGTCTTCTATTCTTGTGATGTTTACCAATCCAGCTGGTTCCCATTAATTAAAAGCAAAGCAGGTCTTTGGATGTGACAGCTTAATAAAATCACACACTAGCATTCAAGTGAAGTGACTGATTTTACTCAACTATCAAGAAATTCTCAAAGTTGGTAAAAATTAGGAAGGGGAGGGTTGCTTTATATATTGCAAATTGCTGGAAAAAAAAAGCATGTTGCACTGCATCTTTTCCTTTAATGGTGAAAAAAATTGCTGAAGTCCAACTTTGAGCAACTTCTATGTAACCTGAACTTTTTGGAAATTATCTAAGTGCATTTTTTTTTCTTGTTCCCCCACTGCTCCCACTATGCCAACAAGATCAAGGAGAGAATGCATCTGTGCTGTTGAAGTGTTTGTACTTGTAAATAACTTGTATTTTTACGTCTTACAAGTAATATATGTAAATATGTATATGTTTTATAGCTGTTTTTATGTTTATTTTTGTAGTAGCAGCTTTTAACTTTCCTGCACAGGCATTTATATATATAAAAAAATAAATGCAGTGGTAATTGTTTAATTCTATTGGTTCATTTTATAAACAAATGATGGTTTGAAAGCCTTTTCCTTTAAGTATAAAAGTTTACCTATCATAGAGCTATATGATCTCACTGAGTATATTGTCATGGGTTTCTAAGGAGGGGTGAAGTTTGGGGATAAGAACAGATTTGCTGCATAAGCTGCAAAAAAAAAAATAAAAGTCTGAATTGAAAAGCTAGTGCTTTATGCATTACTATTTATAATTTTCTAGCTGACAGCTTAATAATGCTGCAACTCTTCTTGTAGAAATAGCAGCAGGCTTAGCTCTTTCATCTATACATTATAAATTCCATTACAGTCCTTTTTATTCACCTATTCTAAGTGATAGATTTGATTATTTTGTCACTTTCACGTTAAGGAAACACAATAGGACACAGAATTTGGAATTAAGGAACTGCACAAAGAGGGGACAAGGGTAACAACAGTTAACAAGCAGGTTTAGAACATACCTCTGGCCCTTTCATATGTCACAACAGATCAAATATCTGATAACTAGTTTTCAGATCAATACAGCTCTTCCTCAGATTCTTCATCTCATAGAATCACTGATAACACACAAAAAAACTTAAATGCTTTATTTTTTCTTCTTTAACTCTCAGTTGAAAAATAAATATAATATTCAACCTAAGGTAATCATCATCTGCTGCACTTATAGTTAACTCATTTTTACCATGCTCTTACATGTATTTGATTAAACCAACCAGCCTACCTTCCCCTTTCAGGGTTTTTAAAAATACTTAAATAAGTGTATACATATATGTAAATACATGCACATAGCCCATAACCTTCCCTGTAGTTTCCATTTGCCTTTTTGCAAAGAAATGTCATTTTTTGACATGGCAAGCATAAGTATATATGCTTAAAAAAACCCTACCCCTTGCAGCCAGTACCTTTGCAGGTAAGGAATTTAATTGTAGTATGCCTCAATCTCAAGCCTTACACATAGCTGAAAACCATCCTCTAGAGGTCTATACTACCGTGTAGAAGGGCATAAATGTTTAGATAATTCATCAGCTCAAGTTGCTGTGTAAACAGTAAAACTAAGTACAATTACAGCATTATAATGCTAACCAGAAAACACCACTAAAAACTCTACTTTTGGCTAGCAAGCACTTTTTTTTTTTCAGACTCAGAACCCATAATTCCCAGTGAATAAGCAATAACTTTCACAAGTTCAGATTTCTAATGTCCAAAGTAATTTTATAAGCTGTAGCACTTGCTTTTACAGCAAGTGCTTTTGTACTTGCTTTTACAATGTTTTTACCATCAACTACCAACATATAGCATTCTTATGTTCACTATTAACTAGCAAGTATATAGCGAGTAACAATATAAAAGAAAAGCTTATAACCATTTCTTGCAAGAAAATAAAAACAATTCTTTCTTATGGTAAGCTTTTACTATGCAGGTGGAGATCACAAAGGAGAGAAAATAATTTCCACATTCCTTTTAGTCAGAATTAAAAAATACTTTTATTCAGTGGTCTTTAGTGTCTCAACATTTGATTACATATACATATTTAAATACATTTCACAAATTCAATAAGCATCCAGTATTGGACATGTTAAACAGCAGCTACAGCTCATGTGCTGGAGATAGTTATTTCAAAAAGGTTTCCCTGCTGCCCTCACTAGTGCTAAAAAGACAAACCCACACAGATCACTTTAGGACCCTGTATTAGGAAAAAAACATATTTTTAAAAATAAATATTAAATGATTCAAATATTATCCATTTCCATTTCTTCTGCTATTATCAGAAGTGTAAGTCTACAGGTAATAATAAACACCTAAGGAGCCAAAAATGTCTCCCTTTTTACTTAATTAACATGAGCACTGGTTGCTCAGATATCCAAGTGTATTCATTTCTTTCAGTGATATCAAAAGTATAAGTGATGATCAGGGATGGTAGTTCCTTCTTGTAGAAAGGTTAAGAAAGGTGCATAATTCAGCTCTGTGCACATGGTACTTTTTGTTATAAAAGGGCACTCGGCAAACCATAGAAGAAAAATTGCATGTTCAAGTGAAAGCCACTGACTTTTTTTTTTTTTTTCCCCCCTCCCAAAGGCTTTTAACCCACTTAAGTATCCAAACCTCACACAAGCTACTTGAGAAATAGGCACTTACCTTCCCCTCAAATTCCCAGTCTCATTTTGTTTAAAATCCTGGCATTTTCCTGATACTTTACAGTCTCCAAAGTTGGTCTTTTTGTATGAATCACTGCTTACAAATTAGCAAATTGAACATCCATATGTTCACTTACTTAAGCAGCCATGTTTCCATACAAAGTGCATGCAGCTCAACTAATCTTGTAGTTACAAGAGTTAATAACCTAGATTCACAGAATCAAGATAAATTTTCTTTAACTTCTTTCTGAAAAGGATGTACTTAACCTGTGACCTTCACAGCTGTGATTCAGTACACAGATATGTCATTTAGACTGTGCACGCTTCACTGTGCTACTGTACTGATTTCAGCTTGTTCATACTACTTCCTCTCCTGCTAGAAAAGCAGAATGCAAGAGCTGTATCGACACAGATGTAACAGGGCATATTAGGGTATGACCAAGCCACGTGTTCAGTCAGTATGTAAGTAAATACAACTATAAGGCCTAGCATACAGCTAACAAGGTCAGTGTTCAGGCACTCCCCATTATAAATGTAATAATCAGTTAAACAGTTTTTCAGGTTGGGGGGGGGGGGGGGGTTGGGCCTGTTTGTTTTTTTCCTTTTCCTTTTTTTTTTTTTTTTTTAAATACATATATTAAAATACTATTCTTGCATCCTTCCGTATCTGATGGAGAAGGCAATTAGTCTTTTGTATACTATCTCCAAGACTAAGAGAGAGAGTACAACTATACCACAGATTAAGCTAAATGCCCAGCGTGGCCCCAGGTGAGTGTAGATTTGGCTCACAAACACAGGCCCAAGTATCCGTGCTCCACTTCCTGAGGCCGTTAACCAGCCCATGTAGACACCCTATAGAAGATCAAAAGCTGCTATTAGTGATACAGAATAATTTGGTTAGTTAAAAAAAAAAATAAATACCAGTCATACTAATTGAAAAATTCAGAAATGTTTAAGCAATTTCTTTTTTTTCTTAACTCCTCTTAAGATTATTTTCCAAGAGTACTGCTTGCCTTCTTTAAGCATTAGTTTGAATTGCATCATACAGCACATGCTACTTGCAAATTAAGGCTCCACGATGCTATACACTACACAGTGCGCTATACACTACAGCTTTCAAGAAAAGAGGCATTCTGGTTTGAAGTATTTTGTCTTTTACAGCAAAATATAACACATGGGCAAAAGGGTAAGTGGAGGAAAAGGAAGCTTTTTTCCTTCCGTCAAGCAGTATTATTTGCTCAATATATCTATTCACCAAAACATTGATTGGAAGTATCATAACAGAAATAAAAGCTTCCCAGTTCCTACCAAAATTTAATTTCAATTAACTTTAATAGGTACTTGCCTTCAT
This sequence comes from Crypturellus tataupa, assembly GCA_034781795.1. NCBI lineage: Eukaryota > Metazoa > Chordata > Aves > Tinamiformes > Tinamidae > Crypturellus > Crypturellus tataupa. Next base: position 1,718,415 of record JAWLRI010001005.1, read on the forward strand.
TCGTGTTCTTCATAGCACAGCTATTAAGGACAATATTATTCTGTCATCATATTCCCAATATAAAATCAGTTGTTACAAAATGACTTACAAAACTCTCATAAAAATTTCACACTCTTTGGGCTGTTGTTCTGAAATATGCATGCTACAAGATTTGATGTAAGTAGTAATACAATCCTTGTTTTCTCATTTATCTAAGGTCTTGCCCTGGACTTCAAGAGCAAGTTAGAATTCCTGAAAGCTTCTGCAATTATTGAAGATTACTGTTTTGCTAATGACAGAACCTATTTTAGCTAGATCCCCCACCCTAAGAGAGAGGCTGCCAAGTACTGGAGAACAAATGGAAAAAAAAAAAATAAAAAAAACCCACCACACAAACACACACCCACAACATTTAGGTTTCATGCTTACCTGCGGCTTTGGGCCTAGAATTTTAGAGTACAAAGTATAAGACATCACATTACAAACTGGATATCCCAATCCTATTAGTACGTCAGAGCTGATATACTGGGCCAGATAGATCTTGGGAGTGTTCAGGCACCAGGATTGGGAGACAGGGCAGCCCGTGGGTTCTGCAGTATGGTTGGATGAAAGCTGCATTGCTTCCAGACTCCATAAAGGCATTAACATTTCACTGAAAGTTGTCCTTGGAATGGAATTATTCTTTATTTCTGTAAAAGCAAACAACATGCACGTCATTAAAAAAAATGCAACAAAAATCTTTCAAGACAACATAAAGACTACAGTTTAGTATGGCTTCAATTATACCTTGCCATTGGATATTTGGTAGTTTTTTCCCCCAAGGCAGTAAAATAAAGAATCCGACCAAGACAATCATTAAGCCTCCATGGAGTAGAGCACGCTCACCGGTTCTATCAAACAGTGAAATGGTAATTAAATACATCATTTACATCCATGGTCATAGTTTAGTATCTAAAAAAATGCTAGGAACAAAATACTTCAGACTGTATTCATATCATTAAACTAAAATGCAAATAAAACTGTTGAAGTATGACAAGTAAAATTTCTGAAGATGCCATCTACACTGTAGTCTATTAATTTGTGAAAGAGATGCCAGATCAAAACACCTGCAAGAAAAAATGTTCTAGTGTCAACACACTAAAAGCAGCAAAAGCATACTAACTTAAACTTGTTTTTCTTCAAATAATAGAATACAACACAGATGAGGGAGAGGATTTTTCTACAAGGATAAAGAACAATTATAGCACCACAGCTGTATCAAAATCACAAGTACTTTGTTGTCATAGTATACAAAACTCCTAGACTAGTAAAAGACTTAAATAACACAGATTTGGCCTGTTCGAAATGTTTTCAGACTTAAATACTAAAAGTTACAAAATTCTGATAAACTTACTTTTTAGAAAGTGTTTTCACCACCATGAAAACAAAAACTGATTCAATACCAACCACACCAAGGATTATTCCATTATATAAAACAGCTTCTTTCCTGGTCCAGGAATACATATCCATTGTCAATGGAGTAGCTATACTAAATTGACAGAAGAAAATAACATTCGTTGAAAAAAAGCTACTGCTGTACAGCAGCTTCTATACATTTATTATCCTAAACATCAAACAGAAGTAGTATAGGAGCCTTCTCTTCTGAAGGGGGCAATGCAGGCTAGTTATAAACTAATGCTGTGATGCAAGATTTATTTTAAAAAGCCCACTACACTATTTTCACAAATGCATTACGAAAGCTATATTCTGAAACATTAGTAATATATTTCAGCTTATGGAAAAAATAATTGAGTAGTAGCAAAGCAAAAATAATGGAAAAAAAATCAGGTCCTGCAAGTATAGTAATAATAATACACATTTAATGCTGTTCAACCTTTAACAATGCCCCAACAGTTACTAGGAATCGAATTTTCTAAAAATAATGCAAAGATGACAGAGAATTGTTGTAAGAAATTTTTTCTAGGTTAGAGCTCAAAATCTTAGAAAATAGATCTTGTAACTTCAGAGTGTTTTATAAATTCTAAAATTAATGAACATCAGTCTGACATAATAGTATTATATTTTATTTTTCTGAATGTACAATTTTTTTGCAGGAATAACTTTCCTCTTCACATTAAAGAGCAAAAATGTAAAACAGCAGATTTAAGAATACACTACATTAACTGTAGCAAACAATTGTTTTAATCATAATTGAAATACGAGCTCCATTTAATTTTTTGGAGCTATTCAGAATCACACTAAGAAATTACACAAAACTGTAATATGTAATAAAGAAAAAGGTACTCAACTCATAACAATCTTCTCTGAAGATACCAGGTAGACCAAATTAACTTAATTCAACTGTACATAACTTTTTTTTGATAGTTAAAAAGCTCACAATATGCTTTTTCATGAATTCAAAAGATTGAAATCATTTACATTACTGTTCCATATCCCACAAACCACATGTTATATATCTTCAGCTGTTACTGAATATTACTTCTTTATTCTTTATCCATATATATCAGTTTAACTGCCTACCATTTTAGGCTTATAAATACTTCCATTTATGGAGAGTAAAATTAAGATGAGGGCAAGAGAAAAGCTTTTACATGTGCACAGAGTTTAGTTAGACCTCAAGGACCTGGAGATAAAATAGAGAAACTTACGTTTCAAAGACAGCAAAAACAAACAAGATGACAAAAAAAAGAAAATTGACTGACACAACAGCAACTTGGTCGATGCTTCCTTCTGCATCCTGATCCAGACCACCAACTTCTGCAACAAAACAAAGGAATCCTCTAATCTATTATCTACTGATTAAGCTATCATATAACACCATAAGTTACAAAGAGTAATGACTTCTTCACTGTTGTATTGCAGGGTTTGGTATACATTTAGGTAGTTGTATATTGACAGTCTAAGTAGCAGTTATATTTTGACAGTCTTCTTTTTGATTAAAAAAAAAATTGCATTTCCAGTTTCTAATGGCCTTAGCTATAGGGGGAAATAATTTTTAACCTGATTGTACCTTCTGATGTCCTACTTTAATGCTGGGACTGACATGTCCTCAGTGACAATCAAATAAGCAAAGTGCTCTAAATATCTTTACAGTTGAAAACAAAATATTTGATGTTTCTCTTCCAAAGTCAAAACCGTACAAAGGTAAAATTCTCTATATTACAACAGAGTTTGGGTTGCTCTCATCTGGGCACAGTATCTTCATACACGAGACACCTATCTGATGTGTGCACATTCAGTCTTGCGAAGGAATTAAGAGCAGAAAATACATGCAGGATATGGTGAAAGGTATTTTGGATACTGGGAGGAAGGGGGAGCAAAGGGCAAACCTGTTCTCCATCATTCAGATACTGCAGCCACTATCAGTCAAGTCAGACTACCATATTTCTAAGAAATCATGGTTAGTTGGCATTCACCTACTCATACGAACCATTAATTGAATGAACATTCTGAATTTTCAGGTTTTTTTGATACATCTGACACACAACACTCCCCAGGGAAGAAGGGAAGTTCCCAATCCATCAAACTTCACAACACATTTAAATGCTTGTATGCAATAAGAAAATAAGCTAAAATTATCATTCCAGAGTAAGTTTTCAAGGAAACACAGATACCTTCTTCTTCAAAATTGATACTTGTGCATGGTCTTCCCATGTCATCCACTCGATGCTCTCTAGAAATTCAGAAGTGTTTTCATTAAAAAAAATATATTTATTTGATCTATCATTGGATGAAGTTTCTATTAAAATAGTTCTCCAAGTCACTATCTTATATCTAATTACTCCCAACATCTTTATGAACAGCCTACTCTAGAAAGGAAATGTTGTAATGGAAGAATATTACATATCTGTGCAGCATCCCATCCTCTCTCCTCACTGCAATGGATATATATATACAGACATACACACACACATATATACAAATAAAATTCTCAAGAACTCAAATCTTAAAAGAAAGATATAGATATCAAAAACATTGTAGACAAGCTAACCTTATTTCTCTTTAGAGAAAATCCATGGGCAGAACCCATCAACATTAAAAATGTACCAAGGCTAAGCTTATGATCTAATGTCTTTTTGCTTTCATCAATTTTTTCCACACTCTAGCCATAATATCACTGTGATTAATTTGCTAGCATGATGAAAAAAAAGTCTGTATTAGGGAAGGCGGGAACTCTGAAAAGTAAATTAGAAAGATACAGGGTTATATTCTTCGTACTTCTGATTTCAGGTTTATTACTGCTGCTTCCAAGTACCTTTATAATTGCCAAAAGCTACTAAAACATAGTAAAATATGCGTCTCTTGATTTGGTTACCTGAATATAGCAAAGATGAGAATGATATTAATAACTCCTAAGAGAGCTCCAAATAGAACCGGTGCTGTATACATGTTTAGCTGAAGCCGAATTAATTTCCACGTCACTCCTTCTTCACCAATAAGTGTAAAACAAGTCTGAAAAACTTAGAACATATTAAGCAAATTAAGGAAACTGAAGAATCATTAAGAAAACATTAAAACACACATAGAATAAATACATAAATTTAGATAGGCACAGTTATTCTAATTGTTAAGAAAAATATAAGTATTACATCTGTCATATCTTTTTTATTTTGAGAAACCTGCTCTGAATAACTGAGGATACCAATTAATTAAATTTTCTTTTTAACAGAGTGTTTTTCTTATATTTATCTACACAGATACACAAATATACTCATTTCTTAATTTTAAAAATCACTGGTTAACTATGCTTTAACACCTCGTCCTCATGCTGCTGCTGAGAACTCCTACTTATAAGATCTGATTTCCTACTAGGGAGGGTCAGATAATAAAAAAAGCCCTTAACGTACAGAGAAGCAAGGATGTATGATATGCTCTACCTGGTCCTAATATGAAGCCAACTGCTTGGCAAGCGCTGGTATTGGCCATAGCACTTGTTCTTTCTGCAAGAGAAGTGGCACCTGCAATATACGATCGAACCACAGCTACATTTCCTTGAAAAAAATACAACAAAAATGTGTTATGAGATTATATTTCCACTTACATTTATTTCAGTTATTTATTTCCCAATAAAAAACCATCCAACACTCCCTCTAATACTTATACACAACTGTATAATTACACAAGATTATGAACTAGCACTGGCTATTGTTAATCAATAACCTCTCATGCACAAGATGTTTTAATAACAGATTTACCATTACGTTAGTGATCTTATACAAGACAGGCAGTTTAATAAATGTAAATTTTGCTGTGATTACCTGCTCCAAATCCCACAAGAGCTCGTGCAATCAGCATGTAGTATTTCTTGTGTGAATGAGGTACATGGACATAGGCATAAAGGCAATTAGCAGCTACTGAAATAATGGTTGAAACAACAAGAGGTTCCCTCCTTGGCCTGTAATTAGACCATAAACCAAACAGGGGAGAGGCAACCATTTGCCCGATGCTATATGAAGCTATAATCCAGCCCAAGAAACTTGCATCAGCTGTTGGATCAATCTGCAGAAACAAATTAATCCTGTGAATACTGTATATAGTATTTTTTTAATAATATCAACAAAAACATTTTAGAATCATCACCTGAAATGATCTAAGGCCATAAAATGTATTTCTGAGGGTGTGTAGTACCATGCAACTCAGAGTCAAACCTATCTCTAAGCAACATTTTGTGTGTATGGGTCTCAGAAATGGTTGTGGGCTAACAAACTTTGGATATTGTCTCAGATAGTGCACCAAAATGCTGAAATTACTTTGCGCTCTGCATCTGGTAACAGTTCATTTGCAACAAATTCTAATCTTTCTAATACTATATTAATTCTATATTAGAAATACTACTATTTCTAGTAACACCATCAAAGCTATGGACTTACAAATCAGCAGTAATACATCTCATAGGTCAGGAACAAGGAATCTCTAAGTCATGTGCATGCCTAAATCTGGCCTGACTTACAAGACTAAGTACTTCCTTTTTTTCCTCCCTCCAAGAATTCAACCTTAATTTTAACAATATTTCTAGTGCCCTACCTAGAATATTCTCCTTTAAATCTCAATCTGGAAATACCTTCTACAATTCCTGGAGCAGCGAAATCCTAGCACAGATTAGATTAAAGATTTAGAGACCGTTACTGTCACTTTTAGCAAGAAATGAACAAAGAAAAAAATAAAACCAGCCATCTGGGAACACAAATAATTCTCCATTATGAATATCAAGGACTATGGAAAGAATCTTTGACACTTGCATTGCACTTCAAAATGCAAACAAGCTCTGTGTATTATGTTTTAATTTTAAAAACGCCTTCAGATAAAAAGATTTATATGAATTAATTGTTCAAGAAAAAAATAATGAAATAATATTGGGAAAAAAACTCAAATATTTCAGGATTATGATGTACTTTTGCCAATTACTGACAGTTTTTACATAAAAACAGCAAAAGTCTGAGGTGGATTGCAAAAGAAAAGTCCTAATTTAACCACATACTTCCCCTTTCTGTCCTTCCTCCTAAATAAAACACCAAGTTTCATACTACATTCTGAGAAAGGGTTTTCTGTTGTTACTAATAAAAAGTGTATTAATATTTACAAACCTTTTGGAGATACGGCCATACAGACATAACCACAATTGAGAAACCTGAGAGACAGGAAGAAACAGAACTGAAGTTGCTCCACTTTATTTGCCGCATTTACCAGAAATACAGTTTACCAAACCAGAAAACTCTCGGGAGGAGAATATTGATACTCAGATGAAATCACATGCAATTTTTCTTCTAATCCCTTTTTTAATTCTTTCAATAGAAATATACAAGCTCCCCTGAATACAGAGAATTTCTTCATATACAGATACATACATTTGATTATCAAATATCAATTTTAATTCATCAAATAAAGAAGTCATTCTAGAATCTTGTGATTTTCAAGATTATTTCTAGGACCACAGAAAATCAGCAAAAGTCAAGAATCAACCGAATTCTCACATCAGGGGGCAGCTACATAGGTGGAAACAGCAATTTACTCTGCTGTGGAGATGAAAAATCCGCCAGGAAGAGAAAAACCCCTCCAATACACATTTTGAAATAGTTATCATCCATTCCTAAAAAAGATTCTACATCTTAAGAGGGAAGCATTACTGCTTTCTCTTGATATTTGCTGAAAGTTCAATTCAGGATCATAAAACAGTGATTTTTGTTCTGTTTGGTTTTGAGTTGTAACCTTTCTCTATCACTACATTCTCCACCAATATGTAGGTAATATATCACTCATTCTCAAACGGAGTACTGCTTAACATATTTCATTAAATTAAACTTTCTATTTGATTTGTTAGTCATCTCTTCTCTTCTGAATAATCAGAAAATACACATTTTTAATAGTATAAAAAAATCACTACATTAAAGAAGATGAATTAGGTGAAATCTAGAACATCCTATAGTTTCCACATCAAGATAAACTAAGCCAGTAATATTGAAATGCAGCTGTATTTACTCACCTACACTACTCAGAAACATAGTAAGATGCATAATCCAGATGGACCTCCATCTACTTTTATAATGCTCTTGTGTTTCCACAACATCCCTGCTTTTTAATCAAAAGGTAAAAGAAAAAAAAAAAACATATAAATATCCTACTGAGTTGTTCTTATCCCACGGCATACTGAAAATATTTTTCACAGAAATCTTAGTATTCTCATTCGGGATGGGACATTTACACAGGAATATATCAAATGGAAAACTACATTTCTAGACTCACTGCAGTTTTATTTTAGAAGCAATTACCAAGCATCAATAAGAGCTAAAACAAATGCCATCATGCGCCATTGTGCTCAAAGCATAGGTTTACACAAAGAAATCTTTATCTACCGAGATCTTCTGTCTTGTAGCCTCTCTGTGGAGAGGCTTTGGAGCACCACAGATTTCATGCAGTGGCTTTCAGAAATATGTATAAACTGTCAAAAGATACTAAGTGCTCAAAAGATTAAAATAGTAATTACAAATTTCACAAACATTAAGTTATGTTTTTTTCAAAATTTGTAAACATTTTTGAGTCCTATTTACTTTTTTTCAAGAGTAAAGGCATTTCAAGTTTCTTCACAAACAGCTTTGAACTGTTCTAACTACCCTAAACAAAATATCTCTGAAATATTCAGATCCGGCTTATATGTGCCTGAACACAGTTTATAGTTTACAAAAATAGTGTATATAAAGACTATACATATAAAACTGCACACAAACAATTTTAAAACCATCATAGCTATTTCAGAGTCATATCAGTTATATCACTGGTTGGATGGTACTGCTCTTGGCTGAATGAAGCTCTGAATTCCTAAACCTTCTTTATAAATGTAAATAAGAATTCCTCAACAAATGGGGTAGCAGTAGCTACCCAAACATATTAAACATTTTTTTTTCCACAAAATAAGATAAAGTCATTGCGCTATAAAGCTGGCTTACATCAGCACAAGCGTTGATATCTACGGTTGTGCACTACGTCCTGGGAGCCTCCCAGGTGAGTGTTTTTCCCGGAGAGACCTCGCCCTCCCCAGCCCAGCACAGCCACCCACCGCCTCCACACCCCAGGTCGGGCCGCTGCCCGAAAAGACGCGAGACGTCGCGCAAACTATCAAGACGCTCAAAGCACTCGGGGTGAGCGAGGGCTCGCCCTGCTGCCCCCGGCACCTCTGCCAAAGCCCGGCTGTCCTTGCGGAGCGACGCCCCCACGGCGGGGACAGAAGGAGGCCTGCCCCACGGGGGGCTCCCCGCGTGACTTCCCCGCTCACTCTGGGGCGACGCAGCCCCATGTCAGCCCGTCGCGGGCGCCGGCAGACGTGACAGATCGCTGCCCGCGACGCCGAGGAAACCTACGGGGGAGAACTGCGCGGCCGCTGAAGCTCTCCCGAGCCGCAGCCGCCGCGGCGCCTGTTGCCGCACGGAGCCGCCTCACGGCCCAGGCGCGGGCGGGCGCGGCGGAGAGCGCCGCAGTCAGGCCCTACCTGCTCTCCTCCTGGCCCCCGGGGCTCAGCAGCGGCTCCTGTCCCTCAGCGAGCGCAGCCGGGCTGGAGAGCGCGGCAGCCATAACAAGCACCGGCCGCTTCCAAGCGCCGGCCGCTTCCAAGCGCCGGCCGCGCCCCCAGCCCCGCCTGCGGCCACCGCCGCCCTTTCGCCCCGAGGCCGCCAGCAGAGGGCGCGTGCAGCTCGCACCTCGCCCGCGGCAGCC
>JAWLRI010001005.1:1727888-1749811 GCA_034781795.1 Crypturellus tataupa
CCTGTGGGGGGGGGGGGGGGCGTCCCAGGGGAGCTGGGGGCGCGGCGGGTCTCCTCCGCCCCCCTGCCGACGTTAGGGGCGGCCGTTGGCCGCTTTGCACGAGATCCGCTGGCAAGCGGGCGGAGGGTGCGTGGGCTCGGTCCGTCGGGTTCGTCCTGCCCGTTGGACGAGTAGACCTGGAGTTGAAGATAACAACCTGCAGATAACAATCACCCAGGGAGACGAAAAAAAACAGGCAGAGGTGAGAGCTGCTCCGCGGTAGGTGTAAAACTTGTGGCTTAGGCCCTGTTGTTTATCCCGAGGCTTCCCTGCATGTCGTCGCGCTGCATTCCTGGTTGGCTTCTTTATGGCTGGTCGCCGTGGTCCCTTTGTGGTGTGTTTATAAGCTGTGTTTCTCACACAGGAAAAGGGAAGCAGGGTTGTGATTAGAAGAGCGGGTCTTTAGAAGTAAGGTGTCTGTGAAATACTAAGGACTCTGAGGAAGCCTTTTAAAAAAGGTATGCTTAGCTCAGTCATTTTGACCCTTTACTAGGACCTGTTTGATAATTCTTATCAGAAGCAGTAGTCTGGGCCTTTATTAAAAGCCTTTACCTACTTTTCATGCTGTTTTTTCATGTACCTGAGTCTGTATGCACTGCATAAAGAGGACTTTCTTTGGGTTGGATTTTAGATACATTTTTGTGTCTCTTCCTATGTCATTGCAGTGTGCCCATGGAAGATATGTATAGCTGTCATGCAGCACAATGTCTCTGGAAGAAAATAAAACAATTGTCCCAGAGCAAGAATGTGGTATATAGTTTACAATCCTAAGTTTCACTCTCTAATCTTCTGGAAAGTTATGCTGTGGCCATGCTTTTTGTCTTGGTATCATGGGTTTCATTACCTCATTACTTAATATCCCTCTATATGCGCTAACATTTCTATTCACGACTTGGAATGATTCTTCGGTTATTTTCTGTACTCTTTCCAGACCTTATTAATTGAAATATTCTAGATTGCAGCTGAATCTTGTTTCAGTCAATGAAACAGAATAAGAAATGAGACAGCCCTTTCATCTCGGTCAATATAGCATTTAAATATAATGTATTTATCTAGAAGCTTGTTTATGCATCTCTCTAGTACAAGATGAGAAGTCCAGATTCTGAACTCACTGTAAAAGGTAGCATGTTTGTGTCTTCCTCGATATTTGGCTTCAGTCGTAGATTTAGTCTTGTGTGTGCTCACTCTGAGCTGTCCTTTCCAGATCAGAGAAGATTTGCTCTGTTTTGCTGTGCCTCTATCAGCCCTGTCACTTGTAGCACCACAAGAATGCTGAACCATCTCCTTGCATGCAAAAGCAGAACAATCTTGTGGAGCCTGGCGAACGTTTTCTTCTGACATGTCAGTAAAACGTTCCAGCCAATGTGAAGTCAAGGAGTTTGCACACTGGATAAGGGAGAGGACCTAATTGGTGTAATGAGTCCTATTTCTCATGAGGACAGATTGCAGGAAGGAACGAAGCAATGATGTTACAGATTCTGCTGCAAGAGTCTTCTCCCACGGGCAGCTTTTGCCCATAGTCTCTCCTGTGCTGTGAGATTGAGCTTTTGGCTTCTTTTTCACAGGCTAAGGTGGATTAGCCCCCAACCTGTATTTACTGTTTTGTTCCGTGTATCAGAATACTTAGCGAAACTGGGTTTTTTCTTTATGCTGCTGTGAAAGATTTAAATGCTATTTGACAAGCAGTGTAAACTGTGGAAAGTTTAGGAGTAATAGTTGCTCATGACTGATAGCCATCAGATTGACTGTTACATTGGGGTTTGCTTTATTTTATTTCCCTGCTTACCTGACTCTTATTGGATCCCCGGGAAGGGATCCTGAAGAAGCCACAGCAAGAGAGCACTGACCCAAACAACGCCTTTCTTCCAGTTGTTCACGCTCCTCTCTGAGGTTCACACCTTCATTGTGAAGCATTGGACCATTCATTGCAGTTTGCTGATAAATATGTCAAAAGTAAATTGTACTGATTCTGATTTTTTTCATGCTTCTCATAGTAGATTTGTTATGCTACGCTATGCTCTGACATAACGAGCACAGTTGTTTGTCCTGTTTATTTGCTTACTTTTATTCAAAGTGAGGAGAGAGTAAGGTGGGCTGTTTGAAATCAACACAGCTTTTCCCAGGCAAGCTTAAGTTGGAGTCTTTAGGTAGAAAATCTCCATATAGAGGCAGACAGTTAACACTGTATATTTTTTGCTATCCACAGTGAAGGAAGGAAGGAAAGGAAGAAAAGACAAATGATATCAGAAAACATTTGCTAAATATAAAGGAGTGCTCATAGGAAATAAGAGATTTGCAAGGTTTTTATTACTCCTTTGCAACTGAAAGGTACCTGGATTTTTAAGCTGCAGTTTTCACTAGTCACTTTTGAGTTAAGAAGCAAAACATATATATCTTTGGTAGTGAGAGTATATATCACTGTGAATTGATAAGTAACAGCTATAAGTACTTACTATTTTTTGTACATATGTTGTATCACAACTTGGTTATGTTGCATTGCATAGCATTATTGGGATATTCCTTGTAGGCAAATTTGAATGCCAGAGTAGTTTATTCTACTAAATTAAGCAGGTATGGATCAGAATAATTGGATTAAATGACCAACCCTTGAAGATTCATAGAATGACGGCTAATACAACCTGCAGTGTTAAAGGTCTGTGCTTTGATCTTCTAGTGATTTCGAGTTTTTGCTTCTGTTCTATAATGGTGAAACTTGAATGATTGTGATTTCTGAAATTCTTATTCTAGAATTTAGGTAGTTACTATGCTTATCACTCCGAATGCTATTTCTGTTTCTCTGTGTCTTGATTCTTCATGTTTATAAATGATATACTTTAGTATTGGCTTTTTAAAAGTGCAGAGATATATGATTAATTTGCTCACAACTTTTGCTTGTAATGTTCAGTCAGATTTACTTTAAGAATGCCCATATTTTAACTGTGCTTGAATAAATAAACAATGATAACATGAATTAACTTTATAACAACACAAAATAATATAGTTTATTTAGATCACTTAGTGTGGAAAGGATTGGAAATGTTGAAAATAACCTGCTAATAGGATGTTTGATATTAAATCTCTTGTTTCTTTATGTGTAGACAGAGCCTGCAATATTTTTAATTGGAAAATTCTATATCCTGCTGACAGAGAAACCAGATTTGCGTTCTTCTTTCTCCTCATTGGAAAAGCACAGTAGTGGCTTCCCATTTACTTCAGTAAGTATTGCTTTGAAAATAATGAGTTTGCCTAATATCTTGTTGATACTTTGACCATGTTTGAGCTAGGTGTATTTGTTTAAATACTGTTGAGGATTTTGATGTAATTTCTTCCCAGGAAGAGGTGGGAGCTTGATTTTTTTTTTTTTTTTCCAAAAACTCAAAAAATATTTTAGAAGGTATTGGGAAGAAAGAGATAAAATAGAATGAATATATTTTTAAGACAAATTGAAAAAATATGAAAATATGCTTTTTCTGCATGATTACCTGAAATTACTTTCTTTTCCCTTCCTTCTGCCTTGATTTCTTATGAATGTATAATTACGTTGAACAGGTCTAGTCTTCTAGACTAAAATAGGCTTCTCGTTTGAAGTGTGGTTTACCTCAGGCTTCCATTTTGAAGTAGGTTTATAAAAGCTTTTAGTTTGGAAAACTGTTGTCGTCATAGCTATATTTCGGTGACAAATACTGAAACCAAACTATTGCTCACTTATCAGTCCTGTTCAAATATAACTAGCCCTATTTGAAAGTGTAGTTCAGTGACCTCATGTGCATCTTCACTGAGTTTACCATCTATGATGTAATACCTTCCAAAGCATCTCAAATTCCTAGTCTGAAGTACCTTTCTATTTTAACTATCACTTTTTTGTTTAAAACTGAGGGAAATGGATGTCAAACTGGACAACTGTACTCAAACTGGATGTCAAGATTAACTTTCTTGAATTAAAATTGAAGACTAGAATATGAAAAAACTCAGTTGCAAGGAATTAACTTTGCACTTGAAATAAAATCTTTATTTTTTCTTCCCACTTCTAGATGTCAGCTTGCTGCTAATGGGTGTGAGTAAATTGGATGTCTTGTATAGAAAGCTTCTCCTCACTAAACTCTTCATCAGAGGATGGGGAAAGCCAGAAGACCTGAAAAGGTGACTTCCTACTTGATGCAAAATAACAACTTGAACTGTACGTTATCTTTAAAAACAAACAACAACAACTGCAACAGCAGCTGTGCATTCTTTATTTAAAAAAAAAAAAAAAGGTTTTGTGGAAACAAATCATGTGTTTCCATGCTAAGGGAGGGAATGGATTTTTTTTTTAAATGAATTTGCCAACTGTGTTTTGTGTTTAAGCAGGCACTGTTTGAGAGTGTATAGTAAAAACACTTTTCATATATGCATGTAGGATAGCATACTGCCAATATTCTATCTCTGAAAAGAAGATTGTCAAGTATTGCTCATTCTCACTAACATGACAGAAGAGATCCTTCTAGTTGTAAGAGATTTGCTTAATAGCAACAGACTTCAGGGTATGAACCTTCCAGTTCCATTTTAAACTTCTTGCATTTGTTTTCAGTGTGGCAAACTCATTCTTTTTAGGTATCTTGAAAATAAGAGATAAGTAGCATTACTTTTTTTTTTTTTTTTTTAATACTAGTATCAGCTTGGGCTTTTTCTTTAAAAGCAACAATGAAAATAAATTAAACTAGACCAGAAGCTATAGGGGAAATGGAAGAAGCAAGCTTGCTGATGTCCTTTTCTGAAAGGAGAAAAAAACATTGCTCTGTGTATTGCCCTTGAGTGGTAGGAAGATAAGCTGCTCCCTAGCAGCCCAGCTTCACCTGTATGAAGTCTCCTCCCACTAGTTAGGGGGACATCTCCTAGTACCACTCCCTGCTATGCCCATGGTGCTGGGAACAGTGTCAGTGGATTTTTTATTTTTTATTTATTTATTTATTTATTTTTTTTGGTGGAGGAGGAGGATGTAACTGTGAAAATCTATTAGAATAAATGATTAAACTTCTTAATCTGAGCTGAGTGAATTGCCTGAACCGGTGGCCAGTTAAACTTCATTGACAACAATACTTGGAGCCTAGTAGGCCAACCATTTTCTTCCTGTTCAGTTCATATCAGTTTGACTACAGAGAATAATAGGAGGTTCTTATGTCTTCATTAGTCCATGAAAAACAGCATTAGTTATAAAAATAACACATATGTAAAGTGCTATTTAAAAATGACACTCTAGCAGTGTACCTGAGGCACCCTACTGCCGTTTTTAATTGAAAAAATGTTCTTATCTTTTACCTTTTGGTAGTGTGATTAGCTTAAAAAGATGAAGGTGGCTTAATATTTTTTTTTTAGGATTTTTATGTTAGCTTCAGAAATATTCGGGGAACACTAGATTCAGAATTTTGACCATGCTCTATTTTCTGAATAAAAAAATTAATCTTCTGTATTTTTTTCTTTTTAACAGAATATTTGAATTCAGAAAGATTATTGGAAACAGGGAAAAATGCCAGAGGCTGGTTTCAAGGGATTACCCAGTATTCATTGACAAGGTACTTTAAAAACAAAAGATCAAGTTTAACTGAATTTTTATTCTTAATAGTGTATATATATATAAAGGTGAAATCAAGTCCTTAATGAGCTGCTTTTAGAGGATAGATGAGTTGAATTTTGATCTCTCGTGAACCTGTGTTTCATGACGCAACTGGTCTTGATGTGTCTTTTGCTTCAAGGCTGGCGGGCTGGGGACTGCAGTTAGTAACTGCTGAGATAACGTGGTGAAACATCTCCAGCGGTGTGCAGTCACTCCTGCAGATGAGTGCTCTTCTAGTGAGTGCATTAACTAACTTCACAGATGTTCTCAGTTGCTCTGTATCATGGAAAGAGCATCAGATTGTTTTTCTATCATGGAAAGAGCATCAGATTGTTTTTCTATGAGAGTAGGGGTAAAGCTCTAGTTGAAAAAAAATAACATAATGGGAATTCTAAGATGCCTGAATAGGGGGAGGAAAAAGGGCCTTGTGTTTTCAAATAATATGCAAAGATGGAAATATTTCTCATCGTGAGAAGTCGTAATTCAGAAAGTGTGAAAAAGGATCAGGAAGGAAAAGTAGTTGCACAGTTGAGTAGATGTGCAGATGCTCTTTTCTATAGCAAATTAAATACTTTCTTAATTTGCATTTTTGGTGACTTACTAGAAATAAGAGGCAAAAATGTATGACATGATTGGGAAAGTGTGGAAAAGGAATCATTTTAAAGTCATACTGGTTATGAATCTGATGAAAGGATTTGAAAGAATAAAGTAGTGTTGTGTAGATGTTATTTTACTTTTCCTCTCTAATAGGACAGCTGTGGGGGATAGGTATAGCAAATATTAAAGGAATGCTAACCCTCAAATAATAGTCAAATCAAAAAGCTAAACACTGATGTAAAATGCACTGTTACTATGTCATTTCCTGCACAGGTTGAGGAGCAGTCAGACTGTAAGATCCTTGAGGGTCACTTCATTTCCCCTTTGGCTCACTATGTTCCAGGTATCCTGCCAGTGGAATCTCTTATAGCAAGGTAGGAGAAATCAAGTTATACCTCCTTCCTAAAATGGATGTTGGAAAAAAGTAAAATTGGTCTATAATTAGAAAGAAGTTTTACTAAGAGTCTAATTGTAATACCTGTAAAATATTTCAAACATTTTGTGTGTTTATGTGTTAGCATACTTAAATTTTTGCCTCAGAAGTGAAATTAGTTTTTATTTATGGCTAATTTCATCATAACGAACTTTGCTAGGGGAATTTATTCTAAAATGGAAATAAATGTCTTAAATGCCTATTGTATCACATAGTTTTTTAGTAAAGGGAGATAATATTCTGAAGATGAGGAAAAAGTTATGAAAATTTATCTGGATAGTGTGATAATATGCTGACTTAATTATGACTGAAAAGGAGCTTTTGTAATTAGTAGTGATAGTGTGGAAAGCTTCAAATTTTATTTGTAGTGGAAGTGAGAAATGTAATGCTTCCTGAAATGCTTCAGCTACCTGAAAAAAGAAATCTTAAATTGCCTCGCACTATTAGTAGCAGACATTTCGGATGAAGTTTTGGCAGATCTGAAGGGTTTCTTTTAGTTTTTGAGTGTGGACATCTTGCTGCACAAAGATGTGGAGTACCTTCTCTGCTCCCAAAGAACGGGAGGCTAGAAAGGAGCGTAATTGGCTAGGACAGCAGTTGTTTGTTCAGACATGGAACAGGAGAATGTTTTATGTAAAAGCTGCGCAATCCATAATAGTCAGAAAGTACCTAGATGTGTTTATGCTGGTGTGATGCTAATATTGCTTTGAAGTTGAAGCATGGTCTTGGGAGGAAAGCGTAATTCCTGTTGCTCTAGGTTTAGGCTAGGTAATTTTCATGTTTTTCTTATACATTAAAACTAGACATACTAGTCTGTCAGCACAAGTTGATACAGGCATTGTCCAATTTCATGAGTGCTTACATATGTAAAGCTAAATAATGTAGTTCAAAAAGTTAAATAGTCAAAATATCTGTTCTGTTTCACCTCCTTATTCTCTTGGCATTACTGGACTAATTAGCATCATAGTTGAAAATATGTTACACTGTTTCCTTATACAGTCTTATAGTTTGAAGTTACCTTATGTTAATCTGTGTCAGACAATATTGTTACAGCTTTGACGGGCTCTGCGAATTTCACCTGCTTACAGCTGTCCTGCTGTTTGAACTCCCAGTCACTTCGCACCTATTTAAAAAAAGTTGTGCTGTTGAATGTAGTGCTGTAGTGCTCCATCTTGTGGGGAAGTGCTGACAACTCGTCAGAAGTGATTTCCCTGCTTTAGTTAGGTTGTAAAAGACTTAAGAGTAGCAGCAGAAGATACTCAATTATATATGCTAATTTTATAGAGTTGTTTTGTGGTTTTTTTTTTTTTTTTTTTTTTTTTTTAATGCAAATATTGCTCATATTACTCTTCCATTTCAACTACTGCAACCTCAGGAGAAAAACAATGCTGTCTGCGAGAGCTAGTCATACTTGTTCAGGCTGTTCATCTGAAGTTCCTTTCTCCACTCTGCAAAATTTAAATCATGATGATGAGGTAGTAGCCTTTTTTTGGAACATGAGCTTTCAGCTCGGCTCCTTCTCTTGTTTGGCTTCTGGATTTGTTTCTTTGTTGGATGCATTCATGAAATATGATATTGCTGTACCAATGACAGCTTGCTAGCATGCATTACAGAAATATTTTAGTTATTTTTGTTACTATCATTAATTTCTCTGGAGAGAAAACAAACAAACAAAAAACACGTAAATAGATATACTTATCGTGTTTTAATATGTGTTTTTTTTCCCCCCCTTATAGATTTCAGTTCATTATACCCAGAAGATGGAACAGCAAACACAGACCAGTGTGCATTCATTTAGCAGGCACTGGAGATCATGTATGTTTATAAAATCTACTGTTATTGAGAAATTAAATATGAATATTTTATCTTAATATATGCTTATATATCCTAGCACTTCTGGAGGAGACGCACATTAATGGCCCGTCCAATGATTAAAGAAGCTTGTATGGCTTCTCTACTGCTAGAAAATCCTTATTATATCCTTTTTGTGGAAAGGAAGATATTTAAACATTTTTCAAAGTTCTCTTCAGAGCACAGAAATTTTACACAAGCACAGACTTGATGGATCAGTTTCTGTGGAGGATAGAATTAAAGAGCTAAGTATGTCCATTGAATTATGTGAAACAGAATGTAATATGCTTTTTCTACAGTAGGTATTGTTTTTCTATTTTTTGGAAAATGTGTTCTGCTACTTATTTTAGCCATTAGAGTAAGAAATATAATACAAATCGGTTTTCCTAACCATAATCAAAATACTGAGATGATTCCTTAGATGATTTCCTTTTAGAAAACTTCATTCATTTTGCATTATACTTTGTGACTTTATGTTTTGTTAATATTCCACCATAATATTCCACCACATTAGTGGTAGAAAAGCTGGTTGTTTCTCTTGCCTTTCTTTTTCAACTGCAGCCCTTCTAAGAAACTTATTCAAATTTTCCATTTGTTTAAAAAACAACAGAAAAAGAAACAGAAACGTAATAAATTCTATAGTTATCAGTGACTTCCATAAAGCATGTCGCCTCATTTTATTGCAATAATCTGTAGTTATGCTGTTTTCCCTGCCCATTTCTGACAAAAGTGATATTTCAAGTTACTAAGTGACATTGTCAAACAACATTTAATATATTTTAGTTTCAGATAAGCATTTGAAGATTAAGTTCCAATTTAAATTAATCACTGTGCTATTTATATATATGTTTTTATTTATCTTGCTGTTTTTTGTATAGAAATATTTACTTTCTTTAACTTGTTTCCTACATGGCTGTAGAAAACCTAAAGATCAATTGTAAGTATTAAATCCACAAACTAAACAAAAAAAAACCCACACTTTGATAGCTTATTATTATGAGGGGAAAAAGATATGGATCACCTGTAATCTGTTTATATGAAATTGTGGATCCTTTATTTGGCTACTTTGTGTCCTTTTGTGTGAAGATGTCAAAGTGGTCAGGAAGGTTTCAGAAGGTGGTTTTGCAGTTTGATGTTGAGATTGGCATGTATGCAGGGAAATGCCAGTTCACTTTTTTGATTCTTAACTTGCCATTTTGTTTCAGTAAACTACAGTTTATCTTTGAACAAAGAGTATACTTTCCTGTTAAAATTGTTAAGACTTTATCCAAGGTGTTTAAATATCCAAATGTGACATCCGTTAAATAAATTGGATGTTTATTTGGCAGGAATTGGGGACTATGCAATGCCCATTATTTTAGAAGACTTGCTGTTATTCAGTTTCTTAAATTAAAATGTGGAAACCAAATTAAATATTTCTGTGGTTTTGTTTTTAACATATTCAGAAGGTCTGATGTATAAGAGGAGTTCAGCAAGAAGTTTTCAAGAGACAAGGGGTTTTTAATCAAATATTCTGGTAGTCCAAATACAAATAGGCTTTTTACAGACATCTGAAAGATAAATTGTTCTTAAACCTATTGTTTTTATTAGGACAACAGCACTTTACATTTCAGCTATTTCCTATATCCAAGTTAGAGATGCGTCCTTGATGGGAATGCCGTTTTTAAAATATATATCTTTATTATTGTATTTAGAAATAAGAGATTACAGGAATAAAAGGGAGAGTGTGTTCTGGAATGTGTTAGTTTTTGTTTATTTCTTGGAGCGCAGACTGAAAGAAATGAAGTAGTTTGGAGAAGGTATTTCTAACTCCTGTCTCTCGTCATTGTTGGCCTGGCTTGGCATTTTAATGTGTGATGTGGTCCTACATTCTCTAAAACAGGGAGTACTTGATCTAGTGCCTAACCTGCAACTGTCACTCCTTGTTACAAAGCAGCAGCAGTGGTTTTAGTTAACCCACTAGTAGCAATTTTATACATTGCAGTTGTAGAGGGCTGCAGGAGTGCAAGCTGCAGGAAGCAGTTACATTAAATGTAGATTTTGGACCTTAGCAGCTACTGCATATAATCATTTCTCCTGTGACTTGCAGAGTGAGCTTTGTCCATGTGCTTCCCAGTACCTTAAATGGGACTTGTGTGTTAGCAGAAGAGGCCATAGCCTTTTATAACTTCACAATCAAAATGCAACCCTCCCTCCCAAATTTGAAATGTACTCATGTCTCTGTAAAACCCTTTAGATTCCTTTTTCCATGCTTTACGTTTCATTCTTGTGCCAAGTGACTTTAGACTCGGAGCACCTTTCGTTTATCTTAATAGCTTGTTACCTTTTTTTCCTGTGTTTTAATGCTTTGTAGTACACTACAGTGGCAAACTTCACACTTTACAATTTCAGTCTTACAGTGACACTGATGAGTACTTCCAAAGCTGACATACTGATTGCTCTTCAAATGTTGTGTGCAATTTTTCAATGATATATAACAGGTAAATAAGAGTAAAATATAAAGGATTGTTTCTACAAATGAGATAGTGTGTGTCTAGCACTGTATCATTTTGGTTTTATTTTAAGGGTCCATTATAATGTTATAGTACTATGAATGAGAGTGTTTCTAATACCTCTGTTTCTAGAAAATCAGATGATCAATGATTAATATTGTTTAGCAGATGCCTGTTTCTCGTCCTACTTTAGCTTTGGATTATGAAAAAGTATTTAGCTGCTTATCTTCGAAAAAAGAGAATCGGGACTCTGTGTCCTGTTGAATCAATAGGAGTGCAGCTCTTAACTTCTGCCAAGAGTATACTCAGGTTTCATATTAAAAGTACATATGGAATAATGAGAACTGTTAACACACAGTCTTAGAAAATAAATCCTATATTTTCCTTTTCTGGGGAGAAAAGGCGGTCGTGTTTAAAAAATGTCTCGGACCTGTTTGTGATGGGAGGAGCTCTTGTTCTAGAATCGGCAGCTCTTTTGCACTGGCTAGAAAGAGAAGGCTATGGACCACTAGGGATGACTGGAATATCCATGGGAGGACATGTAAGCTTTTATATTTCCTGTTTAGAAATTTCTTTTTTAACTTCTCTTCTGATTAATTTGTTTATGATAATAACTTGTTTTATAGTGTTCCTCTCTGAATTACGTTAACTGCTTAAAAGTAATGAGAAACAAGTTTGTGAAAATTCTCGTCTTGTTTTGTGGTGTTGTATTAGTGTAATCCCCAATAAATGCCAAGGAGGTAGACCCATTGTTGGTTGTCTCCTGATAGGCTTAATACAAATATTAGCTCCTTGAATGTTTTTTTTTTCCCTTCCCTCATGCCTTTGCTCCCTCCTCTATCTTCTGTCTCAGACTTCTGTGTTTGAATCTACTATGTGAAATACATCTCATGGCATAACATAACTGAGGTGACTTTTGGTGTCAGTTTTCACTACTTCAGTTCTTGTCTTTCTCTATGGTCATTGGTAATGACATTGGTAATGACAAAAGAAGATTTCAAGGGAGAGGTAGAGAATGTTCTGTACGTGACTGTGCATGTTCAGCTAAAACAGTGCGTTCTGAAACGCTTGAAATCCTGATGTGCACTCAGAGCATCACCTGTCTATACAGGTGCTCACTGGTCAGGCTTATTTAGCTAGCATACTTTCTTCAAGGTATTATTATATTACTCCAAATGTCATAAATATGCATAACAAAACAAGCCCCAAACCTTAATATGCATAAACATCACCCTTGCCGAAACAGCAATATGTGTTAAATATGTCTTTCCTGTCTTATAAGTAAGCTGGGTTGAAATTTGCATTCTTACATGTGCATCACTAACTGTGCTGCTTCAAATGGAATATGGATGCTATGGGAGTGTCTAATCTGCATCCCACACGTACAGCCGTATACGACATAGTCATATGTGTGGCATGTGCTTAGAGGGAGGCAAGATTTGAGAAGGATCTTATTCCAGAAAGATATCGTTTTAGGTAGTCCTGACTTCTAAACTAACAGTACAATTTAAAACTATGAAAATAAATTGTATTTGATCATGGTCATCTTGAGAATGTTTCACCACCAAGAAAAATACTTTAATTCAGTAATAAAAGTAGGGAAAAACTGGAATCTGTGAAGAAGGAAGTCAGAATTACTGACTCTCCAAATAGCTGTGTGTGTATGTGTTCTTTTTATTAACAAAACCAAAACAGAATAATTGAGTTATGTATGTATTCAATCCTACTGGGCAGACATAGATGATTTCATATTAAGGGCTTTATAGTGATTCTTAGTTTAGGACAGTACAATAAAACTTGGCCAGAACATGCCATATCAGGAAATATTGGTTTTATGTCTGTATCAGGTTTTTTACTTGTTTTTGTGTACATAGAATACTCATAAAATATTTTGAAAGCCAATGCAAAAGGAATAACTCAGATTTAAAAAGAAAGGAGTTCATTTAATATGCCAAATTACTTCTCTTTCACTTTTTTTCCCAGCATCAAAAGTACAAAATTTTAGGTAGTCCTATTTATAGATGCCGTTCAAATTTCATTGTTTTGCAATGTGCTTGTAAGAGCCTGTCTAAGTTTTTCATGATTTGAAACAGCTAAAGGCTATTTAGAAATAAATATATTGCTAGATATTCTAAATAAATATACTGTTAGGTATTCTTGTCGTTATAACAAGAAATCCATTTTTTCCCTGTAAGTTTTAAAGAGTAGGAATTCTATCTAATGAGTGCAATCCTTAACTGCTTTGGTGCTACTTACTATTTCTGGTAACAGCTTTTGTAATAATCAAAAAAATAGAAGACAAGAGCTCTGAAAATTGATTTTGAAATATCATGAACTCAGTGTTAAAGTGCATGTATGTGTGTATGTAATAAGTGCTTTTGGTTGTTCTATCTAATAGATGGCTTCACTGGCAGTGACAAATTGGCCTAAACCGTTGCCGTTGATTCCATGTCTTTCCTGGTCAACAGCTTCTGCTGTCTTCACCACGGTAATTAACCCATATTTTTGTTAATGGGCTAGAGCATAATCAGATATGAAACTTTGAGTTTGCTGCATTCACTTTTTTATCAGGGACATTTCATCACCATTTTGTCTTTATTAATAGAACTAGTGGCAAAACCTGCCCTTCCTGCTCAGGATACAGCATGTGATGAGGAGTGAAGCCCCAGGCTACTTCACTGGGTCATGTTCTAGGCAGAGGGATGGGGCTGCTCCTGCTTTGCAAGACTGGGATTGGAGTTGAATGTGAGGAAGGGAACTGTGAAAGCATGTTTTTTTTTTTCTTTCTTTTTTTTTTTTTCCTCAAAATCTAGCTTAAAATATATGAGTGATAATGCTGCTGCCACTGCTATTGGTACCTGTTTTCATTACTACTGAAATGAGCGAATAGTCTTGACACCAACCTTTGGTCTAGCACAATCTAGATATGCATAAACCTCAAATGCTATTGTCTACTAATAAAAAAATGAATTTCCGTGTTCTTATTACATTATATGATTATGCTTTGATTGCAATTGCTCCAGAGGCTGTCTGAAAACCTAGCTAAAACTTCCACTGGAAGGATCACATTGCAGAGGGACCGATCAATTTTCTATGTCTGTCATTATTTCAGAATGACCTATGTTTTTTTAAGTTATGTATTAGGCACTTGTGTTTATAATTGCAGGGTGTGTTGAGCAAGGCAGTAAACTGGAGAGAGCTAGAAAAACAGTATTTTACACAGACTGTTTATGAAGAAGAAATCATTCAGATGCTTGAATATTGTGGAGTGAGTACATTTTGTTTTCATTATTTGCTAATATTTGTTCAAATCCAACAACTTATTTTCATTTTTAGGTAACAAATCATAAGATAAAGCACTTTTGCATATTGTCCCCTTATGTTTTTGATGAATTTTAATCTTTGAAGTAAAACCTTAATAGGGAAACAAGTTAACATTTTGGTTGTGTAGGGCCTTAAGTGTAGCACTCAGTGCAAACTTTCATCTATGGGCACAGATACCAGGTTAATCTGCAACATGAAATGAATGATTTATTGTCCTTCAGAGCAATTGCTCCCAAAACTGTAGAAACACATAGTAATGTTGAGTTACTTTTTTAGTTTAAGGTACTTAGACTTTCTGTTTTCTCTCCTTGTTTTCAGTACTGAGATGACTGATCTCAACTAACTCCTTTTGTTTAGACAGATTCCTTCAAAATGGGACAAGATTTTGTTAAAAACTTCCCTGACAGTGTAGGTAGTCTAGAGGACATAGACCTGACTTCTGGAATGTTCAACTTTGATTCCTCAAATAAAATTGTATCTAATGAAGCTGGTCACTGCTTTACCACAAATAAAAGTACTCTAAGTGCCTCATCAGAAAGACTCTTAATACAAGATGCTCCTAAAATGCAGTGCATAAATCAAACATTTTCAACCAGTAGTAATAGCAATAAAAACTTAACCAGCCAACAAGGACACATAATAAATCAAAGAAGAAAGAGTGACACTTTACAGAGGGAATCGCTGCGCTTCATGAAAGGAGTTATGGATGAATGTACCCATGTAGCCAACTTTTCAGGTATGTGTTTGCTTGTTGTAAAGTGTAGTTTGGAAAACGAAAGAGCATGCCCTGACACAATGGGTATTCTCTTCATTCTCCCATTGTCTCAACCTGGCACCCTGATTAAAATACAGAAGTATCCTGAATGTTGTCCAACATAATATTTACTGCATCATTTTCTTTTATCTTACACTAATTGTTTTCTTCTTTCTCCATAAGAGTCATTGAGAAAGTGAAATCAACACCCACCTTTCAGTATCTTTGTTTATTCTTTCTGACCTTTAAAACAGAAGCACTAGTCCTTTGCTAGGATACTGTTGTAGAGTGCCCAGAGAAGAACTTCAATAAATCCATGTTCAAATTTCATGGAAAGCTGAGTAGAAGACTAGAATTTTAGGTAGTGATACACATTCTGTGAATGTAATTTAATATGTATATATTATTATTATATGCTTATAGTATAGTTAAGTGTAGAGCACCTTTACAACAGAAATATTGGATTTCTACAATAGAAATCTTGGATAGTACCTGAACTGCTTACTGTGGGTGAATTGCCTTTCGATTGTTGAGGAAACATTTCAATTTGTTTTTCTTTAGTTCCAGTTGATCCAAGTTTAATCATAGTTGTACAGGCCAAGGAGGATGCATATATTCCTCGAACGGGGGTGCGCAGTCTTCAAGAAATTTGGCCTGGTTGTGAAATCAGGTATCTGGATGGAGGTCATGTCAGTGCCTATCTCTTCAAACAAGGACTCTTTAGGTAAGTTAGAGAGGCAAAGGAACAAATATCAGGTATTGCTTTGTAGAAGAAATCAACAGATTTCAAAAAATTTAGAGGATGGCAGCATTTCCATTTTGTAAGTGGGGATGAGATGCAGCAGTATAACATGGATCATTTAGTAACCCAGTGATAAGAGAATGATCCTTCTGGCTCTCTCATCCTATAAAAGCCTCTAGTTAATTAGTTTATTAGACTATAGAAAATATTCTTTAAGCAAGATTTTCTTATATTGTATTGTGCAGAAGTTTTCTAGGCCAGAATTTAAAATACAAACCTGTCTTCATTTGTGTAGTACTCACAGGAATTCTTGACCTGTGAACTTGTTGAAATATCAGTTTCCTAATTGTGAAAGGTTATTAATAACAAATTAAAATAGAATTAGTAAGAATGGCCATCCCATTTAGGAAGTGTAAGCAACAACAAAAAAAAAGTAACAATGTACAGATTGGAGGTATGTTAATCATTAGTTTATCAGTGTTTCAAAATTCAGCTTTCAGTTTTATGTTAATATGGTTGTTCAAAAGCATGAAAAAGTCTCTCTCTTTTTGACCCGCCTTCTGATATGGTTGAAAATTCCTAATACACTAACACTTGTACTTCTATTAAAGGATAAGTAGCCTCATTTACTCCTGAGACATAAATGTATTACCACAATGAGGTGAAAAAGATCCAGGAAATAAATGAAGGAGATAAAAATACTTAATATCACATCTTTCATTTAGCATTGCTTGAAATTTTGTAAATGTATGGGAATAGGCCACTTTGATCTACCCTTTCCCAAATCATAGAAGTATTCTATAATTATCTTCTTTCTCTTTCTTGTTTTAGGCAAGCTATTTATGATGCATTTGACCGTTTTCTTCAGAAATATGCTGTTTAATGATCTTTATAAAGTATTCAAACTGATCTCACTTCTCTGTATTGGAATTTCATGTTTGGAAAACCAGGCTCTTGTAAAGATAAATGGATGGTCACTGACTTTAAATGTTGTAGCTAAAAAGTATCAAAAATGGTAAAGTACCAATATTGGTTTCATTTAAACTAAATGACATTCTGGCATGCTTGCTTCAGCTTTACCTGTGTGGGGCGGGGGGAGAAAAAAAAACAATGCAGCATTTGTTAGTTCATGAATGATTCATGTACTTTATATTTAATCATGTAATATTATTTCAATTCTGAATTTTGTATAACTTGAAAATGGACAAATTTAAATGTTGATAGAATGTAAAATTTGCTACAACTCTGCAATGCTGTCTTGTGGTTAGTGTATTTCTAGTTTATTGCAAGTACCCTGCCTTTTTCTTGCTTCCTTGCCAAGTTGCTCTTGTGTTTTACAATGGCTTTTTCAGCAGTCAGCTCTTGTAGTTGTTGCTGATTTTTCTCTATTATGACTTGAAAGGAACTTTCATGAAGTGGGCAAAATCAGATCTTGAAAAATTAACCTTTGAAAATAGAATAAGGGGTGGAAGAAAGACACACTTAATACATATACAAGATTTTTCTGCCTTTTCAAGTATGCTATTCAAATAGAATCAGGTAGCTATTCACTGATTGGTTTCAAGGAACTGGGGCTGGTGTCCAGTAAGTCACTTCTTAGGTACCATCACTTGGATAGCATAAACATTTTATATATATATATATTTTTTTTAAATTGATAAAGGGAATTTTAAATCATTTTTTCTCAGAAACAACAGCACAAAGAGACTCTTTCTTAAGTAGTTAAATCAACAGGAGAATATATGGTGCTATAAGACCTATTTGAAATATCTCAGTGGAGGTCCTTTCTAAAGTGCCCTCGACACTGATATGCAACATACAGTTATACTGTATGATATAAAAATATATGAAAGTAGGGATTATTGAAGTGTTTGAAAGCTTGCTCATTTGTCTCACTTTTTAAAAAAATTGGATGGGAGAGAAAAGCTTAGGATTTTGAACTCATTTAAGAAAACACCAAGTCTGTAACTTACTCTTTTGGGCTGAAAAATACCAACAAATTAGAGCTGTATACAGTAGTTGTCCACAGCCCTGTGTTTGCTTCTTAGTTTGTGGTAATCTCCTGTAACTTTTTTTCTTTTTTTTATTTAAGGCAAGATTGCAGAGAGGTTGAAAGCTGGAACACTTTGAATGTTAGCTGTGGTACAGTTATTGATGTTAAACAGAATCAGCAAAATCCAGCAATTTGTAAGTACAGGATATGAGACTAGTATACCTTCCAAACCAAGCACTTCATTAATCTCCATGCAAGTTTTAATATTTTAATATGCAGAATGTGGAACAAATGAAGCTCAGTTAATATCAACTATTTAAAATTTTAGCCTGTGTACAGAATTAGGAACTGTGGCTGAATTATGGTTTGCTTGAAAGTCAGATAAGTCCAGGCAAAAGGAAAATAATTTGTAGTGGTCCAAGTTACTTGGCGTCCATTTATTTGAAAATAAGAGAGGAAATTATATTATACTGAAGGCAGATTACTTGCTTTGAGTTTTTCCATCATTTCTTCAGGCAGTAATAATTACATATTGTGAGCATGATTATTAAAAACCATGTTGGAAGGTTTGAAACCAAATACTTGTGAGCTAACAATTCTTTATTTAAAGAATTTTTTACTATACTGAAACTTAGAGCTTTTACCTTGTTACAACCTCATCACTAAGAATGTGATTAAAGATACTGTCTCCTGTTGACCACCTTTTTTAGATCTGTGTTGATGGACACATTTTAAATGTGTTTGTATGCACAGTACTAGGAATTATAGAACTGATAAAACTGCAGAACTTGACATCCCAAGGCTAGTTTTCTGACAAATTTATTAAAAGGTTTAACTTGCCAAAAGGGTCTGCCATTTGTGTATATATATTTGAATATAGCTCCTGCTTGTGAGGAGGTCTTTGGGGATGTGTGGTAAAAGACTGGCTTCTAATAAGAATGAGAAATCACACTCCATTATGCAACCGAAATAATGTTGTCAAGTAGAAGAATCCACTAGGAAGCATTTTGTACATTTCTGAGATCAGTATTAAAGAAGGGAAAAAAGAGGCAACCCATGGTTTGTGTGCATCAGTTGCCATACACAGGAAGGTATTGATTGGATGGTTTGTTAAGGCTGGGGGGGGCTGTTTAAAAATTTTAACCTTTGGAAAATTTGTTCTTAACCATTTCTTATGGTTAAAAACTAATAGTGTTATTTAATAAACTGTTGTAATGCTAAATGAGAATGTAATTTTAATATAGCAATTGCATGAGAAAAATACTGGAATCCAAATAGCAGATAAGCCATCCTCTGTCTTAAATTTATTGTCAAATTGGCATTGATCACTTTTTTATGTTTTTCAATAAATATAAAATAAAATAGCTAGATGTGTGTGTCCCTTTTTTGTCAGGAAGAATTCAAATTTCTCATGGCTATGTTGTAATCCTTTTTTTCTACTAGTATTGTAGCACAGAGTAGCTAATCTACTGTAGAAGATAAAAGCTTCACATAACAAACACTGATACTTCTTTCATGTTTTTCTACACACAGTACCTAGTAAAGAAAATAAACTTGTATTAGCTAATTAAGATATAGATATTATTACAATTTAAGATTCAGTGGCTTCACTAGAATAGAACAGATTTCAAATAAGACTTGGAAATTCTATTTAAAAGGTTTAAAATCTTTTGCTGCTGTGCTCCAGACAGGAGTGTGTAGTACTATAATGAAATGGGAGCATATTGTAGAATTGTCTAGCAGTGACTGAGAAAAACACCCTTCCTCCTTTTTGAGGGAGGCAGTGGTGTGGTTTTGAAGTGTTACTATGGGGGGAAAAGGAGGTTAGTTCATTGCCTGCACCTGTTTGTCATATGGCTGTGAGTGTCACAGGTGCTGAACACTGCTTGGAACAAATAGCTGTGTTAGTGGCATCTGCATGTATGAGTCTTCATGGTGCTTATGTATTAAAAAAAATAAAAAAAAAAAAAAAAAAAAAAGAAGAAGAAGAAAAGAAAAAAGGAAAGCTCCAAGACTGTGGTTTGCCCTGTGGAACTGCAGCTTCCAATTGTACCTAACAACCAAGCAGCGATCGCTATGGTTCCACTGGTCCAGTTCTGCAATCTGAAAAGTAAAGACTGTGGCGATGTATCTGTGGACTAGTGCTAAGGCTTGACAAAGCGTGAGTAGGGATGAAGGGAGTGGTTAGTGGGCTTTTCCTAAAGGTGAAAGAGAAGGATCAGGACAGAATGCCGTTAGGTCTGGGACATTATCCAAGAACGAGCCAGTGTATCTTTAGTGGTTTTAACTTTTCTGTCCTGACACATGTGTTGATCACCCATTAAAATGGAGTATCTCTTAATACTGAAAGGGGTTTTTCCTATTTTTTTCCTTCCAAGAGTGGCCACTTTGGCCACAAAAGCTCACTTATTAAAGAATATAAATAAGGATGACTCACTTGTGTTGCATTAATGTGGAAGACTTAGTTGCACCTTTAAACTGCAAAAAGATACCATTGTATAAAGTAATGGAGTTTTATTATTTTTTCCTAGTACAAAATCATATATTTAAGTGGTAGATAACAAAGTAAAAATCTCCAGAATGGCATTTTTGCTTGGCAGATGCTAACAGTTTGAGGCAGTTAATTTTGTAAATTCTGTTTTATATGCCTCTTTAATGGCGATCTTACAGTTGGGTGGGCAGAGAAGCTACTTTATCTTGGACTGTCAGGTTCTCTGTCAGCTTGGCTGTAATGATAAGTTATTCAATATGGAAAGGAGGTTTTTATGGTCCGGAAGCATAGAATTGCTTGTGCAAAACTGTTGTATGGGTAAAACGCTACTATATTACACAAACTAGTAATTTGTAGCATTGGACACTTCAACACAAGATGAAACTGTTTGAAAACTTAAGTAACAACTAATGTTATTCTGGTTTTGTGCAATGTAAACTGGCTTCTCTTTCACGTATGAGTGGATTTTAAATGTGCTCCCAGAAGAAAAATGAGCACTATGAGTTCTAAGTGAGACAGTCTGACTTGCAGTGCTATTGCTGTAAAGTTAGCAAAAGCACCTACAAAAGTTTCTGGGCTGCCATGTTATTGGTCACCTCTAATTGCTGTGGTCCTGTGTAGTTAAGCTTTCCTTGGATTCCACCTTTTTCTGTGGTTTCTATGAGATCTTGTGTTGCACCATTCCTAAAATTCTGGTTGGCTGCAGCTTTCCTTATCTTCTTATGGTTCGATGGAAACAGAGGAAATGGGTTAATCCCCTTGTTACCAGGGCTAGGTAGGGCCTCCACTGTCCTTTATGCTGTTTTTAACTTTGCCTCTGAATCTCCTGATGTTTATTTGCTGAGCTTATCCCTCCCTTCAGGCCCATAACAGTGAGACAGCAGTACTGTTGGGGTGCTTTTTTTTTTTTTTTTTTTTTTTTTTTTTTGGTTGTGGTTATAAAGAAAATGTGATTTATTTTATTATTATTTTTTAATCTCTCCGGAAGTGCTGCAACAGGAACCCCTTTGGCATTCTGGAGCCTCCAGTGTCTAGTAAAATAGCTCTTACTACAGTTTCCTTATTTAGCCACTGTAATTTGCCTATTTTCAGACAACTTGTATGAATGCATTCATTTTTGAAGCCTTGTTCCCCTCTTGGATTTGCTAAGTAAAATTAGTTAATGGCATTAAGTTGCTGCCATTGCATATTTGCATGTATGCATGTGTTTTTGAAGCATTGGTTTCCTTGGGAAATCAAGCAAAAGGATATGAAAGTTGTTTTGAGCATGTAAGTGTGATATTTGCTCTTGTTTTCAGGAGCGGAGGTGTAAATGTATACAAATGTTAGTTAAACCACTACCCCTTTTCCTCATCAAACTATCCCTTGAGAACAATTGCTTTAAACTTAACTTTTCCTTTCTCTATATATACTGAGAAAGGGAGAAAGTAGGAAAGAAAGTAATTCCTGAGTGTTTCTCCTTCCTCTGACTGCCTTAGGAAGATTAAGGAACAAGAATTGAATAAAATGACGTGGTGGAGGGGGGGCAGGAGCAAGCATGCTCCCCCCCGGAGCAGGCCCTCGGCCCCCGCACTTCCTCCTCCAGGCGCGGCCCTGCCCCGCCGCCCCCGAGGCACC
>JAWLRI010001005.1:1750653-1795584 GCA_034781795.1 Crypturellus tataupa
GGACGAGAGGCGGCGGTGGCTGCTGCTGGAGGCGCCGCCGCCCAAGGAAAACCCTTGGACGCGGCGCAGAGCCGCTCGCGACGAGCCCTCCCCGCCCGCGGCCGACGGCGAGCTCATCCCGCAGGAGCCAGGTGCGGGCGCGCAGCGGGGCGGGCGGGCTCCACTTCTGTTTAATATTTAATTTTAAAGCGCGTGTTGGGGGAGAGCGCTCCAGGTATTCCCCCCGCTTCCTCCCCCCAACTCATGCATACACGCGCGGCGCTGCCGTTGCCTGTGCGAGGAGGAGGAGGAGGGTGCCTGTCCGCGGCGCCGTGTTTATTCCCGGCAGGCGCGCCGGGAGCACGCCGGCTTTTCCACATACATGGGCAGAGGAGGAAGAGGAGCGCGGGAGGTGGGGCCTGGCCTGCTCTGCCCGCCGCCGGGGGGCGGCTAACGGGCGCCGGCGGCCGTTGGGCTTCGGCCGCGCCGCGTGTGCGGCCGTTACATAAGGCGCGGGGCGGCCGTTTATTAGGGGGGCGGCGGGACCCCGGGAGCGGCTCTTGGCTACTGGTTGCCAGCGCGGCCCGCTCCACTCGGAGGCACGGCCGAAATAAGGCTGCTAAGTGGCCTTTCTTTCTGATCTTTCTTTTTTCTTTTTTTTCCCCCGTTGTCCCACGATAAGCCTACTGTAAAATCTGCTGCTTGCTTTGACTTTGCTCCCCCAAAGATTCACGTGTCAGATGGTTTTGGCGCTTATGAAATCCTCGTGCCACAGGCCCTGTGGGAGTGGGTGCTGTGGGGGGTGGTCCCCACGGTGGAGTTTTCTGGCCCTTTGGCTTTGTGGACGCACACGGTGCTGCCTGCCTAGATTGCAAGATTGCTTTACAAAAGGGGTTGTTGAAGACCGTGCTTGAAGTTACCAAGACGTGTAATTTAGGCTAAGAAAGACTTCCTAGAAGTTAGCAAATGTTCAGCATATTGTGCTCTGCTAGAAGCAAACCAGTGCCCTCAGAATATGTAGTTCTGCTGTGTTTTCTGAGGACTTCAAATTCAGCACTTGATCCTGAAAATACCTGACAGACCTACTTGTCATCTGGCAGTTACTTTTATCCTTGAATTAAATGTGTACTTCCTTACAAAGCAAGTTATGCATATTTATAGTTTCAAGAATATGGATTTTGCAAGCAGAAAAAGCAGAAAACTGACTCAAGAAGAGACTAACTTAGCTGAAGTTCAAACTTCTTTTGCAATGTGCTAGGAGTAGCTGTATCTGTTTTGTTTGGGTGCACTCTCAGTAGTAGTACAGAGCTGCTACAGCCTGGCTTGCTGGGCAGCAGCTTGTCATCTTGTCCATGCCCGAAAAAAAACTTTTCATTCATTTGGCTTGCTTGCTTGCTTTGGCACTAACAATACTGCTGCATCAGAAGGGCTGGGAAAACTTGGTTTTGTTGCTTCAATACATGAGGGTGTTAAAGGGTCCTATTCAGTTCCAGCTGAAAATCCTCACCTAAGAGAAAAAAGTCTAAAACATAAAAATAGCATTTGAAGAAAGGAAAAGACAGTGAGTTCATACACTGCCTATGCTATAGGCTTAATCTGATGGTTTTAAGTAACCTTAAGTGTTTTTTTTTCACATTTGTAATGATTCTACTGCTGGTCAAGTTAGTATCAGTTGAGTTGCAAGTGTTGGTGGCAAGTGACTAGCAGAGCAAATAGAAGAGAATTTTTGCTGCAAAGTGTTCTTACGGCAAATGATGTGCTCTTCACTGAAGGTGAAGAAAGATCTTCCAGGGGTATGTTTTGGCTTTGTTCACCACTGAAAGCACCAGGGATGAGCCAGCACTCCTGCTTTTGTAAAAGCAAAGCAGGTAACCTTCCCTGGCTGTTCGAACGAAGGAATTTCCACGTGCCTCCAAGTGCAACAAGAGATGTACTTGCAAGGACGCAATTGCAGACTGGCAAAGCGAAATCAGTCACACTGAGCCCTTAGCACGGCAGCAGTGTGAAAATGAGTCATGTGGAGTAATGAGTAGGTGAGAGTAATAGTGCTGGAGTGGAATGTAAAACTGTCCATAGAGGAGAAGGGAGAATGTAAAGAACCTCACATCAAAGTAGTGACTTAATCCTGTTTTACTTGTTGATCTTGGCTTAACTTGCTGAAACTTTCCTGACACATGCACGCATGGTATGTTCAGTGATAGTTACGCACTTGAGAAGTTGCTTCCTCTCGCTCATCTTTTGACTCTTAATTAAATGTGACTTTTATCTGTGTTAGAGTCAAAACTGACTCTTGTTTTTGAAAGAAAATGGTCACACCAAAAGAAAAAAAAGTACTGTCAAAAGCTTAGCATTCTTTCCTGGAGAAAGAAATCTGTCACCAACATTGTTAATATTACTTTTTTTTTTGTCTTTTACATTAGCAGGCATTGATAATGTCACAGTAGACCAAGCACATAATGTAAACACATCTGATTTGTTCATGTTTGTTAACTTAGTTTTGTATTTGTTAACATAGTTTAATATTTTGAGGTAAGAAATTTTTTCTTTTACACAGAATATTGTAACTTCAGAATTACAAAGCTACTTTTGGATCCTGCTCTGTAGTTAGTCCTTGAAGAAAGACTTGTAGCAGTGTGAAATTGCAAGTGAAATTAATGAGTTTCCTTGTGGAAAGGTGGTGCTTAACAAAGGAGATTAGCTTTAGCATAGGCTAAAACTGATTAAAGGTAGTTCTTATGTTTCTCTTCCAACTTTTTCCCAGTGATTTCTAACATAATACTCTATTACGGTAATTTTTTTAGTTTTTCAAGTCGAAATTGTATGATTCAGAGAGGTGTGAGTGCCAAGGTGTCCTATGTAATCTTCTGTCTAATCACTTTTTGCATGGTAAAGGGCAAGCTTTTTCTTTTAGCTGAGCTGACAAGATGCATACATACAGAAGCTGTGTGACAGCTCCCAGTGTTATTGCTCTGTTCCTGCCCTTTCCTTTGAGTCTGTTTTTTCTTAGCTGACTGTCAGTGCTGGGCTCTCAGTAAAGGTTAGTTGCTCTTTCCCCATATAAATAAATTACCCAATATGAAATTATTGAAATAATTTTATGACAAAAGTTCTCCCTACCTCTTTAATGAAATCTAAAGTGCTGCCCTTTTTGTGTTCTTCATGTGATTTATATAGCTGACGTTGGTCTCTAATGATTCATTAGTTTATTATTCAAAAATAGTTTATGAAATATATGAAAGTATTCAATTAAGTAAAATATCCATGCTTCTCAAGTGGTTAAAATTAGTTTGCTTCCTAGCGTGCTTGAATGATGTAGTTAATTAAGGGTACAGCTCACTTCAGTCTTTTATGTTGTGTTCAGTTTGACTTCATTGAATTTAATGCAGATATTGTCATGAGTTCTTATGAATTTGGTGAATGTCTAAATAGCAGCTTTATTTTTAAGAATTACCAAAAATAAAAACATTGACAGTTATCTGAACCTTGAATGCTTTAAAAACATACGCTTTACGAATCACCTTACAGCATATATCACTTTGTACTTTCCCATAATTTCTGAATTGAAGATCTGTTACGAGGAAGAAATCCATGCTGCTGTTCAATGTCCAAAGATACCTTGCTGACTCCTTCCAGCACATGCTTCCATTTAGCCATGAAAACTTCAGTAGAAATTGAGTCACAAGTCTAGGTTCAGTTTTCCATTAAGTATAAATATGTATAAATCAATCATATATATATATATATTCCTATTTATTGTTTAACGCTTCAAACATTGAACAACTGCCTGTTTCAGAATGGAAACATATGGAAGATTGCAGGTGAAATAACTCAGTACCTTGGCCGAGTTATTCAGCTACTGTGAAGAAGTTGGCCAATTTAGTGCGGTTTTCCAGTAAGCTGCTGCCATGTAATGTCAGTATAGATTACTGTTCTCTTTGTGTCCCAGAATGCTTGGGTTATAAAACTGATCTGCATTTAAATTATAATATATTCCAAGGGGTTATTTTCTCATATTTATGAGATGTCTATATTTTTTAAAACAATCCCCTTGTTTAAAAATAGATTATGTTATGAAATTTAAGAATTAAGGAGTGGGAGGAGAATGTTCTACAACTATAACAAATGCTTTCCACTGAAAATCTGAAAAGATATTTTACCAGTAGTCAGGGATTTTTTTGAACACTGACCTTGATTTCGTGCCTCTAACCCTCCCCTCATGGAGGTATTATTGTGTTTGTGGCATATTATTTACCAAAGCAAATAATTGTGCAGTCTAAGTAAAAAATAGAACTTGAATGTTGTCAAGAAATTATTGCATCATAAAACATGCATATCAAAATGAAAATATGGTGTCTCTTTTATTAATAGACATTGTTTCCAGAGGAAATTGGAAATACTGATTTGCTGACTTGATGTTTTCGTAACTTAAAATAATGTTTTCTGAATTGAAAATTGAATAGTATACTCTGTAGTGCCATTACTGAAAATGTTACTAGACTGGTATTTGGTGATATGTTTGTGATATACACTTATATACAAACTTTCCTTCTCTATCTTGGTACAGCATCGTGTCCTTGTTCCCGAGGGCTGCTGCTGTTCTAATTGCTCCTAAATTCACCTTGTACTTTTAAGAACTCTTATCCCATATGGATGAAATACTGCACTTGGCATGTTTGCATGTCCATATCCTTCTGCGGAAAGTATTTTTGGCTAGGATAAAGAGACTTGGAAGAACTTTATTATTATGACTTTCTGTTTTCATGTGAGCAGCATTTTCAGAAAGAAATTGGCATTTAAACTTGGGTTTTTTTTGTTTTGTTTTTAGACCCTCAAAACTCAGCCAAAACCCAGCAAGTAAAGTAACTGAATGTAACTTAAGTTCCTACGTGGATGTATTTTCCTGATAGTAAATAGGTCATCTAGTAGCATGTAACCTGATAAAGGAGTTTGCTTCATTTTACTGTAGTTTAATTGGAACAGTTTTTTTGAGGGTTTGTTGGGTTCTTTGTAGCAATAAAATAGGGATGCCATTTCCAGGTATTCTGCATGGTGATGCTAGAAATGAGCCCTGGTTCATTTGGTGGTTTTTACATGTACTCTAGCTTGAGTTTTGTGTGCACATTAGCTTCAGTCTTGTTTATAATGGTGTAGCAGACTTGGTCTAGGTCAAACCCTTAGGTTTTTTGATGTCCTGTTTTTTCACTCTCCCAGCCTCTTTAGTTTTTCCTTTATCTTCTCTTTCATTCTTGACACTG
Organism: Crypturellus tataupa; assembly: GCA_034781795.1. Lineage (NCBI taxonomy): Eukaryota > Metazoa > Chordata > Aves > Tinamiformes > Tinamidae > Crypturellus > Crypturellus tataupa. The sequence goes on from JAWLRI010001005.1 coordinate 1,755,888, forward strand.
AAAGCTGACTCCTACATAATAAGCCCCAAAGAGCCACTCAGGAAAGATCCATTAAATGTGGCTTTGAACAGAGCTCTTCTGAATGCTAGAAACTTTGTGGAGTTGCTTCAGTTAGGGAAGTACAGAGCATGAAGAGATTGCTTGCCTCTCGGTTGAGAAAGGGCAGCATCAGACAGTTTTGCTTTATGTCAGGGTACTAATGCATCTTTTAAGCTTAGAGAAGTGCATGTGACATTTGTAAACAGGTAGGAGAGATTCTTTAAAACAAGTTAGGTTTCATTCCACTTGATTCAGATAACATATCCTGCTGTCTTGAATAATATTCTGTGACTAAGATTTTTTTGTGTGTTTGTTTTTTAATCCCCTGCTGTGCCCTAATACCGTATGGCACCAGAGTGAGAGCTCTGGTAAAGCAGCCCATCAACAGCGATTTCAGCACCAATGTTAGGAAATGGAAATGGGACTTTCAATAATAGAGGTGTCTGTATGCAGGATATCAGAAGACAAATTGTATAGGTAGTTTATCCTAACAGACGGTGGACACTTTTGTTGTTGGAAAAGGTTACAAAGTAGTTTGATACCCTATGTCTGCACCTGTTTCTGTTTTAAGACAGATTACTATTGAATGAATTACAGCAAAATGAGTATTGCAGAGTCAATGTGTATTCAAATATGCACACTGAAAACTCTCAATGAAATGTGAATAATAAGGAAGAGTTTTGTTTTTTAAGGATTCTGTGGGAATCCATTTGGAGAAAAAAAGCTCATGCTGCTGGCAGATGATGCGACAAAGGCAGGTGGATCCTGGGTGAACTGAGTGCACATATTTTGTACATAGATTGTGTCAGAGCTTGCGGTAAAACGTGACCTGTGCACCAGCTCATGCTCGTGGCCCGGGGGGAAGCAGCCTGAGAGAAGTTTGCAGGAGTGGCTCGAGGGCACCAGGGTGGAGCTCCCAGTATGAAGCTCTGATAAGGACATCCTGAAGGCACTGGATGCAGAGGAGATAAGGAGGTGATGTTATCCCTGTAAGAAATAATAATAATCATAATTCACTGGTGATTTTAGTCATGTTCACCGTTTTAATCTTGGATTTCAATAAGATATGGAATAAGAGATTTTCCAGGAAGAGCTATGACTGTTTCTCCATGTGGAACTCTGCATTATGGAAAACACAACTAAGACAACTGCTCTAGCTTACCGGGGGAAGTTGAAAGGTGAATTAACCTCTCTCAAATCTAAATTAACGTCTTCAAGAAAAAATGGCTTGATATTAGGGCTTGATATTGTATTTTGCTTTTTTGTTGTTTGTTTGCCTTCTGGGGAGAAGTCCTGCTGCAAAACCTAAAGTACTATTAGATGAATATACAGAATAAAAAAAAAAAGTGGATTCAGCTTCCTGTACAGAAGAGTAATTGCCCATTGCTTAAAAAGATTAACTTTATAAATAGTTTTTTTTTTTTCCTTTTTTTTTTTTTTTTTTTTTTTTTTTTTTTTTTAATGAGAGAAGCAGTTCTTTTCAAGTATTTCTTTAATTCCTTGTAGATATTACTAGTTGAAATATAGTGGCATCTGTTACGCAGAAGGTCACACTGGATCCTAAAGATTTTGGATCAGGTCGTTTATTGAAAGGTTTCCTAAATGAATGCTGTATTCTATATGTAGCTTTTTATAGAGCAACTACTTTGTATGTGTTTTAGGTCCTTATTATCTTTGTTAATTTTTAGGTTAAAATACCAGCACTTTGAGATGGTTTTCACTTTCAGCAGAACAAATACCTAAATACAGTGTCAGAGAGTATCTTATATATCTGTTTTTGAAGATTTGTGCACATTTTGAATATGAAATTTTCAATGTTATGCACTATTAAGTTACTATATGGAAATATTATTGCAGTAATTGACTTCAGTGTTCATTAATGTTCAATGGCTTCAATACAGAGATCACAAAAGTGCCATTGTATCATGTGGTAGTTAAACAGAAGTGTTATTGTGCTTTACTTTTTTTTTTTTTTTTTTTTTTTAAATGCAATGTCATTATTTTTTTCTGAAAATATTTTTCTTCCTTTTCAGAACTAGAGAATTCCATTAATGTTATAAAAGCAGGGAAACCTCGGACAAGGAAATGCAGCAAGGTTTGTATTTGCCAAAAAAGGGTGTATATCTCGCAATTACCAGACTGCTGTATTAGAGACCCAGACTCATCTAAACTGTTAATTCTAATGGTCATTTAACTATGCTGATAATGTGGTAGGAAAACAAAAGAATTTCAAAGGAATATTTCTGGTTGTAAACGTTGACTGTGGTAAATGGGTAATTTTTTAAAAAGTTAGGAAGTTATTTTGAAGTTAATGAGAGCTGAAGTAATTCTGTGTTCAGAACTGTTGCATTGGATCTTGCTTTGAATATAAATACAATGAATGGTTGTTTCTACAGTTAACAATTTTCTTTTTAGAATGATACTGTATCATATTTCTGTCATATTTGTCATTTTTTAAACTGCTATTTCTATTTAACTGCTATTTCTAGCAGTTCTGTTCAGAAGCAGAGTTTTGCCATGAGTCATGACAGACATGGTCTGTGCTTTAAAAATAATTAAATATAGTAACTGATGTCAACTATTAATCATCTTTGCAGGCTGGCGATTTCAATGATATCACAAACTGGCCAACACCAAGTGAAATAGCAAACAATGAGGTAAGTATACTTTGCTACGTGTATATCTATGTGTGTGTGTGTGTATTTTCCCCAATCACATTGACTTTTTTTCCTTAATTCAGTTCCCCCAAGAGTGTACTCTGGGTGTTCTAGGATTCCTGCAGAAACACTGCTGGTAATTCAAAATATAGGTCTGTGTGCTGAATTGAGAAGATTCTCCACTCCATCCCTCCTCTTTTCTCCCAAACACACACATATTTACCAGAACTGGTATTTAGAGATGTGTAGATAAAAATGTGGAGTATTTATCCCAGTATTTTAGAACTTGGGCTTCCGGTTTCCACTGTTCGGGAAGTTTATACATAGACTACAGGGCCTGGAACCTTTGGGACTGTGAAGATGCTGCATTCTGTTGTGGCTTGGAGTGCTTAGTGCAAAGCTGTGTTAGGAGTTATCCTTACTCCAGCCCTATTCCTCCTTCCCCCATCTGGATCTTTATCTCCTTCAAATTCTCTTCTTTTACCATTTTATTTATTTATATATTTAAAAAAAAACTTTCTTTTTACCTGAATTATTTTCATACTCTTGCAGAGCATCAGAAAATAGAAAGTAAAAGTATTTAAAATGAGGCTTTAAAAGCAGTACAGGTCTGAAACCTCACCCTCTTGAAGAGGCTGAGCAGAGCCAACAATAAAGGCAAACATATTAATAGGTAAAGGAACTTTGTAACTTTGGCCATCATCAGCAATACAATCAGAAGTAATTATCAGTATCTTTTGCAGAGTAAGACCATAAACCACAATAAGAAGCCAATAAACAGGAAAGAAAAGGAGGAAAAATCTGATAAAAAAAGCAATAATGAAATCCAGGACAACCTGGAGACAAAGCCAGATGGTCCAGGAGACAATATTAGTGAAGACGAAGCTCAAACTAATAACCAAAGGAAAAAAGGTGAGTTGGGACACTGTGTACAGTACAGTGCTGCGGCTGTCATCCAGCTGCAGTGATTCCAATTGAATGATTTGATGGAACTTTTGGTTTCCCTTTTAATGTATGTGGTAAGTTGATGTTTTAGTCTGTATTAGAAAGCTTAAAAATGATTTAATTTCTCAGGTTTTGAGTGTTGTTTACTCGAATAGGAAGTTATGGGGAAAGAGCAGCCCATGTCCTACTGACATGATGCAGAGCTCTGGCGGACAAACTTGGGAAAATTTTAGCATAATAATTCAAACCATTACTGCCTCATGCCTCCTTATTCTGCTAAACAAATCACACTGCATTCATTTAAGTTTTTTTAAGTGTATTTTTGTTACAGATTAAATAAGGAGGAAAAGAAAAAAAGTTTAGTTTAAGAGATCTTTTTAATATGCATGATATCAGTAAAATATTAAAATAAAAATGATAAACTTTTTTTTTCTTTTCCTCCTTATTTAATCTGTCATAAAAATAGGAATCAAACATTATATATTACTTGGTCAGTGAACTTAAGGCCGGATAGTTTGATACAGCTGTCATCAGCTGTTTGTTTCATGTTTCTCTGTCCACGTCTCTTTTATTGCTTAAATCAATGTAGCTTTTATTTTTTTTTCCATCTGAGTTAAAATTTCCAAGTAAAATGGTTCAGGGGTGTAAGCTGCTTTTTCCTACACACTGTTGCTAACACATTTTGTGCATTTAAAAAATATATATTTAATTACTACAAAAAGTGTAACACCCCCCCAATAAGTATCAAGTTATCAAGTAAAGAATAGCAAGCTACATCATTAAGCTTCTACAGAGGAAGCCTACAACAGGAAAAAAGTATGTTGCATGTGAATGAATTGAATTGAATTTATGAATTTATTACATGAATAATTTTATTCTGTAATAAAAATATTGTACCACTAAATGAGGAAGATATTCATGGTGTGTGACTGAAATCTTTATTTTAGCAGCTAACCTGGTATGTTGTTTTTCACCTTTTCATTTCATACACAAGATGTGAGATTATTTAAGGAACCAATTCACTATATATGTATTACTATATGTGATATATATGTGCGTGTATTTATACACACAGTAATATATAAATAAAACATATATATATACATAAAACATGCACACATATACTTATGTATATATAAAAATTACATGGCTGTAAATGCCAGGTAATGGAGTTTACATTTGAAAATGCATTAAAAAATAAAAGCTTATGTTCATTGTTTGTAAAGCTATAAAGATCAGGTAAGGTTATCTTTCATTTTGAGAAGTTCTTGGTTAGTGTATTTATTGTTTTGTCAGTTATGGTATCTTAAGTTTTTTTTTTTTTTTTTTTTTTGATGTTTCTACACTTTTGGATATAAACTTACTAGTTTTAGAAGGTGAAGTTTATAGAATCTTGTAGGCAGCTGAATCCTCAATTCACATTACAGTTAAGAGCAATATTCTGGTGTTTTAAGGTAACAAGCAGAAATGGGTGCCGCTTCATTTGGATGATGTAAAGCCAGATAGTCAAGAAAGACCAGGCTCTCGAACTAACTTGCGATCTCAGCTGGAATCAAACAAGTTAATCATATCTCATAACAGCAGACGTAATGACGTGAGAAGTAAGTAGTTTCCAGTCTCTTTTGTTCTTCTTATGGCAAATGGCAACTTGTTGGGTGAATGTTCTTACTTAGCGTAACTTGTTGGTTGAACATTAGCATCAGCTCAAACAAAGCAACAGTAGGGGCTAGATATGCTCGAAGTGCTAGGATGTTCTTCCTTCCTTGTTCCACCACCCCCATGGAGAGTATCACATGAATAGGCAGTAGTTTGGCTTTTCATGTTGGAACTTGACTTTGCTAGCACTAGAAGAGCTAGTGTCAGGATTTGCCAATGACCTGCATATTAAAATAAATAAATTGATTTGTAGTTTAATAAATAAACATTAGAAAGTTTTGTTTATATACTTAATCTTAGAGGTTTTCAAACCTCTTAGCAAATTTTTTCAGAGTTGTAATGTCTTGATCTTTGATTCTGCTGAGTAACTGACAGAATGGTCTCTCTTGATGGTATGTGCCCTTGCTCTGAATCGGAGCTTTGTATTTTTCTCCTCATAGCTACCCACTGAGTCTTGGGTCACAGTTACACAGTGCAGAAAGTTTGGTAATGCCTTTGTAGCATGCCAGTCTTGTTCTGCTCTACACCTTTTCCCACAGCTTGTTGCTACCAGCATAATTGCTTTTGGAACTTCACTTAGAATTTTGCTTTGGCAAATTCTACATCATTTTTTTCTTTTAAATCAGACCAATTCTGTCAGTTGTGGGTCTTGTTTCTCAGCGTGGCCCTACCAAAACAACCACTAGCACAGCTGAGAGGGAAATGGGTAACAGGTGGTTCTGCTTAATAACTGAATAATTCTGTATGATAAAATAACATCCTTGGATGTTCCGAATTATGTCTGTCAGAAGGCATAAGTCTTAGTGTAACTCTTTGGTTTATATATTTGCATTTCAGTTTCAGTTTAATTTCAGTTTCATTACATCATAATATGCATTAACAATTTTAAGTGGTTGCTCAGCAGAAGTACTAGACACTATTGAGATCAGACCTATTTTTGATGCTGTTCGGGAAATATTGATACAAGGATTTGATCTAGACATATGAAAAACAGAAAGGGAATTTGAGTGTTTTACTAGTATATCACTTTTCTCCAGAATATACTTCTCAGGAGTTCCATGGTCAACTGGATGGAAACATGGATGATTTAAATAAGAAACTTGTCTCAGGCTTAAATACAGCAGTAATCCATGAGAGATGCTTTGAGGCTAATCTTATATTCTATAGCGTAATTTCTTTCAGCCTTTCTGAGCATCCCAAATAGTAGAGATGTATGCTTTTCTATGCAATGCTTTATGGGTAATACCTAGGAATAAATGTGAGATGAGTTATACTGTGTTATTTAATCATGATTGCAAGTATTATGCTTTTTTGCCCTAAAAGATTGGCGTCGTGATAGAGACAAGAGAGATGATCATGATGAAGTGTGCAGCGTAAGAAGTGAGGGTGGCAGCGTGCGTGGATCCTCCAGAGGAAGGGGAAGAGGTCGAGGAAGAGGACGAGGACGAGGAAGAGGAAACCCTAGAAGTATGCAAAGAAGTAGATGCTTAGCAAATATTTTACAATTGTTTAATATTAAGGTTTACAGTTGTTTCCAACAGTAGTAGCAGTGTGTACTTTGTATCTAAAATATTTGTATGCTAAACTTTAAGGTTTTCCGTCATTCTTATTCTATTTTCTCCTTTATTTTGAAGTAAACTTTGAATATTCAGTTGGTTATCAGGAACTATATGGTGAAAGAACTGACCAACCATTTCAACCTGAGCTTAACACTAGTATGATGTATTACTATGATGATGGAACAGGAGTGCAGATGTATTCTGTGGATGAAGCACTTCTCAAAGAATATATTAAACGTCAAATGTAAGTAGATTGCCTAATGTACACACGTGTTAAAGAGATCCATTTAAGATAAAATAACTTATTTCAAAGTGTTTAATCCTTATCACCCATATACTGATGAAGATTAAGACACTTCAATTTAATTTTTGATTCAACCATTACCAGTATACGTCTGTTTGAATTTATTCTCTACAGATATGGAAAAGCTGGGTATTTGGGAAGCAGACGTTTTAAGGAGACTGTTCTGCATCTTGTACTGTAGTCCGGCTCTAATTGATATACGTGCTTTATTTATGGTGCCTAGCCCTCTTTTATGTTGTCATGTGGTTGAGATTTGCATATGCTTGTGTTTTTGAGTACTGTTAATCTGTTTGCCTGTAAAGCTCTTCTCATGGTAATGTAGCTAGAGGCTTCCCTTATTTGCTCTCAATTTCACTTTGAGAAGTCTTGTTAGTTTTATGTTTTCAGAGTGCTTCACCTGAAACATCTAACTGAAAGAGAAAAGTTTTGCAATGATACTTCATTTTTTCAATAATCTGAAATATTTACTTTCTTGTGTACACCATTAAGGAATGAGAAAACATCTAGAAGACTGATTGTCTCCACGAGGCATGTCAAAAAGGTCCTGGAACCCATTAGCTCATTTTAAAAAGACAGTTTCCACCACAGGCAGATGTTTCATCTTCTATACTTGCAGTGGCATTTCTGTGATGCCTTTGTGGTGGTGTTTTATTGCCCTTGTATTCCATAAAGCAACTTGATTATTTTATTCTTGCTTCTTTTGTTACAGTTGACGCAAAAGGAAGAAAAAAGCCTCTTTAAGGGCAGAAAGTATCTGGCATGTGGCTATCAACTTCAAAACTTCTATTGCAGTCTTTTTTGTTACTCTTGCTGCCAGGCCCCTATGAGACCTGACAGTGGACATGTACCCCCATGTCAGGATAATCGGCCTGCACTGTCCTCAGACAAGTGAGGGAGGAGCACAGACACTCCACTGTTGGCCAGATTTCTGGGCATGCAGTGTAGAATCCAGACCTTCTAAGGTAGGACATGATGATGTCCCCCTCTGCTGAGAAAATGTCAGTTACAGCTTTGGTCACATCTGACTTCTGATTATATTTGTATTTTATTTTAGCAACAAGAGGCTGGCAGGTGTCAATAAAAGACTTGGTATGGCTAAACAGAGTCATTGCTGGTTAAACAGAGTTGTTGGTTATCTGCTGGAGACTCCTAAGACACTTGGATTGTGAAGTTTGCTTTTCATGAGAGAGATTCTTGAGGAGGTTTAGGGCCTAACTGAAATTTTTATAGCTATTTTTTAAAAAATATATGGTTCTGTTATCTATTAACTTCTTTTGTCATATCAGAAGGTGATGGGAAACCAATTTTTTTCATCAGTTGTCTATTGCTAGCTTTTAAAGGAGATGATTTTGTCTGTCTTCCATAATTTAGTTATGAAATATTGAAGTGAGTACACCAAAGAAGAAAGTAGGTACCAAATAAAGCTGCTCTACTAGCTCTCAGAGTTCTTTATGGAGTCGAAGAGAAATGAGGTATGTTAGAGGAGTAAGATCGTGCTGAGTCCTGGTGTTTTGATGGATTTTAGAACTGTTTACCGGCTTAATAGGAAAAATCTCAGAAACTGCATCCAACAGAGTCGATCTGTAATTACAGTAAGCAAGATACTGTCAAACTGTTTCTCCCAAGAATATGCTTGATGTGTGAGGAAAAAGGAGTATTTGTATTACACTTAAAAATATCTTCAGTGCTGTTAATTATAGTTTGAAATAGTTGGCCTGAAAAGTGTGTCAGTGCTCAGGAACTCTGCAATTTGTAAGATACACTATAGAACTGTTGAACTCATCTTCTTAAAAAAAATAAAAATAAAAAGGCCAGTTGTGCATTCAAGTCTGCATCAATTACAGAAGTTAAAAAGAGGGAAAAATGGGAAAGAAAATACACCAGGGAGGCTTCCATTCTGTCCCTTTACGTGGAGCAAACTTGTGCATTGTCTTAATTTTTCATAAATCATCTTTCAAATTTATTTTTCTAGAGTGATGGACATCAGGTGAGGCTATTTGAGTCAAGCTCAGTCGTTATCCGTTCTTGTTTGTGGAGTGTTTAACTAAGTGAATTATTATAAGATTTTACCTTTACTGAATAATTGTAGAGGTCACGTTAGTGAAGTGCTGGTACATGGCTGTTTGTTGTCTAGATGGGGAGAAGAAGAGACACGCAGCATTCCAGAACATCGTGCAGAGTATTCCGGAAAAAAAAAATGGCTCCGCTTTGAGCATAGTCGCTTCACTGATCAGTTTACTTACCTCTGAATAGGAACTTAATTCTCTGAAAGGCTTATTCTCTTTGGTTGCTCCGATTTACAGGGAACAGTTTCATTTGGCATATGTCTTCCTGTCCAACTTGGAGGCTTTTGTAATAGCTCTGTCTTGGAGCTGAGTATTTCTTGTAGAGAGCTTTTGCTTCGAGTTTGTTTAGCTACTGAAAGTTTTAGAGAGAAAACATATCAAGCTTTTCTTTGGATCGTGATGACATCCCAGTACTCACCTTTTGATAGCTTTGTCCTTGAGCTTAAATTCAGTGGAGACTCTTAACATTTTAAAATTTATATTTAACTTGATTTATATTTGCATGTCTTTATTTCCTCAGCATTTAAATGTTCTCTTATGCACTGCATCTATTTCTTTGCCATGGAACTTTAATTAACCTTTATTAAATTCCTTACTGCCTATGTTTCTCTGAACCTGTCAAGTAGTAATATTATTTAGATTTAATATGCAGACTCATGGTACAATGTGCAAACTTTGAAAGGCCTAATTTTCAGTCATCGTAATCAAATTGTTTTTCCATTCCTTTTCATAGAATATCTTCTGGCTTTATTGCTTTTTATGGCAGATCAGGATTTGAATTTGTTTCTATTTTGCTTCAGTTAGTAGAAAACACTTTGACATTTCATACAGCAACTTAATTGTTTGAGATTTGCCTTCCTGTTACTTCAATTTCATTGTTTAAGAAGATTGGAGTTTCTATTACTTCTTTATCCCTCATCTCTGTCATTCTGTGATATTTTCCTGAAGTGATCCTCGTGCGTCTTCTCTTTAACTGCTAGATATCTTGTTTTTTTGTTTTGTTTTATTTTTATTCTTTACTCTTCTCCATGAACTATTGTCTATTTTGGATGGCTTTTATGAAGAATACAAAATTAGGTATTTTTGTTTTCTCATCTTCCCTTAAGTATGCTTTAAGTATGATTCAAAATGCATAAGAGCTTCAAAGCTCAGGTAGGATGTTCAGTCCTTCTAATTTACTGAAAACCAGGAAAAGGAAGGATTTAGCTGAAGATGAAGATACACTGATACTATTACATGTGAAATAACTTACACCCTGACTGCCAAGCAATAGTTGTCCTCCGTTTATACGGAGGCTCAGAGAATATGGTTTCCTTCTGCTCATGTAAGTAAAAAATGGGTGAGAGGTGAAAGAAAAACTGAGCGTGGATTTTCTTTGTTCATATATACAAATGTTGATACTGATCATAAGTGACTCAGAACATGCTGAGCATGCATGCTGTTCCATAACTCTTTTCTGCAGAGAAAGAATGTGTTTGATAACAAAATATGTTCAGTTTAAATGGAAAGCTTTAAGAAGGAATACATAGACTACTATTTTAGGATCTTTTCCAACTTTTAGTAGGCTCATATTTGTGTATATCTCTCCCCAGTGAGTACTATTTCAGCATAGAAAATCTGGAAAGAGACTTCTTTCTGAGGAGAAAGATGGACCATCAAGGATTTTTGCCTGTTTCATTGATTGCTGGCTTCCATCGGGTGCAAGCTTTGACTACAAATGCTACACTCATTTTGGAGGTAAAATAATTTCAAAGCACATGTGTAGAAATTTGCCCAGTATAATTTTTTGCTGTCACTTTATAATCGAGTGATGAGTCAAGAAAATTGATTTGCAATGACAAGAATCCAGTAAATAATTATAAATTGATTTTTTTTCTTTTCCTTTTTATTTATAAATTTCTGCCCACTTTAGTGGAGCTGTGGGCAGAGCATTAAAGGAAGTGCTTTTCTTAAACATTTGGCAATTGAAGCTGCAAAAGGGAGTTTGGGGGCTGATGTGGTGGGTGGGAGACAGTTAAGTTTTTTTTCTGTCTATGACTAGTTTTTGACTGCATTATCCTATTGTAAAACAGTAAGGCTTTCTCACTTACTTAATCTGTGCTTTCCTGATTCTTTGCTGTTAGTTTTGTATGTGGTGTGTTCAGGCACAATATGATCACAATTTGTTATGTTTGGATACAGCTGAAGTTATTTGGGGGAACCAGGGACTCATTAAGATGCCTTGTTGTCACCCAGTTAAACTAAATCAAGCCAAATGAAGGAACACTGGGAGTATTGATTAACAATACCCAGAATAGGCAACATAATTAAGTGTTTATAGTGGCCTAGATGGGGCAATGAAAGAAAAAAAATAAATATTTGTATGCATCTGTACTAATGTTCTGTAAGAAAAATCTCCCTTGTTCAGCTGAAGTCATGCTTCTCCTGAGGGCAGTAACCACCCTTTGGACTTGCACCCCAGGTTGTTTTAGTGGAAGCGGCACCAGCAGGGGGGGAACTACTCCCCCCAAAACACCTTTGTGAGCAACCTGAGTCTTGGATCACTCCTAGGCATAAGTGCATGTTTGGGAGATGTTTGAGTGCATATTAGGTTTTATAACCAATTTTCCCTATGAAGGCTTACAGAAAGGCCAGGCAATTTTCATTTTTGACTGTGAAGCTTATTGTTTCCTCCTTATCTAAGAGAGAGCCTAAAATATCTTTCTTCTTGAAATAAGGCTTCTTATACTACTTCAGAAATGCGTGTATCCTTGCTGGACTAGAAGTCCTCACATGCACTATGCTGTCTAGTGAGCAAAGCTTTGCTCCAAGGAAGGATAAACTCTTTGTCCCTATGATCTTCAGCATGTCCCAGTGTGAAGCGTCTCAGGATCTTTCTGTATTGATCAGACAGCATGAATCCTCATGTTGAGGCTGTTAGCCTGCTTTAGAACAAAGGAGAGTTAGGAAGAGGAGGAACACAGGGGGTTGACATTTGATTTGAGAGGCAGCGATATGGATAGGAAGGGAAGGAAAAGGGGTTTGGTTCCCTAACACAAGGATGAGATTGAGAAGTGAGAGAGGAAGGCAATACTTGATCTGGTGAAAGTTTTTTGAATGGATGATGTCCTGGGATGATGTCTTTGTATTACATCTGTAGTATAAGGAACAGGGAATTTCTGTATTACTGTATAAAGAGATGGTTATCTTGTGTCTGTGAAAAGAATGGGGCTGGATAGGTACCCTTTTAAAGTTACAATCTACTTATCACACAGGCCCTACAGGACAGTACAGAAGTTGAAATTGTGGATCAGAAGATAAGGAGAAGGGTTGATCCAGAAAAGTGGCCTATTCCAGGTCCACCTCCACGTAATCTGCCACGGACTGACTTTTCTCAGCTCATCAATTGTCCAGAATTCATACCAGGCCAAATTTTTGGCTCACATACTGGTAAAGGATTTATTTTACAAGTTTAGGGCTGTATATCTAACTTAGGAAATTATATTCATGATACAGATTTCCTAGCACACACTCTACACTTGGTCATGGTCAGTTGATAGCACCTGTCAGCCTTGCAATTGCCAATTTCATGTGGCTGATATGGCAGTAGATAAAAATATCTTTTATGTGTTATGGCTGTGACTATTTTCCAGAATAAGATATGACAGATTACAATCCTTTATTATTATTGTTAATATCGTTAGTTGTGTTTAAGTTATTTGTAAAATTGTGTTCATTTTGACGGCAGCTGAAAGTTAATTCTCTATTTGGTGCATTCTGGTTTTGGATGGGGATTTCATTCACATTATTAATAGGGAGATGGCTTTACTTGCTGATGATCCTTGGCAAGTAAATCTTAACAAATAAATAAATAAAAATCTATGTGGGGAAAAAGATGGGAAGAATGTAGGTTTACTTTGGCTCCTTCCATGGAGCTGGAGGATGGTGTAGAGAAAACATGTTCTTAATGATGCTACTCTTGTCTTCTGAAAAATGGATAATCTCGCTCAGACTGTTAGACATAGCTGCCAAAAATTGACCTTTCCTTAAAATGTTGAGTGAACTATGCAAAATGTTTTCCTAAAAATCAAGAGAAAATCTGATCAAAGTTACACTGAACCATGGAGGTAGGAGAATGGTAGTTTCAATTATAGGAAAATAATAAAGCAGTAGAAAGAGGAACTGATCTGCTGTCTCCCAATGTTAGAGTCCGCACCAAGTTCCCCAAGGATGGGAAGCCCACTAAGTCCAAAGGAAAACACTGACACAAGTAATTTTCAGACACTATCTAAAGGATTGTCTGCAAGTTTGCCTGACTTGGACTCAGAACCTTGGATAGAAGTGAAAAAGAGACATCGTCCATCCATGGTCAAAACCAAGGTAAAATCAAACAACTTTCCATTATGTGTTTGTTCTTAAAAATGCTCCTTTTTTTTTTTTGTGTGTGTGGGGGGGCTGCCTTTGGGATATACTGTAAGATCTCTGCTGCTTGATAATGCAATATCATGTATGTTATGTATGTTCAGTCCTCACACCAAGTGTGTTTAAAGTCCTGGTCCATGACTCATTAAAGTGAAAAGGAATTACATCTTTTTTCCTGCTGAGGGACAGCTGTATCTGTTCATTACTGAAAAATGTATTGTCAAGCCATAATTTACTTCTTCATAAGCTAATCAAGCATTTGAAAGTGGTTATATCATTTTCCTGACTCCCATTTGGGTGATTTCACTATCCAAATCAAATGTAAAATTCATCCCCATTTTCTTATGTAGGAATCTGCTCCTACACCTGGTCAAACACTAAATCAACAACAGCCGCCCCCACCTTTAGAAGAACAAGAACAAGAGGAACTTGATTTTTTGTTTGATGAAGAGATGGAACAAATTCAAGGTCGTAAGAATAAGTTTACTGACTGGTCAGACAGTGATTCAGATTATGAAATTGATGATCAGGACATAAACAAGATTTTGATTGTAACACAGACACCACCCTATATGAGAAAACATCCTGGTGGTGATCGAACTGGCAACCACGTGTCCCGTGCAAAAATTACATCAGAACTTGCTAAAGTTATTAATGATGGTTTATACTATTATGAACAGGATCTGTGGATGGAGCAAAGTGAAAATGACACTACTATGAAGGTAATTATCTTTATTTTTGGACTTAAACCATGGTTTAAAATCATATCCAAAAGTATTCTAAAATTAACTTTAGTTATCTTGTATGTATTTGTTTGCCACAAATTTTTGAAAGAAAGTTGTCAGCAGTAGTAGAATCTGCATGTCTATTGAGTCTTCTTTATTGTTGATATTGTAAGCAGTTGAAAGTAGAACTAGCAAGTTTTCATCCTGTCACAGATTGAAGCCAAAACTAGTGAATTAATTTTAAAAATAATAATAATGGTTTGGCAGTAGTTCAACCTTTTCAGTATATTCAGTATGTTCTATGAATAGTTTGTTTAATAGTATTTGCAAATCCCTGGCATCAGAAAGGTGGCATATTTTGGGAATAAGATTCAAAGAGAGGAAGATAAATTCTTTAAAAATCATTATGTTATTTTCAGATTTTGTTCACCTTGTAGTTTGTCAGAAAGATAGCTCTGTGAGTAAATGAAATTTCAGATTGCACATCTTGTTTGTTATAGAAATCCTTTTCATTTCTAGCCTGTAAATAGGCCTGTAACTTTAAGGCTCCCAAGACTCTGAGAGGAGATTGACACCTTTATGTGATCTTTATACCAAGCAGCTGTAAAATTGGCAGCAGCTTGGTAAACTTCAGCACTTTGTAGGTATGGGCCCAATGGCAAATTCTGCAGTCCTGTCACTTAGTGCTCTTGTTTTAGTAATGATGTGTTTGGTGCAAGTGAACCCTCAGAGTGGCAGTTTTGTGGACAGCAGCTCTATATCGCTTGAATGTACTACGTGTGCGCAAACACAACACTAAACAGTGCGTGCTCTGGGGTAGGGACTTGGTGTACAAGGACAACAGTAGATGGAAGGGAAAAGGGGAAAGTAGCTTGAAGAAAACTGGATTGTGTGAATACACAGGGGAGCAGAGAGAAATAGTGAGAATAGGGACAAAAAATGTAAAGGTAGAATCCACAATGTGGAGTTTTTATTACAAAGGAAGTTGGCCCAAAAAAAGAGCATATGGGAAGAGGACTTTATTTACATGTGCTGTCTTCTGTTGTTGGCTGAGGAATGAAGCGAGGCATGTCCTTCCACTCTGAAATTGGTAGCATCTTCTATGGCATGCTCACTGCAGAAGGAAGATGATTTGAGACTTGGCAGGGGCATGATCTCAATCTTCTATGAAAAATCACATGTAGATGGCCTCATCTTGCTTCCACTTTGCTGTTTGATGGTATAATTGTTTCTTACAATGGTTGCAGTCTAAATTGTATTAGAACATTATATACTGTGTTGTTTATGCCAGCTTTTTAAAAGATGTGTGCTAAGATTTGCTCCTATCTTCTTTGCAAGCTGAAAGAAATCTATCTTGGCTGTATATCTGGTTAGTCGTGTGTGAATACCTTTGCTTGCTTTTTTTCTTTCTCACAAAATTCAGCCATTCCTCAGGATATTATTATCATGCTTTGTGTTTACAATTTGTCTTCTCTCATTCAGCAAGAGATTGAAAACTTTAAGAAACTAAATCTCATTAGTAAGGAAGAATTTGATAATCTTGCACCTGAGCCAATTGCCGATCCAAACCAAGAAGTTCTTCCAGTGCTCTCAAAGTTACAGAAAGGTAAATGACATGTATTTGATCTTCAGAATCCCAGAAATAAAGAAGCCTTTTATATATCTTTGAACTTTTTGCCTTTCCTAGTATTTAGGTTCTGTCAGCAGCTGAGGAGCTTTTTCTTTGCAAAATTGTCTCTATCAGTACAGTAGTTCCCCGCACCCCCAGAAGGAAGGGGATGTGAGTGCGCTTGAGCAGCTCTCGGGCTGTGCCTGAGCCTCGGTAGGCAGTGTGTCCTCTCTTTAGTCCTTCTTGGGCGTCAGTACCAGGTGCCTTCTGTGCAACCTGCCATTACAGTGTGTAAAATAGTATTTAGGAAAGGTTTTCCAGAAACCAGTGTATCTGTGGAGAATGGGAAAAAGAGAAAGAGATGAGAAGAATTTGCTACTTGTGTCATAGCATGACTGATAAATTCCAGTGTCCAAATCTTCTGAGGTATCTCCTATCTGCTACTGTCAGGACTTGCTGGGATGTTTGCTCTAACACCCCTAAAGGCCCTGCTGGCACGTAGAGAAGCAAGAGCTACCTTTCTGCTCAAGAGTTTGCTTGCCATTACTTTGCCATTGTCAATATGCGAGAACTGATAAGAACTGAAAACCATAGAAGCTAAGAGGAGGCTTTAAAGGCTTTGATAAAGACATACTGAAACATTTATTTATACTCAAACATTTATTTCCTCATTCTGAGCAGTCCCTCTGTCCTTCTTGTATACCAAGTACTTTTTGTTGATTCAGTTCCTTTCCTACAAAGGATGTAGTTGACCTGAAGCAGTATGGACCTTCAGGAGACTAAATATTAGGGCAGTCTAGGCTTCTGAAATATTTTATTTTTCAAAAACTTAGAAATTTACAGCTTCTGCTCCCTTCAGGCATGCTAGCAGTTGGTAGTAGGGACATATTTGCCTTTTGCAATTAGATCTAAGGAGAAGGATTTATAGACCTTTTGTTGGTGGTTTTAGAATACATTTTATAATCTCAACTAGCAGTATAATAATGCATAAGCTAATTTTGAATGGTGTGCCTAGCTGCAAGACAGGGCTGGCCATCACTGCACTGAAAGGCAACATGTAGCTTTGACAGAGTTATGCTCAGGAGAAGCACTGTGGAAAACAGCAGCCAATGTACATTGGTGTTGGTGGTCTGTTTAATTCTACCAATTTAGGGCTTTTTCACTACTATTTTAGAAAGCTTGTTGGACGTTTATACTGTTCTCCCCACCGTGCTTTGGTTGTCACTGTTTCACTGTGGTTTTTGTAATACTGCAGCCTAACCTTTCCTAGCCTTCTCTCTCAACCTTCATCTATTTAGCAAAGACCACTTCAATAAATTGAACGTGGTGATCGAGGTAGCAGTTGGATTTAGCCTGGAAGCAGAATAGTTCATTGGTGATGACTATTATTAATCCTTTTTTAAGTGGATATTTTCAGTGAATTTATTTAATGGAAACTTTTAGAAACAAAGTTTTTAAATTCATACAGATTCATAAATATAGACCAGATTATCAATGTCAGCAAATGTCTTTGAGATATGTAATGTGTTACAAATGTTACTTGAAAGTGAGACAAGATTGTGCAGGATATTTTTTTTTTTCTCCCTTTCCCGCTTACAGATGCGACAGCTGAGCTGCCTTGTGAAGCAGGGGGTGTTGAAGTAGCCCCCGCAGGCCCCCTGGCTCGGTCGCTGCCAACAGCAGTTCCGGCCTCTCCCCGCACCCACACTGCTTTCACCCCACGGACGCCACGCACCCCGCGCCTGCAGGATCCCACCAAGACACCCAGGTTCTATCCTGTTGTTAAAGAGGCAAGATCCATTGATGTAAAGGTAAACAAAAAGACTTAATTGTTTTCAAAGGGTAAAATTGTAAACTTGTATAATTCTTCTGTTCAGATAACATGACAGGCATGGAAAGGCCAAAAAAATACACTTTCTTAAATTGCTTTTTATCTTCAGTTTTCTGTATTTGTTCTTATTGTTTATCTACAAAATGGTATCTGTGTTTTTTCTGTAACATTTCTCATAAGTCCACGATGAAAAGTGTAATGAATAAAGCTTTTCAATTTGTTAGATAAGATTAATCTTTAGGTTATGAAGCCAGAGTTTTGTGACTTTGTAGGGTGCTATATACAGTATAAAACTTTTAGAGCTTTGTTTTTTAGAGAGAGAATTGAGTGAAATCAAGATAGGGTAATAAATAATTTTCTTTCTTTTTCTTAGACTCCAAGAAAAAGAAAAACACGACACAGTACAAACCCCCCATTAGAATGTCATGTTGGTTGGGTGATGGACTCCAGAGACCACAGGCCAAGAACTTCTTCTGTGAGGTAATGTTTTTGAGCGTTTTTTTTTTTTTTTTTTTTTTTTTGCAAGGCTGTTTAGTTCTTACTGCTAATGGAGAAATTGACTATAAGAAGTGAGTGTTTTGTAAATACAACAGAAGCAAGAAACAGCAATGGAGGAAATAAAAACTGTCCAAAGAAGGAAGCTGAAGATATCAAGAGAATGAAAGGAATATAAAGCTATTTTAAGTAAATTAACTTGACACTCAGGGGTGTTCTTTGTTGACACTCAGGGTGTTCTTTGTTGATCTGTGATGCAACGGCATTAATATTGAGTGACTGCGGTTTTACTTTCGCGACTTCATTTGCCTCTAAGTAGTCATTTAAAATCATGCATTGCAGTAATGTTTAACAGCATCCCAAGCTGCCCCTTTTTTTTGAAACACGAATAACACAGAGATTGATTTTTCTTAAGGTGCATCCTCAAAACGATTATTGGGAACCCAGGCACAAACTGTAGTGTTTAATCAGAGGGTTATACTCCTCTCATAGCTCCTATGTAGAGCAGAATGGTTGAAAATACTGATTCTGAAGAAACACAGTGTTTTAAAGACAGAAATGTTTGTTTTCTCCTCAGCAGTTCCAGTGCTTCACCTTCAGAAGCAGCTCCTTTAGCAGGAGGTTACGAGTGTACTCCAAATTCTCTTCCGAAGTTTCAGCATCCTTCCCATGAACTGTTAAAGGAAAATGGCTTTACACAGCAGGTGTACCACAAATATCATCGAAGGTGTTTAATGGGTAAGACGTGAGATGCAGTTCCTAAAATTTTAGCTGAAAGTTATCATTTGATACTAATGTTCTCTATATTGGTCCTCATTCTTAATTTTTCCTAGGAGAGATTAACAAAACTTATTTTATATTTATATTTTGTGAACTGCTTTCCATATAACTTCAAATTCCCTGACAGTATTGAAAATGTTCAACACTTTGCACAACTTTTTCTTCATTAATACTTATGATTAGACAAATAGTGTACTTAAGAGGAGCTACTTTATTAAGTATCAATTTTAATTTCAAACCTGAAATTATTCTTACAGTATTTTTGGAAAGTTTAAACTTGCAATACTTGGAGATTTTGTGTGTGTGCTATTAATGGAAAAGCATTAGAAAAATCTATTTATAAAAATAAAAATAACTTTTATGTTTTGTTTTGCCTTTTATTTTTTTTCTCTTTTTCTCCAGAGAGGAAACGGTTGGGAATTGGCCAGTCCCAAGAAATGAACACGCTTTTTCGTTTCTGGTCCTTTTTTCTCAGAGATCACTTTAACAAGAAGATGTATGAAGAATTCAGACAACTTGCTCTGGATGATGCAAAAGAACACTACAGGTATTAATTTTTTACTGGAAGCTAAGAACCATTTGAGTTCTTACTAATGACTGTGCAGTTTATATATATACATATGTACGTATATAGCTCAGCCTAGAAAGCAGCATATATTAAAATCAAGTGTTTACTGCCTGTTACAAGAGCTGACAGGCATCGAGCGACAGCAGGACAAGCCACGTGTTTTAGTTTTGGCTGAAGTGCTGGAGCTGGAGTGAAGCTCCTGGCTGTTGGGTGCCAGTGGGGGCTCTGACAACATCAGGGTGAGTGGAGAAGATTGAGACTGTGCCACTTAGTAAATGCAAGGAGTAAGACTGAAAATTTGCATGCTCTAGAGGAATTACAGGTGTACGCATAACATTTCCATGCTTATTTGTTCCTGCAGGTATGGATTGGAATGCTTGTTTAGATTTTACAGCTATGGGTTGGAGAAGAAATTCAGGCAAGAAATCTTCAAAGATTTCCAAGAAGAAACAAAGAAGGACTATGAAGCTGGTAATTATCATAGGCCAGTCATTGCTGGCATCATAATAACTTTAGTGGAGAGGTCCTTGGCACTGGCTTGTTATATAAGATCACCCAAGGTCAGTTTGCCTTTTTATCCTCGCATTGCTTTTAGGTTATAATTCTCTGAAATACGTAGTTACCAGAGAACAGTAAGGTATTTAATTAAACCCAACTTTGTAATTTTTTCTTTTTTCCTTTTTTTCCCATTATTAGGTCAGCTATATGGACTGGAAAAATTTTGGGCTTACTTAAAATACTCTCAGTATAAGACTCCAGCCATTGACCCTGAGCTACAAGAATACCTTAATAAATTCAAGAAACTGGAGGACTTCAGAGTTGATGTAAGTTTCAAGACCTATTTTAAATGAACTGTTTATTATTATATTATTGCAGCAAGGCCACGTGTGCCACAGAATCACAGAATGGTCAAGGTTAGAAAGGACCCCTGGAGGTGGTCTAGTCCTGGTGCTTAGGGTGATTCCTGCCTAGGTGCAGGACCCTGTTCTTGCCTCTGTTGAACTTCATGAGGTCACTGATGCTTGAATAAGTTGAACTACACTGGATCCAGCATTGACTCTGGGGGTTCACCTGCTAGCTGCAGGCCTGCAACTAGGCTCTCCACCACTGATCACACCCTCTAAACTCTGCCATTCAGCCAGTTCTCAATCTGAAACAAAAATTCAGATGAAAATGCATTGTTTTGTTCTAGACCTTTTGCAAACTGAAATATGGCACTGAGGTGTGATGGTAAGAACATCAAACATGTTGATCCATTTTCATTGTCTAATGACATACAGTAATTGCCAAAAAAATTCCGGGAAGTCTTTGTTTTTTAATAATATGAAATGCTAATAAAAGTGGATTTGGGAGAATTTTTCTATTCACAACGCAGCTTTGTCATCTAGTGAGACAGATGCCTTCTCTACTACTCTGCTTAGGACCTTGGCAGATAGTTAATGTTCAACTGACAGTTTTCTCCTAAACTGCAGCAGCTGATGTCCTCACAGAGGCTTTATTTGCTGCGTGCCAAATAGAGAGCCTAATTCACAAACACCTTTTTTGATGGTTTAAATATGTGAAAAGGCCAATACCCGGTCTTACAGAAAAATCTTAACCAGCTGCCAATGTTTGTTTTCAGCCTCCTATTAGTGAAGAATGTGGCAGAAAGAGACCCTCTACTGCAACAGGTGAGGATGTGGGTCGGCGCAGACATCAGTCCAATTCTTCTTCTAAAATACTTCTTGCAGCTAAACCCATGGCTGCCCATCAGTCCCACACACTGGGAAACCTTACCTGTGGGAATGCTATACAGGAGCCCATTGCCAGCCTAGGCCAGAACAACCTTGCTGCAAAATCAATAGAAAGGGACATACCAGAAAAATAGACTTAAGACGAGCTGGTGCCCTTGTGAATCAACTTTTACATCACTATTTTAATGTGGAGATCTTCAAGGAGCACCAATATCATATGCGATTAAAAATGTCTGGGAAGACGAAGGATTGCATTTTCCTCTTTCACAAGTTTGAATTCCAAAACACTTACCTTGGGAGGGTTGTTCTTGGTTTGGGGATCATCAGAAAGATCCTAGGGAAGATTCCTTGGCTTCAGTATTGCTTTCCTCAAGCTTCTGTTTACAAAAACTGCATTCCTTACATATGCAAAAAATACTTGGGGATGCCTTACATTTCAGCTCATATTTCTTAAAAAAAAAAGGTATGATACATCCATGTTATTTACTGTGCTTTCTTTACCTGGATTTTCCTGATGTTTGTATTTTATCAAAGCCAAAAAGATATATATATATATATATATATTATATGTAATTTTAAATGTAAAGGAAGGATTTATGTGATCGGTTTGCTTCTGAATAAGTAACCTTAAAGAGAATATATCTCTTGTGTAAAAGGACACAAGAATGCGCAGCTACATAAAACTGCATTTCTGGATTCTATTTAAAGACTAATTTCTATTTTTTTTCCAGTGTCTCCATAGTTAATATTTTATTAAGTATGGAGTTTAAGTGGATATAACTGGGAGAGTTTTACAGACACTTCCTTTAGTACTGGCTAATGTATGACCATAAGCAAAAGTAAAATACAGGGGAAAATGGATCTGTTAATTGTGTACCCTTAAATTAACATACAGTATCTGCAATTCATGCAGGCTGTTAAAATAGCAAACAATATTCAAAGTAATTTGAGTTTGAGAGGTTTCTTGATTTGAATTTCCTTATAGTTGTAAAGTACTCTAACAGGAGAGGTATAATTTAAAAGATATTTTTTCCCTGTTTCAACTAATAAAATTTAGTTTGGAGGGAAACAAACTATTTCTTTTAAACTTGTATTTTTGCTTTATTTTGCAATATTTGAATGATGTTCTACTTAAAAATTGCTCTAGCTAAGAGTAAACAATTTCAAATAGGTCTGAAAAATAATTTCAGTGAATGTAAGTGGTTTGAATACAAATTTATTTCTGTAGCTGAAAGATAGGGATGTTTGTATCTTGTATCTACTTTGAGTTAGGAAACTCAAAAGAGCTGAGTGCATAAATTATCTCTTCCAAAGGTAGGTAAGAATAACAACTTCAGCTTTGTGTAATTAGCTAAGTGCAGAAAAGCCTTTAGTTAACTGTGAAGTTAACTTGCTGAAGTTCTGTCTAACACACCAATGCCTTAATCCTCAAAGGTATCCTAGCTGACTGAACATCCAGATTTTGAGTTCAAAATTTGTATCGGATTTCAGAAATTGTTATAAATCAAGTCCATTAATTTTTTCACTCATTGTCTTGTGAATCTCAATGGAACAAATTATGAATGTTTGCATTGTGAAGGAACATATATTAGCAGTGGCCTTCCCTGTTGTTAGTGTAGATTCAATTAAAAAGAAAAGCCTTTTAAGAATGGCCTCTTCAAACAGAAAATGAGCTAACACATACAAATGCTTTAAGTAGCATCTTTTAAAGGTGCTAAAGTCATGCATCTCAATCTTGTATTTGATCCATGCTCTTACTAGCCAAGAAAATGATGCAAGTGTAAATTTGGATTGAAATTGTATATACAAGTAATAGATCTAAAATATTTCACCTTTTCATTGAAATGTGCGTATTTAGCTTTGTGTGTGTGAAATTTTGTGATATCTTTACAAATTTTATAAAAATACAAAACCAAACCCTAAGTGTTCTGTTATGAACTTAATTCCTTTGCTGTGTGAAGAGGAAAAGCAGGTGGGAGCCTGTGGCTGCCGGCCAGCAGGGAACTCCCGCTCCCTGGGCGCGCCTGGGCAGCTGGCGCTTGGAAGGCTGCGTTGGGTTCTTGGTTTGGGGGGCAGCTTTCTGCTGGATACTGATTTTTCACAGGACTTGGTAATTTTCAAAGCAAAACCTACAAAGGAATGTGGCTGTAGGCAAATGGTAGTGAATACCTTTCCTCCTGTGTCTCGTGTTAGCAACTGCTGTGGGGCTGCTTGCTTAAATGGTGCCTGTTATATAGGTGGAGGAGCGTAGTTCCTGCCAGTTTAGGAGGATCCCCTGCAGCTTCCCCAGGGCCAGGTGCTGCTTCCCCCGGGCTGCCCTTGCAGACGGTGAGGGCACTGTTACCTTGCTGCTCTTTGCTACCGAGATGAGAAGGAGAATGTGCAATTTCAGAATAAAACTTATGAGTTTTTGCTGAGCAATAGGCTGATTTCAGCACATGGCTCCAAGTGGCTATACCCCTCCCAGGGTCTGGCTTAGCTCTTGCAGGGTTCTGCATTCGATTTGAAGGTGCACTGAAGTTCCAGAAGCCTTTCTGGTGTCTTTTATGTGCTGTTAATCCAGCCTTCAGTTCGTCTCCCTTAGAGTACTATCACTCTTAAGAGTAGTCTACCACTAAATATTTAGTAAGCTTCAGCCCTTTGGCATCTCTAGAAATCCTCCTGGGTTCTTCTTATTATTGCTGTGTGACCTAAGTAGTAAGGAACTTAAGAGGGCAGGTTCAATAGCACTGCCATAACACCTTAAGAAAATCTCAGCATCCTGGCCCTGTTACCCCTTTGAAGGGCTCATCTTGGGTTTGCACCGTTCAAGTTGATGATGGGGAGTCATGTTTTGCTTTGTTTATTCCCCTTATTAAATAAATAAATAAAAAAGGCATCATGCCTTCAAACACCTAAAACTGAAGGACAGTGATTTCACTGCTAGGTTTTTCAATTTGGTACCACAGTGAATCAAGAGAAATGAATTTGATTCAAACTGTAGTTGACTGGGGTGGTCAAGCATGACAGACCCCAACTTACCCCCAGACCTTTAGCCCTCCCAAGGGCTTTGGTCTTAGCTGCTTGCATGATAAATTTGCCCAGGTACCTTGAAAACGTGTCAAGTCAGTAAAATGTTGCCTTCTGTTACAGAAAAATACACAAATGTACAACATTCCAAAAGAGAAAGAGGCAGATAGGGACACACAGGGCTTCCTTTGTGGTGTTTTTCAGGACTGTGTTGTTTGGTGTTTTGGTGTTTTTCTTTTTAATTTTTCATGCAAACAAGCCTTACTGTATGTGAACTAACCTAGAACTAGCATAGCAACTTTTAAAACCAATCTGTAAACACCTATTAGTAAACATTCATCTTAAACCATAAATTAGAAGTGAGTGAAAGGAGTTGCTAGGAACATTTATGCATTAATTATTTGGTTTCCTTATTTAAATAAGCCTTTAAGGGCCAAGTTACATTATTACTAGGGCATTATGCAAGCAAATGGGTAAAGAACCCCATCTCCAGCACATTCATGTCTGAAAGGTTGTTCAGATTGACAATGATGGTGACTTCCCCATTACCCACACACCTTCTCATCTATAACACTAAAACCAGAGAGATCTAATGCTGCCAGAAGAAAGATAAGGCTAGAGGACTTCAGCACAAATAGAATGTGAGCTTAAGTGAGAAACACGTAAGTATGTTGTTGAAGGTTTACGTTAGAGTTACATTTTTTGGAAAAAGTGAAGAAAAAAAAAAAATAACAAAACGGAGCCAGGAAGACCATTATATTCAAAGCACTAGTTCTTTGCAGTTTATAATGCATCTATTTTGTGGAAAAAATAAACTTGTAGTGGTGAGAAGACTGGAACACCAACCATACAAAAGTTTAGACCTTCTAGCCCTTTTCAATGAAGATACTGCTCTCAAAAGGGCTTTTTGTGGGGGCAGGAGGAGGAGAAAATACTAAGAAAAGCTATTTTAAATGAAATAAGACACAAGCACCAAGAAACAGCTGCTGTTATGTGCTGTGTCTGACCTTGCAGAATAGATGTAAATCTTAACCAAGGAAAGCAGACCTACCTCCCTGAAAGGATATGCACAACTGCAAGCAGGGGAAGCTCTGTAATCCTTAGTAGATGTTCAATAGGGTCAGATTAAAGCAGTGCATTTTTTAATGAAGGATTAAAACCAGGTTTTCTGCCATAAACCTTTCTAGAAGCAATGTTCAAATTAGGCAGAAGTGTCAAAACAAGTGGCTACTCTTAGCTGATCTAACACAAAGTCTAGCTTAAGAGAACATCTAATACATGAAACTGGAAATCTATCTTACTGTTTCTAATGCAGATGAGATGCCCTGTGTTGTTTAAGTAAAGTGTTCTCATAAACTATAAATTTTAAGACATTGTCAGTATAAATGTGTCATTTTAATTAATACTGATTTTTGACAGTGTGACTGACAGAAGTGTTTAAAGGATGAGTCTTTTCAGATTAATCCATTGATTCTGTTCTTTGCACTGAAATATCCATGGGTCTCAGGCTGTTCCATATTATTTATGTTCACTTTTTATAAAAAGAAACATGCATTGTGCTTTAAAGAGTGTTTTAGATTGCCATCTCTTAAATCATTGGTAAAATGGTAGGTAGGATGAATAAGATGAACTTTGCAACATACTACTGCTGTAGAATGAATTTTCTTCAGTATTCTTCACATTAACTGTTGCTTTAAAGCAAAAATCAACCTTTGCCCATTTGTGATTGCTTTTATGCTCTACTCCTCTCAAATGGTAGATAAATACTTCAGCATTGTTCTTTTTAAAAAAGTTCAAAAAAATCCACCAGAAGCCTACACAACTTGCAATTGAACTGGCTGCATTGCTCACAGCAAGGGGAGGAAGAAGCAACCCCTGGGCTAACAGGTGCTAGGGAATGCAAAACTTCTTTCTCTGGTAGGAGATTCCTACACAGGAGACAGAAGCAAGATACACAGCTGAAGCTGCCCCTGGGCCAGGCACAGCTGCGCTAGGAGCCGGGAGGAATTAGGAGCAGTGACCCCCAGCGCTGCTGCTGCCAGGGCCTGTCAGCCAGGACTTTGTAGCACAACTGTGTGTGTAAATATATAAAATATGGATATATACATTTAGGGGGAAAGCTGGAAAAAAAAAAAAAAAAAAAAAAACTTCTCTGGGTGATAGTTATATAAGCTGTCTTTTCCTGCCTCACAGCTGCACCCGTCTTGCGGCCCTGATGAACTGGATCAAAAGCTAAAAATGAAAGGCACTCTTTAAGCAACTTGTAAAGTGCAATTTTTACAGAGAAAGTTGTTGTCAAAACAAAAGCCCCAGTGAAATGTGTAAGTACAGAGGTAGTGCCTAAGCACTGCTAGCTCCTACTTGTGTAGGAAAGCTGCTCAGTAGCTCAGGGTCCCTCTTGCTGTCCCCAAGCAACCCCGTCTTTGTGCTTCGGTTTTGCTGCCGTGCCCAGTATTTCCACAGAGCTGAAGTACTGTCCAGGCCTTACCGCAGTACCGAGGCGCAAGGAGAAGCGTGGGCACCGAGTCAGTGCTCAGGTACTAAGGACGTGGCCTCACGCGGAATGAGTGCTGTCCCCGAGGCAAGGACGCTGCTGCCGCCGGCCGTACCCAACAGCGCTGTTCAGTCTGGAAGACGATGCCAGAGCCAGGAGCTCCTGCAGATGGGCTCCCGGCCGGGTGTTCCTGCTGCTTGCGCAGCTCAGCTCCAACTCAGATAGGCGAGGCAGGGGATTGACAAGTCACTCAAAGAGGATTATTTCAGGTGTTTCATATGTATGAATATAAAGCTGTTTCAGTTAAACAGCAATAAAAAGGATGCAGTTCCTGGAATTTTACACTTCAAAAGAAAGTATATCCAAAATCTGTTACTGTGGACTTATCACAGGTGAAATCTGTAAGCAGAGGTACAAGTATAACCATAAAGCTGTAAGGCATGAACTTAATGGTACAGTCATGTATTTAGGCAGTGACATTTCTACAGTATTAGTGACATATATATATATATATGATGTTCTTGTGTCAATAGATGTATTTTAAGAGGAATGCTATTACATCCTCCTAGCCCTACAGACCTAACAGCCTTTTTTTAAAAAAAGCAAAGCTATTGAAATATCTTTCAAAATTCATCTACAGAAAACAAAAAAGGCCACACAGATTGCTTATAGCTCTCAAGTAAGACCCTGTTATTTTAACTGGAGCAGTTGCATTTGCACATTTGGAAATTACACATTTCATATTTCTAGTATCTATGAAGGGCGATAAGTCCTTTCACAAGAATGGTAATTTGAATTTAATTTCCAATCAAACTCTGCCAACATTCTTCACTCTTTCCTTCCCACTCAGAGGTTGGCCTGGCATTTTTAAAGAACAGATCCCTGCTGAAGGGGGAGATGATGGCAGTCCCTTATAACAAATCATATTTACCTGCTCTTTCCGTTTTCTGAATCATTTGTACTTCATTACTGAATGCTTTACTTACAGGTTACATCTGTAGCTCTAATACAGTCTCTGCAGAAATGTGTATGTCAAAAAACCTTAAAAGCAGTCATCATCTTAAGACTTCAATTCTGCAGCACACTGCCAGAGACTGAAGAACAAAGTTCTTATGCAGTTAGTATTAAGCAACATAATACCTAGTAACTACTTCCAGTACCATAGATAACACAGGACAAGTTGCTTTTACTGTACTTTACATTATCTCCAGAAAAGCTGCTCCCATAGATAGAATCATTCTAGTTTTTTCACCATAAATGCACTGGCATAGGTTTATTCTTTTAATGAGAGCTTACCGGAGCACGTCTTCAAAGTTCTTTCAAAGCTGGGAAACACTAACAGGAGAGCTGTGTATTAAAAGCAGTGGGCATTTCATATCCATTTTTTTCCCTTTACTGAGTTTTCATGATACCCTAGCTCTGCTTGACAGCTTCTACATAAAGTCTGACAGCATATTTGGTATTGTACATGCTTTATTAAAATGGTACTCATATTTACAATATCTGCAGAAACAATCCCTCCCAAGTCTTGCATTCAGACAGACACACACACATACACACGCACAAATGCCCCTTCGCTCTACAGGGCTGTGAAGGCGGTGCTCCCAAAAGTTGGGCAGCTTCTGGAAGAGGAGGAAGGGTGACCTTTTTATTGATTTTTTTTCTTTTTTATTACTTAAAAAGAAGCATGGGAGTATGTGTTTGGCCATCACAATGCTAATTTAAGTATATGTAGTATTAACATATGGCAGTAACACTGAGTATTCCTCTTTTACATTCTATACACAGAATGATATCAAGGTTTTCCAGTCAACAGAACATTCTAGCTTCAGTCTCAATGCTGCTTGTAGTGACTGCAAAGCCACATTTTGGGGGCTTTCCCTTAAAACAATTCAAGTCTATGTAAGTGAAATAAGGCACAATTAATATTTGATTTGATTTAGAGGACAGGAGAGGGTGGGGGGGAAGAGGCAGGCTTCAGATAATAATTGTCACAGAGGAAATATTTTTACCCAATCCTTTTGAGAAAAGGACGCATTTTGACCCCATCCTAATCTACGTGGACCTCTCTTGGAGAACTGAAGTATTCTGCCAGGGCTACTAAGGCCCACATACAAAACAAAAATGGAAATTCACATTTTAACACCAGTTTCAGTAGCCCCACCTACTGATACTGATGTACGTGAGCACATCTCTCTCTAATGCTGAAGGAGGACACACATGAAACAAGATTCAAATCTTTCACTGAGCTGGAAGGCTCATGTCTTTAGAGAGCTTTTAGTTTAATACTATTTGAAGGCTTCAGCTTACTGATAAAAAGGAATAGCATTTTCGCCTTTAAACCCTGGCCCCTCTTCTTCAATGAAGCCTTACCAGACATTACAAATAAACTGCAACAAAAAAGTTTGGCAGCACAAATAATGTCTAGTATCCAAATCTTCACTTGTGAGTATGTTATTTTCTTGTACAAAACCCGTTGAATGTTTTTTCGCAGCAGATGAACTGTACCCAAAGATGCAGGACATTCTGTGATGGGGAATAAGAGGTTGCAGTTCCGAAGGCCCCTGACTTTGGTTGTTTACAAAGTTCATTCCTGTTTAGTGTGATCCTTGGTATCTTCCTCATCTGTATATTCTGATGGTTCTTCCCCTGGTTTTAGGAGTCTACCTACGTAGTCGTATTTTTCTGAAAGAGATTTTACGATTCCATTACAATCAAATAGAGCTGCATTTGCTAGTTAGTCTGCACTGCTGAGAATTGCCCTTTCCCAAATGCTACGGTTCTGAATCACTGAAATCAGTGGCAACTTTTTTCAACAAGCTCGGCCTACTGAATCAATCCTGATACCATTTCTGCTCACTACCTTGTCTAATCTCACAGCTTTTGCTTCAGCTCTCCCACAGCTACTCAGTGAAGCTTTATTACCCAAAGGCTGAAATGTCTCCTAATAAACCCAACACCAATTCCCTCACCTGTTTTGCTTTCAATTAAATGCCTTCCCCCTCCCTCCAGAGGCACTTTGGTGCCTGCCAGGCATGACTCCAAGAGGAACCCATTCAGCACCTAACAGCGAAACAACTCTTGAGCCCTAATTTACTTCAGTGGAACCCAAAGTCAACAACTGCTGATCAGGAATTCCAGAGACTAGACTGCACTGAGATGCTGTAGCACTGTAACGATGGAGAAGAGCACAGCCTTCTCATATAAAGCTAAAAGAATGGAAAAGCCATAGTGAAGTATAATGAAATCCTTTCCAAAGAAGGTCTCAAATCCCAGGCTTTTTTCTTAAGTTCCTGAACAGCAAAGTTAATATTCTTTTAAAAGAAGCCCCAAACCCAAATTAAGTCATTTTTGTGAACAGTATTTCCTTAAACTACAGATAATTCACTAATTTAAGAAGTTACCTTTAAATTGCATTTCCCACTCTCTAACACTTTCCATCTGTACAGCATTTAAGTCCGATAGGTCATCATATTCATCTCTGAGTGCATCTTTATCTAGACAGAAAGTTGCTAGTCCCCTGGAGGCATCTCTGCCAGCAAATATTCCATATGGACCCTCTGAAAACAAAAAGACAAAATTGATAGCTTCAGGTCTTTGATAATGGCAACTGATCTCTCACTTCTTTATCATCTGAGGAAGCCATACATTAAAAATCCCACACATCTGCAGTGATGTGCAGCACGGCTGTTCAACATTCAACAACAGTGCAATTACATCTTAAATATCACTAGGAGCAGTCTGCAGAACGGAACAGGACTCGGGAAATAATCCCAAAGGGTATCTGGAAAACCCCTGTCATTTGACGCAAGTCAGTTGAAGTAAATTCCAAAGAGACAGGAGGAGGCTGGAGTTCAAAAGAAACCTGCTTCTATTAAACAAAATATAAAATGTTTGTAAGTAAAAGGCACAAATAGAACCAGATTGTATAGGTATCTTAATTAGAAAATCTTTACATTTTATCCATTACTATTAGTTAAAATCATTTTACTTACAGAACAACCATAACTTTCTACATAAGTGACAGCCAGTAAGTTTTTGATGTATTTCTTACTTCCACTCTGGAGTTACCGTGTGAATAGTTTTCCTCATTTTTTTAGGGCAGCTGCTCACCCATACACCTGTCCTGCACTGCTCTTGGAAAACTGCAAGTCTGCTTGTTTAGAAATTCAAAGCAATGGCTTCCTGCCCCTTGACTGGCCCAGAGCAGCACAACTGTGCTAATGAAATCTTAAGCAATGTCTGTCAAAGAAATATTGCTAAAAAGATAGTGGCATGATTTGCAAACCAATCATTTCACGAGGAGATTGTTAACTGGCTTTCCCAAATTTAGTTAGCTAAAGAGCTCCAAGCATACTGTTATTTTAAATTTTCCTGACCTAAAAGCAAATACCTTGATTAAAAAGAAAGATCTGCACTAACTGCAGCAGCCAGGTACACCCAAGCCCTTGCAAAAGGGCTCCCTACAAAGGTAGTCTGGGACGCAGCTCTGGCTCTTACGTCTCCCAGGACAGCGTGGCCAGGAGCCTGGGGAGAAAGCAGCACCCCTGGACAAGGAGGAACCCACCGTGAGGACTCAGAGAGGCCGAGCGCAGCCAGCTGCACTCCTGGGGTAGGGAACCTGGGCACTGCAGGAATTACAAGCAGCTGCTACAGTCCTCCCCAGCACTCAGGTCGTCCCTCCACCCAAGCACTGGGCGCTGTCTACAACTGAGCCTGGGCGTAGAAGGGCATCCTGTGTGCCAAAAACAATTCCCACGGCTCTCTGGAAATAAACCAACTGATTTAAAAGCAAAACTTAACAGTACACATCTGAATACACAACAGAGTAACAGCGTACACATGTGAGAGATAGCTATCACCTGAAAGCTTGCACTACACAAATGAATCTGATCATAGGAGAGACGAGAGCAGTGACTGAAACTGAAACTTCTCCATGCTTATTCTTCCAGACATTCAGCTCCAGGAAGGGCATGTACAACAACTACCTCAATGGGCAGGGGCTATGTCCCTGCACTCAACAGAATCGAGGGCAAACAGCCCTTTTTCCTATTTGTATCCCAATTGGATTTCTATGTGGGGAGGAAAAAAAAAAAATAAGGGTATTCAGAGACCGGGACAGATCTTATCCCAAGATATGGAACCTACTCGTCTGCTCATTCGGTCCTCCTAAAACTGGGTAAGGGACAATGGTGGCCAACGTTTGCATTACAATGTGGCGCTTCTTCAAACAAAGCCTCGCTCCCATTTAAACCAACTACTTCTGCCTGTCTGAATCCAGAACACAGCATCAGGAAGGCCTGAGCGCTGCTTACCAAGACCATACTTAATTAATCAATAAATCCTGAACAACAAATTGCTACCTACCCCTTCACACCAGTAGTGTTTTGTCCCACATTTCTCCTTCCACAAACATTACTAGCTCTTTGAGCAAAAGAGCTTTCAACTTCTGGCTAACCTGAGTTAATGGATCACATTGTCCTATCCCACCCCAACAACCCTACACTTAGCAAGTAGTTTTACAGCAACTGCTGAGACGCCACCTCCTGATCCACTAGCTTGATTCCAATTATTTCTATTAAAAAGAGAATTACAATATTAGTATCAAACCCTGAAAACCCTTTCATCTTAATAATATACCTAGTTGAAAGAATAAATTAATGCCTTTAGAATTTATTAGTTTGCATTACGATTAACAAATGCAAAATTTCTGCAAATATATTGGAACATTTGGGGGCTTTTCTAAAATTGATTTTAAATATTACTATTCTAACATGCTTAGTACCAAAGTATGCAGGAGTTATAGAGAAACCATCAAGCCAAGTCCAGGTCCAACTAGTGAAAAACTGCCTTCAGACTTGACAGTCATAATCCTAAAACTCCACCTCTACAAATAAAATTTAAGGATATGCCACACATACTTTCATTCTTTCCTATAAAGAAAGATAATGATTTAAAATTACAAAAAAAAAAAAAAAAGGCACAAACCTGTCTTTACGTTAGAAATAAAGTATGAGATTGGTATTCAATTCAGAATTTGGCATAGATCTTTATGAACAATCCACTTCAAGATTTAAAGATCCCATACTTTACTCAGAAATTACATACAGTATTCTGCATTTATACAGAACACAGTTTGGTTTTAAAGGGTCAGTTTTTAAAGGGTCACAGTTTTTCCTGTGAGCCCAAATTCTTATTTACTAGATTGGCTTTTATATAAACACTGGTGCCACAGTCTTAACTAAAAGATATTTTGCAGATGTCATTTTCTTGCACTTGAATCATCATCCAGGAAAGAGAATCATTCCTAGGATCAAAATACAATTCAAGAACATTATCCTGTCATGCAAATGCTAGTGAAATCCTGAAGTACTCTCCCATGAATGTCATTTATAACCAGATGCAATTTAGTCTGCAAGTCCCACCTTTCATCCTTCTTTTATTTCCTTTTGTCTACCTACCTTTTTAAGACTGACTCCTGTTATAAATAATTGATCACACCACTGGCATACATACCAAAGGCACTATCAAATGAGAAGTCAGTATCATAGGTATGTATATATATTAAATCCATTTTTAATCCAGCTGGAATCAAGACTCCAGCACAAAATTGCAGTGGGCTTTGCTATGCTCCCAAATGAGCTGTTTCATAGTTATTTATTGAAAAAAAAAAAAAAAAGAAGAAAAAAAAGAAAAACGTCTTCCTATTCCTGTTTCACAAAGGGAAGTCAGGGAGGCATCAAATATATTAAAACACATTTATGCCATATGTTACTTGGGTACAGTTAGTTATGAGCCTTACTGGGGCTTGACATCAAGGAAAACTTTGCTCTATGAAGAATCCATCATTAATTTGGCATACTAAAAGTCTGTTTTTTAACCTTTGTTTTAGCTTAAATTCAATTCTTCCAGTATCTGTCTACACATCTCCACATACATAATACTACATTTAAAGACTTCTGCCTTGCTCCGTAGAAAGCCCTCAGAGCAGGGGCTGGTGCTGCCCCACACCTGATAGTTCGCCAAGAATCACAGATCCTTCTGCACTTTGCACCAGCATCCAATTATAAAACTGGCCTGCATGATGAACTTGGAAGTGTTTTAGCCTGACATTCATCTCTGTTCTACAATTGATAGAAGCTGATAGTGTTCTCAAGCTTGAGAATTGACAAAAATCGAGGATTCTTTCACCAGTAAAAACACTTCTTCAATTCTTGCTCTATTAACAGGGATTTTTATCTGCAAGCCCTGTTTGGTTCCCAAATATTTATCTTCAATTTCTCTTTGTTTACATATGTCAAAAAACAACAGACAAGGCAAATGAACTTAACACTAAAGGACTGTAAGTAAAACTTTGAAAGGTCTGACACTGCCCAGGTTGAATGCAGAAGCACTCTTTCTGGCCACCTTTTATTTTTTCCCCCACCTTGCCAAAGAGTAAAGGCCAAAATATGTTAAATTGGATCTTCGCACCAGCGTGCAAGTGTTTCAATTCCAGCTCAACTGGTCTGATGAACAGTCTCCCCCAAAACCTATGCTGCTGTTCATGTTTTGGGTAGAGAAAAGCATATCCGACCATTTTGCCTTATACACTAGTTCTGCAGGTTGCTGCAGACCATTGCTCCAAGGGCACTAATGAAGCTGGACGCGACACACTGAAGTTCAGCTTAACTATCAGACTGGGAGCTGCACCACTAATAACTGTGCAGGGACTTCACACCTGACATAGTGATACTGTAAGAATTATATTCACCCTACAAGATCGATGCAGGTTCTTTGAAGAAGCCCTGCAAGTTGAGAAGGTTCAACGTTAAAGCAGCTTTCAATGCTGAAAGCAGCTGAGCAGCCCGACAAGGCGTTCACCAGATCAATGCCCCAGCACCTATGGGCTTGCATACAGCCATTGCAAGTTATGCCCATTTTCATCTGGGGCTTGTAAATACAGGGACAAAATGCCTTCAGCTGAAGATAGGAAGATTAATCTTTCTTTTGATGCAAATGAAAAGGAACAAAGGGAAAAGGGCTGCAAATTATGACAGTTACACTATTCTACTATTTCATCTACCTTTTCCATTCCAAATCAGAAAAAAAAAAAAAGTCTCCACTACCTGTTTAAGCTTTTTTATTTGAGTACTGACACGTGTTTGTTCAGTGCTGCTTTCTTTATGAAAGAAGGGAAAAGCCACAAATTACACAAAGCCATTTCTGGGACACAGCTTGAAATCAGCAGCTTACTAGAAAGACCTATCTGTTGGAATTCAAGGTGACTTGATGTGACTGTACAGTTCTAGATTGAGATTAAAGGAAAAGATCTGGCTCCATTTTAAGCTACACTTTGCATGCAAAGTAAGGGCTCTTAAGAGAGAGCTGCAAAGACTACATGCCTCAAAAGAGGGGTCTAAATCTGACTTCTCACACACACAACAGGAGAGCCTCACTCTCACTTTTGTTTGCTTCCCTGTAAAACGGTGCAAGAAGCAACGACCCAGTTTCAAGTAAAGCGGCAGACAGCAAGCACTGCCAGGAGAGCCTGAAGCTCAGCAGACAGGAGATCCCTGGGAGGCAGCTACCAGCTTGACGAGGACCTAGATCCCCCACCTCCCTTTTGTGGAAAAGTGGTCCGATCATGAGATTAATCCATACGGCAAGCAATGCCAGTCGGGCTTCCGAAGAAATGAGAAGATAGCTGTGGTGCTTTGAGCTGGCTTCCACTCTGATCGGGTGTCACTAAAAGAGAGGTGACAAGCTCATCACGATCATTCTTGAGCATCCCCCCTCCATAAGATTCCTTGCAGCTCAGGTGACTGGAACCTGAAGGGCTTAAGTAGAAACTAGGGGTCTGCCTGAACACTCAGATACTTTCTTTTATCAGGCACACAACTGTTGGGGTTTTAAGAAATATATTCAGGGTAAATAAATAAAAAAAAAAGTTGGGGAGAGGTGGGGGGAAATGAGATCTGACAGAGGCTGAGCAGAAGCAGCAAGGGTAACAGAAGAAGGCATCTTCCTGCACAAGCACGCTGTGCTAGCCCCTGCTCAGTGAACACTGACTGGGTGCTTAAGACAAGCCCTCCACCCCCTGGCAAGGGGACTCCCATTTAATCAGCACTGTGGAAAGAGTCTCTCTTAAACAAGTTCTTCTAAACCTTTCAATTCTGCTAGTTCTGATGGGAACATCACATCTTCCTTCAGAAACTCAGTTTCTTTGAAAAACTGAGTCCCCAGGTAAGAGGCATCTCCTTCACACAGACACCACAAAGCTCTCAAACATCAAAAAGAGCCCACACAAGATCCAGACCTTACAGAAAGCATTTGCCTCCCACCCCATGTTATTCTCCCCACTTATCTAAAAGCCCTCAGCTTGTTGTGTTTTTAAGATAAGGCCACCCTTAACAGAACTCTCCGGAGAAAATGTCCCTTCTGCAACATTTCACCATATACTAGGAAATGAAGGGCTGAAAAGCATCCATATCGTCCAAACTAAGGATTTTTAAATAAAGCAAGAAACAATAAAGTTTACAGCAGCAACTTCAAAAAGAGGCCTAACAGCATCAGGTTACAAATAATGGAGAAAGTAACAGCTTTTATTACAGAATTTTTCAATGTATTTAGTATCAAAAAAGTATAGTTCTCAATTGTATTAGCAACATAAAGGCAGTATTTCTCCCATGAAAAACGATCTAATATTGGAATGGGTTGAAATGTTGCTACCTCACCTATTCCTCTTGGCAAAAAGGAGAAGTGAAAATCTTAGTGACATTTTGAAGGACAAAACTGGGATGAGAAATAAGTTGTCAGGGACAATGTATTCTGGGAAACAGAAATCAGGAAATTGATTTTTTTACATCATGAAAAATTAACAGCACAGCAAGAAGTGACGTGGGCCAGTCACTTACACGGGATTCCCTATAATCTTGCTCTGTCATGCTCAAGCTGTATACTTTTTGGAAAAACACAAAGTAAGTGACACTTGATTCACTTAAGAAGTTAATCAAGCCCTGTTTAGAGAATTAAATGAGCATGCCAGTTTAAATATTAAGATTTGATGATAGTGTTCCTTAGCTCCTACTACAGTATTTATCAATATGCTACCAGGAATCTTGATGCAAGCAAACATGAAATGACAGTGAGTGGCACAATAAGCCTGTATCTTCAGATAAGGATATAAAAATCAACACTAAATACAATGATCATTAGATTCTGAATCATAGTATGTGATGATTAAATTGCCCCAAAACAAATCCTTAAAAAAATTGGTTCTAAGCTCTATTTTACAATAAGCCAATAATGGCTTGTTTTGCTTCTTTTAGAGTTTGCAGATGATAAAGGAAGTGGTAATTAACTTTAATTAATTACCAACCAAAGCATTCTAGAGCACTTACTCATCTGGACAAAAACAGAGATGGCATTTAATACAAACAAATGAAAAGTCTTGGGGGGAAAAAAAAAAAAAAAAAAAAAAAGGTAGGTTTGCAGGGCAGAGGGCAGTCCTGGGAAACAAACTGGTAGAAGAATTTGGCCAAGGATGTAAAGAATTCAGTACGAGGTGACCAAAATTGTTAATGTGATTCTTTGAGGCACACTTAGAAGTGTGATACTCTTACTTGAAAGTGTTAGACATATGAAAGACTACTAGGATATTGGCATAAACTGTAGAAGGCTTAGAAATGACAGCATGAGAAAAATGAAAAAGTTTGAAACTGAAAGAGAGGTCACAAAACTAGCAGCTTTTGCGAGCTGTGACGGATCTGTCACTGTTGGACAAAAATCTGGGCTAGATGATAATTCAAGTCACTTTTAGTATTATACTACAAGCAGAAAAACACTATCGTGAGGAAACTCTGGGGAGGAGGTGGTGGGGTGGGAAGAGACTGTAATTTTCAAGACATCAGAAGCCTTCAGAGACAGTCACAATATCCAGCATTAACACAGCAGTTAACATATACTTAAGAGCTGCCAATGAGCCATAGTCCAGGGGCTATATCCCATCAGTATCACAATCAAGTACAAGCTGTGCACAGTCCAAGCATGCGCTGCCAGAGCCAGCACCCCCAACTGTCTTCAGGTAAACAGAACCTGGCCATGACTGTGTTGCCTGCTCTGCACTACTCCAGCTGTGAAGCATAAAAAGTTCTGCAGATATTTGGCTACTCCAAGTGAAGGCTTTTTGAAAAGTTCTCCATCATCTATAGAAGACTTTTCCACCTAATCCTCTTCATGCTTTCTAAGGCCTGCAAAGCATCTATGGGCCCTTTAAAAAGAAAAAAAAATGCAAAATGGTTGCAAGAACATAGTTCTTAACATGCTTTGGTACAGGCAAACCAAATTCAGCTTAATTCAAAAAAATATATACTTGGTAAAAATCACATGAAATGCTCTTAACCAAGGGAAATCTTCTGTTTCAAGTTACACATCACTATCCTGATGTTCACACTCCCAAACAACAGAAATAAGGCTTTAGCTTCACCACAGCAATATATATCCAGAAGTTGAGGATGTGATCCAGTGATGATGCTACAGTGAAGAGTCTAAAACTTAATTTATGCTTGATACATAAATTCACATTTGGATGATGGTCCTAAATTATTTCATGGAGTAGCTTATGCAGCAATCTATCAACTAGCTGATGTTTAACTTTCAAGCAGCATGCATACTACATGCATTTTGTTTCGAAGGAGAGGTCTCAAGTTAAAAACCCCTAAAACAAGCAGGACAAAAAACTAATCCCACCATGTGTCCTGAGAACTGCAGCATGCCAGACTGCATTTGCTCAGCTTAACTGGCCAATAAACAAAGACAAGGTATAGCAAGGTAGTTCAGGCTCCAATCTGATTTTTTACAGTACCCAGTCAAGAAAACATTTTGATTTAATTATAGCAGTTTGGATTTCTGTAACTGATAGCAGAGATGGTATCACAAACTTTACACTAGAGGTAACAAGAGTTAGTCAGCACTAGCGAAGTACAACCGTGCAACTGCTTTCCATTGCCCTGGGAAGAGCCAGAGACTGGTTAACACTTCAGTTTTGCATTTCTCTTATGGTAACCCATGCCTATTGTTAAAACAAAAGAAAACAAACTTGAAGCACTCCTTGGGGAAGAGGGAAAAAGAAAAAAAAAAAAAGCCCCCCCGAAAAAAAGCAATATGTCACATCTACTATGAAAACTCCTGCTTGATTTGACTGTATCAAGTTTTCCAAACCACCATTGTTTAGGCAAGAAAATTATCAGCAGTCATAGCATTCATTTCCCTCGGCATTGGACTTGAATGCGCTTGCTAGCAATGCCTCCACCTTGTTATTATGAGCACCACGAAACCACAGCATATTTTCTTGCAATCAACTGTCACAGGGTGAATGTGGAAGCCTAGCGTTGCCTCTGAAGTATTGCCTTTTTGGATCCAAAGGAGTGTGTAGTCTAGCTCTCTTTTTTAAGTGAGGAGGTTGGTTTCTGCACTCTCTTAAGTGGCACCAACATCCTGGCCCCTGAACTCTCCCGCTAGCTTCGATACAGACCACTATTGATACTCCGTACATCATCTGCACCTTTAAACAACTTGCACCTTATTCTTTCCCGAACCGTAAGGGCTAGCATGAAGCACTGCTCTGCTGCACTTGGGAAACCTACTAGGAGAGACAGAGAGAGAAAAATAAAATTAAGTGCCGCACGTCCATATTTAGACAAACCGTGGCCGTGCCCAAAGCCCGCGCGGGCACTGCGGCCCGGCCCGGGTGTCGCGGCGTTCAAGCCGGCGGCAGGGCCACCGCGGCGCCGCGGGAGGCGGCCGGGCCCGAAAGCCGCCACTTCCCTCGGCGGGGCGGCTTTGC
>JAWLRI010001005.1:1795684-1857330 GCA_034781795.1 Crypturellus tataupa
TTCTTTTCTTTTCTTTTCTTTTCTTTTCTTTTCTTTTCTTTTCTTTTCTTTTCTTTTCTTTTCTTTTCTTTTCTTAAGCTTATATATTAAGTTGCTGGATATAATCACAAATGTATTTCTCTGACTCTGGCTCACAACCAAGCACATTTTTATTTTTGCAACAGGACAGCCTGTTCCTCTCATTCCAAGGAGAAGTTAATTGTGAGTGGCAGGAGGGCATGTTGTGATTTTGTTATACCCAGTTGCCCTCTGTTGTATTAGTATCACAAAAGGCAATTAGTTCCATAATCCTTGTTTTGGTGCAAATCCACCGACTTCTGTGTGCTATAATTTTAATACACTGATAAGACCAAGTAGGGTAATACGACAAAGCTGGTTACCAAGGGGAATAGATAATTCCAATGGGTATGATTTAAACTGAAGAAGGACAAAGAGAAAAAGAAAATCACTATTTATACTTAACTACTTAACTATGTGGGGTTTGGAAAAACAGTGCATTTGTTATGTATTTTTTGTCAAAATATTCTTTGTTGTTTGTCCTTGTTAAGGGTTTAATCAAAGAGTGTATATATCAAGAAATACTTGTTTTATATCAAGAAAAAATATGAGCATATTCCCTGAATATCTTGCCGGTAACTGCAGCTGAATCTATTTAGGGGGAATATTTAACAGCAGTAGATTCCAGTCACTGATATCACATGGATCAGTGATTAAGACAGGAGAAGTATACACTGGTTAGCAGCACGCTCATTGATTGAACACCTGTGCAAAAGAGTGGCCTGTGACTCACCTCAAGTGTTTTTTATCATGTGTCCTAGATACAAACCATTTTTTAGATTGAATAACCATATTTTGTAGTCAATTGTCCATCACCATGTCAGAGCGCAAGCTGAAGCCTCTGTTTGTTGTCAGGCCTTCATGGTAACAACAAGGTTCCACTTTAATGCTTGTCTTAATTGCAGGAATTGTACTGTCTACCCCAAGGAGAACAACTAGTGGTAGTGCTTGTCTGGGGGGAGATAGCGAATGCGCCGGGCTGCCAGATGCAGTTTGCTGGGTGCTGCGTGTCAGAGTGTTTCTTTGTAGCATCAAGCCCCACATGTTATCTACTCTTCCAGTCTGTCTATTAATTCATTTAACATAAGTTCATGAATACATTTAAGTTCATTAATTCAGCTTGCATATTAATTCAAAGTTCATGACCATGAATCTTTTCAACTGATTTTTAGTAGGTAGGTGAATAGGTACCTGTTTCTGTTTCAAGACGTTTTTAGGCTAAAGAGGTGCAATGGTAATACCAACACTTTTCACAGATACTAACCCAGCAGAACTCAGCCACTGGAGACACATGGCCTAAGATATGACCATTCCCTAATCAAAACAACATTTCCATAGAGAGAATGGACAAAGACTATTTGTTTAATGACAATGTCTTCTTCCAAGTTATGAGTTGCCACTGTGTTATCCATTTCATGGGTGACACCAACAAATCTATCCCAGGTCCCTGTTCCCAGCAGGTTTTTCATTCTTCACTACCTCTTTGTATCCAAAGGCAAACAGGTTTTCTGCCCAATGGCAGAAAACATACATACCATGAAATGTCATGAATATACACATAACATATATTGTTACATTAGTTTTGCATTGGAAAAAAAGTCATGTATACAAGAATAATTTTAGGGCTGTAAGGTGGCATTGAATGAAGCTAAAAACAAACATGGGCCCATAGGCTACACAGCATGGGCACTTCCAGGCTGTGCCAGCTGCCTTCAGGGCCACAGGGTGGTCCTTGGCCTTCATTTATTCAGCAGCATAGATAGAGCATATATATATCACTGTTATTTATCTGCAAAATAAATTATATATCTCTACCCTGCAATACTACTGTGAGGATCAATGTGAAGAAACTAAACTATAGAATACTGCAGACATAATGTAAAATCAGTGCAAATAATGCTACATTTCCATATTCAACTACTACCTATGTTTAAGGTTTATTGTATATCATCTGAGAGATACCCATTCATATCTTTTTCCCATCTGATTTAATCTGTTATTGACATTTTTATCTGACCAATAAATAATTGGCCACATAATGCTTCCCTAGTATATTTTTTATTTATTTAACAAAGTTATGCCTTCTCAGATACAAACTCTGAGATAGTCAAAGTTTTTTTTAGGATGACCAACATTTCTACTAGTTTTTTTAGCTAATAAAAAATTTAAGGAAATACTGATGAAAAATAATTCCTCCTGCATGTGGTGTAGGATATAGACAATGGAATTTACGTAGATGGACAATCATTTACCATTTTAATGACAGTAAATGCTGACTATGAGATTAAAAATATATATAGTTCTAAGAAATTAATAAAAATAGGAATCAAAAACCTTACAGTATGTCTGCAGTTATCGTAAGCTGAAGCAAGCTCTTAATGAAATTTCAACAGAAAGAACTTGATTTCTCTTGGACTAAAATATTCTATCATGCTACAAATGATTGATCAGTTAAGAATCTCATTAAATAATTTAAAGAGGAAGAGCCAGATCCTACCCATAGCATTGATACAGTTGAATACTTTTCTCTTTTGGAGAGTCCGACAATCTGCTGTTGGAAGCCTATCAAAAATGAGGCTTGGGAAAGGGCTCAAATGAAATGCAAAGCCAAAGAATGACCTTCCAAGGACAGTAAATGCATGTAGAGGAGAGGGAGCAAAACACAGAGATGATAACCAGGATCAAGGAGCAATGACTTTGGGAGGGCTGACGCTCACTTGGGCCACCTCTCAGATTGAAAACAATTTTGGGAGCCAACAAGGACTGCCAAGGCAGAGCACTTGGGCAGATTGAGATCAGTCATGGAGAGAATCCAGCTAGGGATAACACGTAGCAGGAAAGCACAGAAAATAAGGTTAATGCTGGTAAGGGACAAAGAAGGTGGGAAATTAGAAAGTACCATTCTAGCCTGCTCTTACCTCATAGTTTTCTCAATTATTGCAGTGAAATATCAGTACAGTAACTAATTCTTTGGATCATTTCTTAGGTGTCATAGTGGAGCTTTGAATATTTTTCCGATTTCCCTTGAATTTTCCATTGCAGTTTCCCCAAACCATTTGTTTATTTGTCTGTGTCAGAAAAGACATTAATATTAGGTGAACACTTATTAAATCTGAAAAATAACATCTTTTTTTTTTTTCTTTCAGTGTATCTATTTTGGGCTTTTTAAAAAACAGAGGAATTAAAATACTGCTTTTTGTGAAAGCCATTTAGATGGCTAATGTAAATTTAGGCCAACCTCATATCAAGCAGAAATAGATTTTAAAGCTATAAAGCTAATGCATGACAGGAGTCCTTGTCATACATTTCCATGCACTACAAACATACCTCATCCATTCTCCTCCTAAATCCATCCCTTTTCAGTACCACCACAGTACAGTGCTGGCACTTCTGCTTCATGCCAGCATCCC
The DNA here is from genome assembly GCA_034781795.1 of Crypturellus tataupa. Lineage (NCBI taxonomy): Eukaryota > Metazoa > Chordata > Aves > Tinamiformes > Tinamidae > Crypturellus > Crypturellus tataupa. The sequence goes on from JAWLRI010001005.1 coordinate 1,799,152, forward strand.
TGGGGCAAGGGGGATCATGTTTACTTGTCTGCTGTTCTAGGACTGGAATTATTTCCCTGTAGGCATCCTCTCCAATTAAACCTACATTGGCAATATTAATTTTTTTTGTTATTATAATGGGGATCACAGGGTAATTCAGGCTGGAAGGGACCTCAGGAAGTCTGTAGTTAAACCATCTGTGCAAACCAGGCTCAGCTGTGAGGCCAGACGAGGCGGCTCAGGACTTTATCCATGTGAGTCTTGGAAATCTCCAAGGATGGAGAGTGCCCAGCTGCTCTGGGCAACTCACTCCACTGCATGACTGCTCTCCTGGGAAAAGTCTTTCCTTTACGTGTACATATAGAAAAGTGTTTTGGCCCTGATATCCTGAGACTAGAATATTTACTGATTTGTTTCTCCTAACGGAAAAAGCTGGGAAAGGAGGAGAGAACAGATTGGTTGACTGGCTTTTGCACAGCAGGTTTTGTGTACCTCTCCTGCAAACTAGCCTGCAGATCACTAGTTTTATCTATCTTATATCTTTTCAGTGGAGTTCCTCATTGATAGGTATACATATTTCAGAAAGTAGCACAGCAGTTTCTGCCAAATAGAAAAACTGGCAATTTGCAAGAATATGTGTTAAAGTAGTAAATAAAAAGTAGTTTTAATGAGATATTTCAGTAATTTTTTATTAATTATCTAGTTAAGGCCTGAGTGCTTCATAAAAATAACCCTCTAATTTCATGATTTACTGCCCTTCTGCATAATTCTTAATTTTATTGTAATTTTATGAAGAAATAATACTTATATATACTTTCAGGTTACTGGAAGAAATTACTTTAATCAGCTATGAAAATGTTAATTGAAAATGTACTTAAATAGGATCCCATTTTTAACAGTGATTTTTTTAACAACTCCGCAGGTTGAATACATTTTTAGCAAAAAGTGTTTCTTTAAATTCGGTAGTGTCATTAATGCCTCAATAGAGTATTTGTGGTGGCATCAGAATGAATGACATATTCGGGTAGCTATTTTAAAAGTTAGAACAGAACATATGTTCACAAATGGCATTAAGAACAGCTTTGTTAAGTCCAGAAATCAAAAAGTAGATCATATTTTGCTGCATACCTATGAAAAAGTCTAAGAAATTCATAGGCAAATTAAAGCTTTTCTCAATAAAAGGAGTGTCAGTTTAGATGGAGGTAACTATTTGAACTTTCATTACTTTTAAAATACGTTTTACAGTGCTGCTCCTAAGGGCTAAGTCCAATGGAAGGGGAAAGTTCTGACTATTCCATGGGCCTGAGCTCCTCTCTGCTGCAGGAGCCTCCATGAAACAAGTCACTGTGATGAGGAAGTAACTGAACGTGGGTGCTGTGCGCTGGGCAAGCATCCCTACGGGAATGGGTAAGACTCCTGGTATGTTTGAGAGGGCCCATACGAGGGCTGGCTGCCTCGCTGGAGTTTACCTGGCTGCTAAGGGGACAGCGTGTGTTATGCACTTTATCTTATGCATACATAGATGGATAGACAGGTAGGGGAGGCTTGTCCACAGGGACTGGCTTCTCCTCCTTTGCCTGTGGAGCAGCCGCACGGCAGTGGTCGGCATGATGGAGAGGGAGGCCTGGAGCTGCACGAGTTACGGAGGCAGGAAGGCAGGGAGAGGCACGGCAGCCGCGGAGAGGGCACAAAGAGCAGCCGGGGAGCCGCAAGGAGCGAGCGCCAAGGGAGCCCCATCCTGGCAATGGCAGCAACGCAGCCAACGCCAGCCACCTTGGCCATGGACAGCTCTGGCCAAGGCTTCTCGCTGACATGGGACTTGCTGTAAAGAACTAGCCCTAAAGCTGCTTGGGGGCTGTGTTAGAATTTCCCTGCCTGGGAGGACAGTAACTCCGCACTAGTGTGACAGACTTTGCACAGACCACCTGGACCAGCAGGAGATCCATCTTTCCCACTCCTGCATTGCCAGCACTGGTTGGTGAGCTGTCATCTTCAGCAACAGCCTGCTAGAAAAACCTTGGTATTGCTGAAAGCACTTTGAGATGGAAAAAAAGAAAAAAAAAAAAAGACTGTTTCTATGTTTCAGGGTTTGATACAGCTCAGGTTCCCTTCAGACTCTCTGTAGCCTCTACCTTCTTCTCAGGTCATAAGAAGAGGGTTATTTTGTACTGATGTAAACTAGAATGGGTGACTCTGTTAAGACTCAGAATTTTGTTCTGTCTAAAAATATCCATGCCTAAGAACAGGATTGTATTGTCGCATTCCTTTCGAATGTTTTAAATATGAATAATGGAAATTGAATTTGTGTTTGTTCCACAGTATTGCCCTCAGTGGCTTTTTGATGAAGAAAATTTATTCTACAGAAGAAGAGAGATGACTTACCAAATGGTTGAGTCTTCATACAACCTCTTTGCCTATCACTACTGTGTGCTAGTCTGTCTAATTGGAAATCCATAGAATTACTCAATTCTGTAAAAAAGTACTGTAATTTCAGTCCCTTCACATGCTGAGAGATATGTATGTGATACCTGTCTTGGAAAAAGCAGGCATTTTTTGTTGCTTATTTTTTGTGCAACATTTTTATTAAATTGCATGTATTATTTTGAAAGTACACCCAAATATCTATTTTTTCATATTTTTATTGGCATTGTGTGCAGGTTGTTTGTTGGTCTGCAAGATTTTTAGCCTGATTTCGCAGGCAAATGAGGCTTATGTGAACATGCTCTATTTGTCAAATTCCTCCATCCCCTCAGCTCTCAAGAGGCTGACTGGCTTAATCAGCATCCTGGAGATACTTAGGGTCTTCTTTGTTTCATGGGCATTGACTGCTGTGCAGAGGGGAGAGAATGAAATTAGTGGTACTAGTAAGAAAAAGCCAGGAGAACTCACCAAGTATAAAAACATATCACTTATATATCTTTTCCTTGGATGTGTCTCACTGTCCAATCATCACACACATTTTGACTGTCCAAGCCAATAACTCTGGAATAATTACAATTTATACTGTCATCTGTGGGGATAAAACAGGGAAATGATGGGGTCAAGCTATAGGTACCCCACTGAGGAGGGTGCCAGGCAGCTGGTCAACCGCCATGCCTGCAGGAAACTCACCACCTTAGCTCTGCTCCTCATAGAACAGCAGGTATGGCCATAGGATTTGGGATCAGTTTGGCGATGGTTTTGCTGGCACAGTTTTAGTTTACATTTTCTGAAATTTGTGTGAGAGCATGTGCTCACTAATGGAGACATTTTCTTTAGAATGGCACTGAACGGTTGCAACTGTAACTTGATGATGATTTTGTTTTGGAACACTGCAATGTAACACAGGGGAATAATGCTCGCTTTGGTAACTTGAGCAGGTTGAGTTTTATGAGCGTACTGGTATGTGTCATTGTCTAATTTACCCAGCCCTAAAGTTTGCATATGACTCATGTGGCTAATTGACCATCAGCTAGAATATTAGGCACCAAAAATTTATACGTTTATTTATATTTTTCATAATCCTGTAGAAGATGAAATACCCATAGATGAACCAATCTTTGTTCTCTGCCTTAGCTCGTAGGAAACTGTTAACCGTATCCTAGTTGGAAATCTGACCTTGTGGAGTAGAGCATTTGGCAGAAGGAAGGCGCTGCTGGAGGTATTCTTTTCCAGTTTTTTCAATCATTTATTCATGAATGTGATGTTATACACCAAGTGCTATTCAGCTAAATAATTTGCCTCAAAAGCCAGGTTATGATCCTCTTCGGACATTGCAGAATAGAGGGTGTCTGGTAGATCCCTCTCACCAGCTGTAGCAGTGCAGTTTGTGTCAGAGAGCCCAGCCTACCTTTTCTAGCTTTCAAAAGCTGTGAGAAAAAGGCTAAGAGTCATAGATTATTCACCTCGTGCCAGCAACCTAGTAATGCAAACCTGCACATGAAGAGGTCAGGTATTTGCTATCCTAATACAGAATATTTTGTGGGAGAAACTAATCTGGACGGTCATAAGTTTCAAATCTGACTGGCAGCGGTCACAAAACTGCTGCCAAAAAGCCTTAAGGAAAGCTGTAAAGTGATCTCTCAAATCAGTTAGGGCATGGTACTCTATGATAATTCATAGCCATCTCTTCTATTGCTGAAGCAATAAGATCTCCAAAAGATATTTCAGAAGTCATCTTTTAACCTCACATTCTGGTACAGAGCTTTTCTGTTTGTTTGTGCGTTTTGATTCTGTTCCACCAGGTTTTTCTTTTACCTTAACTGCAAGAGTGGGGTACGTTAGAACTGCACATTATGGTACTTCTTACTGGAACTTTTGTAAGGGAAAAGCTTCTGGTAGAAACCAGAATTTCAGCTTTGTGGGAGTTCTGATCTTTTAAAATCTGTTTTCATTCCAGATTGGAACACAATTGGACAAAATGCACACATGCATGCTTGGAATATCCTGCTAAGTGGAATTTCAATAAAACATTGAGTTTTCTAACCGCAACATCTTATTTTTAGAAAATCAAGATGGTTCACTTAAATTTCAATGTTACATTTAAAAATACAATATCAAGTAAAATGGCCAGGAATGAAAAGTTTTTCTGAAATGAAAGACTTAGCATATGTTCCTTATGTTTTCTCCCCAAAGTGTGTTTCAGTGAAGTCATTATGCTTTGGCAGAGCACCTACATCTAAACGGGATGGCAACATGTCACTGCAAAATCTACATCCAGCTGTTTGTAGCTTTCTGCTACTGCTACTGTTTATTTAATTGTGAACCCATTTTGTGCACGTCCTGGCAATTATAGATAGCATGTCTGCCTGGCCTCTTAATTAGAACATTATTAACCTAGGCATTCTAGTTACTGGTAGCCTGTATTTTGTAACCCCTTCACTTGCTCTTTTTGTTCATAAACACTATAGTTTCCATACTGTCAGTTTTTAATAAGTACTGACTCCTTGCAGTTTTTGTTTAATTTTATCTGCCTCATAATAAGATGATTATGACTCAGGTGCAAGAGAAAATGAAAACAGGTTTGGTGTGGAACATGCCTTTAATGTGCAAAGTATCATTTTATAACATGAATCAGTTAATTTAGAGAGAGTTATGAAATAAGCTCTCCAAAAAGTATTTGTTGGCTCTAAGAAAAATTGGTGCAGTGTTCTACTCAGAAAAAAAAAAAAAAAAAAAAGTAAAAAGAAAATACCTATATATAACACACATGCACATAATAAATGTAGATAACCAATTTCACTGGGACATGCTAAACTAAGATTTGGTCTTAAGATGTAATTGTCACATTCATTGTACTTTTATATAATATCTTATCTTATTGCTTTACTGAGACCTTCATGCATTTATTCTACTATTGGTCTCATGCCAAATTTTCCAGGAGCGTTCCATTTTAATCACCAAAGTGGCCTCACACCAATGCAGTGGGAGAAGTTTCTCCAGAGATGGTATTTGGCTGAAAACTGTAGGGCTTACAGGTTAAAATATAGTCTGTAAATGTTGTAAACTAATGATTGGTAAATTTGTTGTCACAACAATTTGTTGTTCCCTTTGGCAGGAAACTATTGATAAGCCATGAATCATTTGTCACGGTTACTTAAGGTTTTCGTGTGCAGCTGCCCAGTTGTAGAAAACTAGAAACTAGTCACTAGTAGCAAACTAGTAGCCACACATGTAAATGTTTTCAAAACAGTGAATTTCCCTTGGATTTAATAAAAAGCATATGATGCTTTCAGAGCTGATCAGCTGTGTTCCTTTAATGAAGGAAAGCTGTAGCTTATCCTGGTGCAACTATTATATGGGATCAGAAACAAAATAGCTGAGTTAGCAAGTTTGTTCAAGATTTGTCCCTTGTGGTAATGTTGTTAGAAAAATAGACTTTTATGGTGATGTGCATAGGTGGCTGATATTAAATCTCAAAATTTAAACACATAGTTAAGAAAATAAAACACACATAAAACAGGTCCAGTTCAGCCTAGATCTGAAAAGTGACATTTTAATGGTTCCTCACACGTACTCGTCATATCATCTTTTTGTGAATGTGGAACTATGTTTGTTATTCTTGTCCTGAAAATGCTTTTCCAAATAGAGTAAATTTCTGTTATATAGGAAAGGTGTTGCTTTTGTGTTTCAAAAACTGAAGGCCTGGATTAAGAGTTTCAATCTTGATTTTACTAATTTTTTACAAAACATATTAGTTCCTAACTTTCTAAAGGAGTTTGCCCAATGACACAAACTTCTACAAAATATCGATTGAATTGCACAAATGGGATCACAGGTGAGACTCTACAGAAACTTTAAATGATTCCTCCCCTACTGATTTTGCTGACCTCAGTGTTTGATATTTCCTTAATACTGGGTTGCTGCCAAGAGAAAAAGAGAAGAAATTTAAAAGGAAAGAATAACACCTCTAAAAATGCCTACATACTTGGTCCCACAGGAGTCTTAATTCCTACATTCAGGACCAGCAGTACAACACAGTAATACAGCGAGAAAGACGGTGATCAAGACAAATTGTGCAGAAAACTTCATGGCTGGAAAGCTGTCTAGGAACAAGTAGAAAATCATAGGGGTATCTCAGGTAAATGTCATTACCAGCACAGAGAAAGATAGTAAGCTTTCCTGACATTTTCTCTTTTAAGATCCTTTTTACAGTTGCTTCTCATCAGAATATCTCCTGCTTTAGCATTTGGGACTCTTATTTTTCCAAGACAGCCATTTCTGTTCAGGTCGACTTTTCTTATAATTTTTAACATTTAAGTTGCTCTTTCTAGCTGGTTATGTATACTCCCATGTCCCAACATGTTGTGTTCCTTTGCAGCTCGGAATATTAGTGAGATTGCACAATGGCTTTCCTGCATAGCAGTGGCGTTTTAAAGGCAATTTGCTGTCTTTAGTAATGAAATGTCAATAACCCAACCAATCTGCTCCTCTGTTTTTTGTTAATCATGAGGAGCATTCACAGCTTGGCTTGGACTTCTGTTTCAGGAGTCCTTGTGTTGCAGGAACCGGGGGCAAGGAGCTTGTATGTCCTCTGTGAACAGTGGTCCTTCTTTCATATGGTGTTTTGGGGAGGGTTCATATGTTCTGGGGAGGGATGTGCATCAGGGAGCAGAATTAAAACATCCTGCAGCCCCTCAGAAGCCTGGAGGCTGACAGGAGTGTGGGGACATCTGAAGTTTAGAAGCAGGAATGAGGAAGCCAAAGGATAAGGATAAAGTGCAGGAAGCAGTGGAAGGAGCTGTGAAAAGTGGATTAGAACAAGGAGCAACCAACTCAAGCAGGACCTGAGGCGTGGAAAGGAGAAAACAGAAGATAGGAGCATTAGGAAAGTACTTGAAACCACCAAGCTGCACCTATAAAAACACCCTCTTCTTCCCTCCCCCCACATCACCCTCTTCTCCCCCCAAAAAGAAAGAAAACAAGAAAACAGCCCAACCACCCTGCTTAGTTACTGCAGCGTATTTAATGCCTTCTCACCCCTTCTAACACAACTTTTAAATCAAGACTCTGTGCAAGATTGTTATAAATGTGAGGGTTTCGAGTCCTTCTGAAGGTACGTAGCGTGCCCAGGAATACGGCTCCATGTAACAGAACGTTATTTCAGTTATTTATGCCCATAGAAACTATACAAAATTGAGCACTACAGTTACACGTCAGTTAAACTGAAGTTATGGCAAATGAGAACATACTGGAATTACAGTAACGTTATTCACCACCCAGTCTTGATTCATTCTCCGATGCCATCTGCCTTGCGCACCCAGCCACTGGAGCGGTGCCGTGGGGGCGCGCGGCCGCCGCCACGTCGCGCTGCCGCAGCACGAGGCGTCGCCTGCGTGAAGACCGCGCTGCTCATCTTCATTTTGACGTTTCCCATCTTTCCAGCCGCTTTGCTTAGCCAAAGCAACGCGGCTTCCACACCCTCAGGGATGTGGATAAGCTTGCTGGCTGTCCATATATGTGAGTATATGTATTTGTATACACACATATATGTGTATGTATGTGCATGCAAATAGAATCTCTGCATATTTGACTGCGTGTATAAAGTTGGGAAGATGTTGACGGAATCAGTCCGACTGTACCAAAAGCTACTAGTTTTGTTTTCTGCTTCCAATGACTTTATTTTCCCTTTGGCAATACCACCTTTGTCTCATAAAACCTGAAGCACGGGCAAAACTTCGGGGCTGCTAAGCCACTGACGGCCTCCCTCCTGGATGTGCAAAACCCCTAACCCACCCGGGGAAGGAAAGGGCACGCAGCCTCTCCTCCCAACTACCTCATGAATTATGAGGCAGGGACGGAGGGAGGGAACGCACGCTCCAGCCCGTGGGACCCCCGGAACTCATGGCAAATCCCTGACAACCCCCGGCCTCCTGGGGGCGGTGAGGGCGGGGCGGCACACGACGGGGCGAGCGGCGCCCGTTGAACGGTCGCGGGGCGAGTGACGCGTCCGCCCGGCGCTGTGCCCCGCGCGCCGGGGATGGCTCCACGCGGGCGCTCTGAGGGAGCGCCCCGCGGGCAGCCCGGGGATCCGCTCGCTGCGCCTCGCTGCCTGCGGTGAATATGCCCGCCTTGTTTTTTTTTTTTTTTTTTTTTTTTTTTTTTTTTTTTTTTTTTTTTTTTTTTTTTTTTTTTTTTCGTGCCAGAAAGCAGCATGGTTGCCAGCAGCAGGCTGAGCCGCTAGTTACTCTTTGTGCTGTAACATCCAGCTATGACAGCACGTAAGGTGGCGTTCTGTTGTATAATACATCTTGTTCAGTACGGCCCATGCTCGCGAATCGAGCTTGCTTAGCTATTTCATGATAAAAGGCCCTAAGAGCTTTATTTATTTATTTCCCCGAGGAGGCGGAGCACTCGAGTCGTCTCAGTAAGAGCTTGGCTTTTATCTACAGAGAGAACAAAGGCTGTGCCTCCTGCCTCATGAATGTGTCTCTAGAAAAAAAGCGGACTTTCATCGGCTGAGCAGCCACTCCACAGCTGTGTAACTGGCCCTAGAGAAAATAAGGAGCCTCATTTGTCCTCGGTGGGCTTGGCACATGATTCAGGGAGCACTTTGGACCTGAGGAGCACTGGTTACTGCATACAGCTTATATGGTGGCGAAGCATCCTTAGTAACATCAGTCTTGGAGATAATTCACAATTTCAAGACTCTGTCAATAGTTCTGGAAAATGCCAATGTCTTCACAAGGGCAGCACGAGAAGTGCAATAATGCTACGCATTTCCATAAAACTGCATTTTCAACACCCTGTGTAATGATGAGTTGTTAATACACCTTCTGAGCTAGCTCAGGGATGACTACCTCTGTGAGAAACAGGATGAAGTTCTTGCCAGCAGGAGACCTGCAATTAAAACATTATTTCTCTTCCTCCCAGCTTTGTATTTATTTATCTTGCAAGTAGGCAAGATGTGTAGGTAGGCTCTCCAGTATGAAGAGGGTCTCCTTAGCTGAACCAGTCAGAGCTTGCTTGTAGTTAGCAACAGTTTGCATCAGGGAATTGTAAAAGGTTTGGACTGGGCACAGCTACAGTGCAGGTCAGAAAAAGATGGGAGTTGCAGTCTTACCTCAATTTCCTTCCCAATTCCCGGTTTAAATTAGAATTGCCACAATTCTTTGCTATTATTTCAGGAGGAGCAATTTGGTCTATTTGACAGCCAGCTATAATGGATTATGATCCATCACTGAGGAGCCTAGGTATTGCTCAAGTATGAAATTGTGTCTATGAGTGAACTCAGGGCACCAGTCTGAGCAGAGGGATGAACGGAAACTCAGGTCTTTTGTATCACCTGTAGGGACTAAAAAAAAAAAAAGCTTAAGTCCCTTTATAGATCTGAAATTAATGCATAGCTAATTCACTTGTTCAGATTTGAAGTGAACAGCAGTCAACCTCTCAGTTTCTCAAGAATTCTCAGAGAATGAGCTCTGAAAATAGAGGGCTTGCCAAGCTCTTTATGAGAATAAATATAGGAATATGGCCAAGTGTTTAAGTACATACGTTATTGCTTACTAGCTTTTGTTATTCTTGAACAATTATTTGATATTGTAGGTTTTTTTTTTAACCTAGTAGAAGTTAAAGAATGGGTATTCTAGTATGTTATATTCTCCGGATCTTGGAGGTTAAGAGTCATTAGCTTCCATAGAAATCTTTCTGCTATATGTAATTTTATTTATTCTAGCAACAGGGGAAAATGTGTGTGTGTGTGTTTTTTTTTTTTTTTTTTTAATTTTAAGTTATATACTACCAACTTTAGACGTTCAGTATCTTTCAGTATACGTTTTCGTCTTCAATATCGAACCTTCTCTATTCTGCATTATAGTATGTTAGCTATGTTGTTGTTACTATTTATCCTGTTTTACTACTTCCCTTTAAGAATTTTGCAGATAAATCAGTTGTCACATACCTTGTTACACATCTAAAATAATTTCTTAGCAGTTTTCTATTTATGGACAAAAATTTGAACTCTGATGCAAAGAAACGTAGGGACTAAAGTTTATTTTGCATAATTTTGAAGCTGAAGAAATAGGTCTTGCCACTCCGAGATGGGCTGTATGCAAGACAGATTAGGAGGTGAACTGTCTGTGAAGGTGTCTTGGGAAATTTGAAATAACGTAATCGATTCTGAATATTCTTAAACCTAAATTATTGTATGGTATACAATGACTCTGCTTTAAGCTGATACAGCTTTGAAATGCCTATTATTGAGCTGAATACAAAGCTTGACACCTTTTCTTAACATAGTGTCTGGTTTAATTCCTGAACACCTTTTTCAGACATACTGTATTACACATAATCTCTTTTCAAAAAAATAAAATTATATCATTTGACAGGATTTATTAAGGGATACTAAACAGATAAAGTGGGCGTACACATGCATTCTTCAGAAGTTTCCTTCAAAAATTTGGGTGTGTAATGTGAATAGCCTTGTAGCAAAAGTCTTATTAAGTAAAGTTTTGAATTGCTGAAAGACTACTAATACAGATTAGTCTTTGTAAAAAATTTGATATCGGAAGAGCCTATTCATAATATCACATAAAACAGACTGTATTAATTGCTGACAAAATAGTTTGATTTTAGACATAAGTTATAATCTCTCTCCCATGGTGTGTTTTACTGAAAGGTCTCCAGACGTCCAACTGCAATGAGTGGAAAGGATGCTGCGGGCTCCAGCGAGGTGCTAGGGAGCTGGCTGGTTGGTGCTGCCTTCCCTCTGAGGCAGAGGTAGGTCTGCTGAAGCTGAGCCCTGCTTGAACCAGAAGCTGGGAACTGCTCCCTTTCAGGAATGGTGCTCAGATTCCTCTGGCTCCCAGCTCTTGGGCCTGCAGCAGCATAAATAATTGAAAATCTGGTCTAGTGAGTTACTGACTTGCATACTAGAGAAACATTTTCAATAAAATATGCTGATGTATTGCATTTGCAAATGCAGGTTTTTAACAAGTCAGCTGATAAGAGGTATTTACAACTGTGTGTATGCAGCTGAGTTTTCAAATGTTTCAGAACTGCAATAATCAGGCTGAGGCAAAGCAGCAGAGAAAGTACCCAGGCAGGCCTTTGGGCACCTGTCAGCAAGTAGATAGATTTTCAGGGTAAGTAGAGCGCACTCCTACACTAGGTTTTTATCTTTTCATATTTGTCTGTTGATGATTGTAAGACAAATATTAAATTCCAGGGCCTATTATTAGATTATATAACTTCAGAGGATTTATGGGATGTGTCTGCAGAAAATACAGACACTATGGAAGAAGTGCGGAAAAAGACCCTTAGTCAGGTCTCCATAAGGGAATGCGAAGAAGAGACAAAAAGTGCATGTTGCTGAGGCACAAGGATATAGCAAGGAGGCTGGGGATGAGCCCTGCTAGGGGAGCGGGAAGTGGAGTATTTGCTGGTGCTCTGCAGTTCGTACGCTCAGGCTGAGTGCACAGGTGTTCTTGCCTTGTGAGGTCTTCTCTTCATCTCAGAGCTGCAATCCCTCCTGCTCAGCTGTACTTAGTGGGTGAGTGTTGTAACAGTGGCCTCTGTAGCAATGAAATAATGTATGTAACACATAGATTTGCAATCAGAGAATCTACTTATGCAGTTGAACTGCTTAGTGTAACTGCAAATAATTTTACCATTTCCATACTCCAAACTTGAATCTAGACCATACAGGTATGACCTTTTCCACACTGGGCAGAATTGTATATTGTGTATTTTGCTAGAATACTGGCAAGCCAAGCGCTTAAGTAACCAGATTATACTTATCAGTGCAATGATGTAGTTTAAATCCTTTAAGAGAGCTTTTCTATTGGCTTTTATTTCACAAATTTAAGAATACAAATAATATTAAATTGGTTTTAAAGAGCTGGTTTTTCTACTTATGGGAAATGCCACTAACATGGACCCTTCAGTTTTAAAACTAATACTGATGTAGCTCAATTTCAGTTGATAGGTTTTTTTTTGCATTCTGACTCTGGAGTGTCTGTGTAAGATATTCAAGTCTTAGTGTTCTATCCTGTAGCACTATATATCATTTGTGTTAAAAATCCCTATGGTAATTTCCTTGGTTAAGCACAGCCGTGGGATTGGGCTTTGTGAGCTTTGTGTAGCTCTCTACCTCAGCTGCTGTTTTCTCTATAAATGTTAGTGTTGATGCACAATAGTGCTAGCTGCATGTTAAAGATCTCAAATAGAAGCAGGCCACTAATGATGGTCCTGTTTTCCATTCTTATATCTCTTTGTCCTGCTTATCTGTCTCTCCACCTCCTTTTCATTAAGTCTCTGGGACATTTTATACTCTATTCAGCCTTTAATCACTAATATCCTTATGGACTATACCAGGCTGCTGTTCAGGCAGACAGCCAGATAACCCCTGATTTGTCAAGTTGAAGATGTACTGTAAATATTTAGTAGCAGAGCAGAGTAGCACACCTGCATTTGATAAACACCAAGGGGAAATGACTACACACCCTAGTTTTGGGCCCAGCAGAAGAAATACCTGCTGTTAATCTTATGTTTTAAGGCACCTGTCTCAGTTTAAAAAAATGAAGTCACAAGGCTGAAGTAAGAGCAAGCTGCTGTCAAAGGATATGAATCAGAGGGCCGGCAGTGCCTATGTTTTTCATACTTCCTCTGAGGACCTAGCAAGCAACAGAGAAGTGAGTATTATCCAATTAACAGCAGAGATTTCCTCTACTGTGTCTAATACTCTACCTCCCATTGCCATATTTTTCTAATAGGAGGTCTGCTCTACTCAAAACCTCTTAGGGCAACTACAGAGCCTTGATTTTTCCAGCCTGAAACTGGTTATAGGTACCCTTGCAGGATAAAAATAGAGGAACCAATGTTCCAAGCCACTATCCATTGTTTAAACCATATTTGTTACTGTGTTGGTTTCCTCAGAGTGATCAGCTTCTGGTAAGGGCAAAAGCCACTTAAGCAGCTTATGCAGTAGTTTATTGCCTTTTTTCTATCCCAAAGTCCACAGGATTATTGAGGGGGAAAAATGGAAATATGCAACCAAGTGGCAAATGTGTCATAATAGTGACTTAGTGGGTTTAAGTGCACTTGCATGATCACAGGGCTTGCAGATATTTCAAAAGTTAGATGTCTGTTGTTATAATCCATGGAGCTACTTCATTTACACACAGTAGGAAACTGAAATAAAGCCATAACTTAAGCTACCAGTGATAGGTGCCATCTTCATTGGAGAAAATATGTCAAGGTTAAAAGTCACCAAAAGTCAGTTTGTTCTTGTGAGTCTTGTGAGGTGGGGGGGGAGGGAGCAGGGGATGGAAACTGCACACATGCAATCTCAGCTCTTTGGCAAATGTTCATAGTGAGGAGATAGATTACTGAAGCCTTCTGTAGCAAAGTCCATGCTTTTCAATTTTTGCTCTCTTTTTTTTGGCGGAGGGGGGAGGAGGGATGAGGGAGATGAAGGTGCAGAATGTGGCCAGTTTATGCTTCTGAGATAACAGGAATTGCTTCAGCAGCTCCATTGCCTTACCCCTTTTCTAATATGCAATGCTTACCAGAATTTTGGTCACTTTGTTTAATAAGGTGAACTTTGCTGGGTCATTTCTGTAAGTAACACTCTCACTGCTACATAGCGTTGTGTGCTCTTCAAAAATCGACGTTTCATTGGCTGAAGAAATTAATCTCCCAAAATAGAATACTGTCTCCTTACTTAGAAAGACAGCATAGCCAAAATATTAAAATTTGTAAGCTGCTGACTTCATCACAAAGAAGCTAAGCAAGGGAATTGTTTTTTTTTTTTTTAATTTCTAAAAACATGTATAACCGATTCTCCTTTTATCTTGCAGGCACTCTCAATATGGAAGGACCAGTTAAGAGACAGAGCAAAGCCATGAAATACAAACAACTGCATCTTCTTCCTGATGGCGTTACTGAGGAAATGCAAAAGAGAAACACGAAAATCTAAGATTTACTGCAGTTACACTAGGAACAAGGTATAACAACAACCTAGTCGCACAAGAAGAAATTGGGAAACAAGGTCCTTGTTAAAAGGGTAGTGAATAGTTTCCAGCATCAACAATTCTTATGCAGGTGCAGACTGTGTAAAGAGAAATGAGGCAGTCCCTGAGTAACAGCCTGTGTAGTATAGCACTGAACACACAAAATGGTAAGTAAAAAGACACAGCAGACAGAGGACAAGAGTGTGTGCATTTTTATAGACAATTTTCACAGATTTTACTTTAGCTTTAGTTAGCACTTGCTGTGCCAACCTGCACTAGGTACTAGAAAGTTGTTGTTGTTGTTGTTGATAGAAGGTTGTGTAGTACTGTTCTCAAACATTTCCTTATATACATTTCAAAAGTTAATTCATTTCTTTGTTTCTTTAGGCACTGGTTGTCAACTTAGTCATAGGGGAATGAGAACTGACAGCGTTGCCAGAAAGTTTTTGTGAAGAATAAAGCAAACAATACACTGGATCAAATACAATGCTCACAAACAAGCGTGTAATGTGATTAACATTTAAATTAACATTTAATTCAAAAAATCAACTTAGTCCATGTGATCCATACAGTTAATCTACCACTATGTAAAAAATACAAATTTATAGACACCTAATCCCAGAATTTTAACGGGCTTCTATAAAGCCTTTTAATGTATATGTATGACATGTTCAAGAGCATTTCTGTAAGCAGAAAACATGCTATATATTAGCAGCAAATTTATCCCTACAGTGGCCTCCTCTGAATACATCCGAATAAACACAGTTTTCCTAATGTTAGCCTTCCTGATATCTTGTGACATAGCAATACAAAAGTGTGGTTGATTACCAGTTGGTGGTGTTCAGCTGAAGCCAACTGACAGCAAAAGTTTACAGAGTCCAAATCCCAGCAAAGTCCTTGCTTTTAATTAAAAAGCCAAAAGGTAGTGTAGAAAATGAAGTATAGCACAGATTTGCTTAAATTACTTGTACCATTAGAGGAGGTATTATCCTGCCTTCCAAAGACTTGTTCCAAATCTACAGTGGCTAAGAAAATATCAGATACTGTTGTGAAGAGCCCATAGTCTCTGGGACTTGCCTCCTGGGTAATATCAGGAGAAGATATATGAGGATTCCCAGAGTCTGTTAGCAACTTGTAACCCTTTATAAGCAATCTCACCGGTTCTGACTGGTTTCAGTGTGTCAGATACCTTGTCATCATCTGCCATGGTTCAACAGTATTTTTGACATAGGTACAGTCAACTTGCTCAAGTCATTCAGAATTAAAGAATTATACATTTTTTGTGGTTAATACAGCCAGCCGGTCTTCTGGGTGGGTAAATTATGAGCATATGGCTACCAGCACAATCTGGAAGCATCTCTAAAAGCCAATTTTCCTTTCAGGAAAATTCCTGATGCTAGATTATGAAGATAAGACATATGTGGGAAGAGACAGTCATATCTTTTGGAAGTAATAGCATCCTGTGTTATGAAAGGTATGCACTTATTTTATATATAATAAGTACATGAAAGTACTTAATGATTTAAAGGACAAGTGGAAAGAAAAGGAATGTAAGTGTTTTGCTGTGGTTCTGTTTCTTTGACCTTATATATTAGTCTGATGCTTGAGGCTAAATCCAGTTTCTACTTCACTTACGAAAAGCAGCTGTAAAGTTGGTAAAGCGACAGATGTAATTGTCACTGAAAGTCGCTAGAACAGGTAAGCCTGCCCCCTTACATTTTACAGGAAACATTTTCATAACCTTAATATCAATCAGTTCTCTAATTCCAATTAATTTTTCATTTTATTTATATATCAGGACATTAAGCTTTATATGGTCATAAAAGAGCAAACAAAACAAAATAAAATGCTATTTAAACAAAATACTCTATTGTATGTGGTCTCTTGGAAGAGACTAAGAGGAAAAGAGCACCATACCTGTAGTAGGTGGCAATGACGTTAGTAAGTCAGTGGTTAGGTGCATGTAGATTGAGAATAGCGGTGCTGCTTGGTGTATCCAAGTAGGATTGTGCTTGCCAGACCAGCCTGAGCCGCCAAGGGGAGGGAGGGAGAGCGGGAAGGAGCTGAAGTCCTTTAAAGCTCACCTTCCTTTAAATTCTACTTACTGTGGCACATTTCTTGAAAATTTTTATATCTTAATAGTAGTAAATGAGTTAAACTGGAATACCTTGCATTTCTTTCATTGTTGAGACTTGTTGAAAGGTGAGTGTAATACAAATCAGAATAGCAGCCTTTGACCTGTGTTTTCCACTCACCTAGCAAAGGTGTTTATGACTAAATAAAGCACAAGACGCTGGAAAATCAGGCTCAGTGCATATGCATTCATATTCTATCTCTTTTTATCCCAAACTCTTTCCATTTCAGTTTGACTAATGACCAGAGCAAGGCTGAAACTAAATGGGAAATTCATCTTCCAAGGAAGCAATTCAGTATATTGTAAAAATCAGTTTGTTAGAATTGGAAGCTGAGCATCATTAAACAGAAGCAGTCCATAAAGAGGCAGAATGAGAAAGCTTGTCTGTATCACAAGTAAGAATTTGGAGACTTTCCTGTTAATGCCTGTTTTCAATGCACTTTTGGCAGCAGTGGTCTCCAGAGATTTTTTTTTTCTGTAACGGTAACAGCAGCCATACATGTAATTATAGTAAGACTTTAGGCTAAATCCCTGGCTATGCAGACAGTGCAAAGTGTGTATGCAAATTCAGATATAAAGCTGGTGCTGTTGAAAATGAGACTAACCTGTTTTTTTCTCAGTTTCAGTGCTTCCATGGCTACAAAAAGGTGAAATGCAATACAAAAATTTCTACTTTTTACATGAGTTCCTGCTGCTTGGAGATCATGTTGGTGGCAGTTTGGAGGACCATTACTCCACGGTAGGCTCACTTCACACAACTGTTTGGCAGGGAGATTTCAAACACACCTGTGCTCTTTGCTCATGTACCTAATAAAGTAAATAAAAGACCAATTAATATGCAGAAAAAATAGAGCAATATAGGCTTGAGTCTGCATTCAATAACATCAAATCTGTGCTCTGCTGGATTTCCTAGCAGTAGAAGTTTGATCTGTATTGGCGTGAGCACAAGACTGCATTTTTATCAAATTAGCCAGAGCATATGTTAGTGTTTATTCAGACTTTATGCCAACTTTTTGTCAGTTGGAGGAGGATAAATTATACCTGATCCAGGATAAAGTGGTACAAACAGACAATATCTCATCTATTAGGAACTCTCCTCGTACAAAATTATTTCTTGAAGGTGTTTCCTATCTCACAGAATGATAGTGCCCACCTTAATATGCTATAAACCCTACACAGTCCTCAGACAAATCTTTTTCAAGTTGGTGCATGTCTATATCTGATTAACTGTGAACAGACTGACAGTTTTTCCTCAGAGGGCAGGAAGGGGAGAGTTACAAATTCAAATTCCATTTTACACCTTAGGCAAATACAGAAATTCTTCAGAATACAGTTTGTATAGAAATCCCAAGTGTGCTCCTGTATAAATGTAAATAATGAGTTGGGAAAAAACAAGCTGCAATAATGATTAGAATTCTTGAAATTATGGGATTAGGTTCAAGCTTGTGTTATGAAAGAGGAAGTTTTGTGCCTTCTTTTAACTATGCATATACTGTGCCATTTATGGGATCCTTCATTCTGAAGATGAATTGTCAAGTTACTAGTTAGTAGAGGTGAAAACAGTATTACAAGGTGAACCAGATGCTTTTTTGAAATTTCCTCTTAAGTCTAAGGGCCAAGCCCATTAGCAGGTGAATAGAGGTGCTAATAGCTTTGATATAAGATTGGCTTAAATGGGAGCATGGTGGACCAGCCCATGAAACTATTGTAACTGAAAAATAACAAAAACTGTGAAAACTGGTGCTGCCACTGAAAAAAATTCTCTCCAAATTAGAGTGTGTCAAAGCAAGTGGAACTGGGTGCCTGCCGTGGATTGAGAGAGGGGGATGAGAGTGTGGGATAACAGCAAGGAGGATTGTTCAAGACAGACTCAAGGTAAGAGCATATCTATACCTCCATCCCATGGAAGGTATTTGAAAGTAGCTGCAGTTATATGAACACAGAAATACTTCTGAAAAATACTATGTATTCTGGGGGAATGTGGAGCTCTCAGTCATCTTATACAGGTATAACTGTATCGCTACCAAGCAGATGCTCGTGTAAGAATATCATAAAAATGTCCTGTCATCCAAACATGTAAGTGAAAGCATTGTGAGCACACAAGACATAATTCATTATTGCATGGTAGTACTTATAAAACCTTACCAATGCCCTTTTTTTTTTAACCAGTAAAAACCTTACTAAACACTTTTTAGATATAAATCTTGTTTAAAAAAACCCTTGCATTGCAGCAGTAAGACAAAATGAAGAGACACATTTTACACATCATCATTTATAATTATGTATAATTGTTATGATTTCTATATTGTTAACTCACAGTGGACTTAAATGTCATTACACAGAAATGATAATGGCACATCTAATTTAGGATAGGCTCACAAATGATAGAAACTTCAAAACAAAGAAGGCTTTACAAAGGCTGTAATATTGCAAGGCAGAACCATCTGAATTCTTGAATGAATCGTTGTTGCCTTCCATCCTTTCACAACGGAAATATAACCGTTTTCTTGTAAATAAGAATATTTTTCTTGTTTATTTGTTTGCTCTTGGCAACAAAAATCCATGCCTTTACCTTTAAATAATTCCTGAAGCGCTGTTAGTAAAGATACTGCTTTCTCTATCTCAGGCTTTACGTTGACTCTTGATTTATATGAGCAGTGTTTTAAACAAGTGAGAACATGCCCTGTTCTCAAATCTCAAAACGTATGAGAAGAGAAGAAGGAAAAGACGCGCAATCTCTATGTTCGAAAAGAGCCCGAAAAATCAAAATCAACAAAGTCTGTTGCTGTAAATAGGTTGAGGTTTGCATGTACCTCAGAGGAACCCAAATTTGATGTTTTATTTTCCTGTAGACTGCAGTGAGACTCCCAGTACCTCATTCAGGTACTAAAAACATCATTTTTTCTACAGTCCCTAGAGAAGGGCAAGCAAGCTCCCTTGCAGACAGTGGCCAAGAATTAACCGGTGCCCCAAATCAGTGCAGTACATAAAATTATGAACCATGTCTTTGGAACTAGTCAACATGCAGGATGTGTGTGATTCAGTGCCAAGATGGACACAGGGAAGGTTTTATTCCATGCACACTTTGCTCAGCAGCAGCCTGTTTTAAAGCCTTCCTAGGACCCACCTCTTCTGCCAGCTGCTTGTTTGGGACATCCTTTCAGCTGCGCCAGAACAGCTGTGTGGGTGTTTGCGTGTTTGGGAACTGGATCAGGCAACAACTTCAGGTTAAACTTCCAAACAGCTTTTTTTTTTTCAGAATTTTTCTTGAACGCCTGTGTAATTCCCTGGGCCTGGTTCTCAGTGTGGCCTTGCAAGCAGTTGTGTTGGTGGAAGTCATATGAGTGTCAAGGGAGCAGGACAGGCAGGAAGGAGGATATTGACAGAAGTGAAGTGTCTTAAGGCAGTATCACTGCCCAGGCTTGGGGCTCTGAGGGCTCGGCTGACAGCTGAGCTGAGTGTTTGCAGTTGCTCAGAGCCCAGTGTCTGTTGTATAGTCAACCTTTGCAATGTTGACGTATCCACAGATATATCTATATCAGTTTGCTCATCAGCAGTGATAAGCTAAAAGTTGAATTAAAAGAACTTGGTTGTCAGCTCTGCACTAACTTAATTGCTAGTCATCTTGCAACATTTTCTCTCAGTCCTGGAGAGCTCCACAGTTCAGTGGAGAAGACTGTCCACAGTGGCTTTATGGGTGCCATTTCATGATACACCTAGTCCAGAATAACCATATGCAGCCCTGATTCTGCTCTATCCCCAGCGATACCTCATCACTGGCACTGCTCTCCTCTATCAATCAGATGAATGGTCGTTCAGTGCAAGGAGAGTAGATTCCCTTTGAGAATCTTGGAGAATCTGATGGAAGACTAATACTGGGCAGGGGAAGATTTGAGGGAGAACATCACTGGCCTGAGGTGAAGGGATTGGCAGATGTGGAGCTACTTTGATCTAATTCTTCAGTGAGGACACTGCTACAAAAACACTTGGAAAGAGATCCTTCATAACCTTGACAAACTGTTTAGGAGGAATTCCCTCTTCCTTTTGCAAACCCAGAACTGCTGAGTTTGCAAAGCAAAAACCCTTTGGAGTTGTGGGTCAGAATCTGAATTAGCAGGGTGTTCTTATTTTTTTATGTTATTTTTAGCCTGCATCATGTCACACATGATGTGAAGTCACAGATCTTGATTCTCCACTGCTGTATCCCTTAAGAAGTTGTTCATACCTGTGTACAGTACATATGAAATGCTACTATGTCAAGTCACCGCATTTTATACTCACTTGACAATCATTTTGCACTGATGTAAATTACTGCCATATGAGGTATCAGAGAGTAAAATTACACTATGATAAAAGTCTTATGCCAGAATCTGATCCCATATAAGTGTTTTCAGCAGTTGCGTTAATGGAACATAACAAAGCTGAAAAATCATTAGCAGTCCTGCCAATGCTTTAAGGTTTTAAGGTCCTATTTTCCATTTCCCTGTAGTCCCTTTATGCTACTCCATTAGTTTCAAAGGGCCGTAAAGAGAGCACATGTAGCCACTTGGGAATGTTTTCAGTTCTGTGTTGCTCTTGCCTTTGGCACAGCAGCTATGTTAGGTTGTGGCTGAGGAGATGGGGTCATGGCTGGCCTGTCTCCGTGTCACAGCTATTCTTGGTTGCTGGAACAGCTCCTGGGGGCCCCAGGCTGCCAATTGTACTAAAATTGTTGGTAGCCTTAAGACTGTTCAAGGAGCAATTAGCTACCAAATATGGGTAATTGTGACAGAGCCAAGTTAATAGTACTTGTGTCTGAACAGACTAATTAGCAGCTGCATGCATGAAAAGAGAAATGCTTCTTCTAAGGAAAATAATTATTAAATGAGAAAATTTAATGTTAAATCTTTTTTTCCTTCAAGTTTCTTTTTTTTTTCTTAGCAGTTTTTGATAATTAAACCTGGAAAACAAACCACAACTAGATTTTTAAATTAAGTATTTTCACTGTAGGAGTCCTCATACTATATCTTCAATTTCATAAATTTCATATTTTTAGAAGAAGGTTGTTACATGCAGGAACAGTTTTAAAGTAATTCTTGCCTATATAAAAACAGGAGTTCTATTTCTGCTATCAGAGGTATTCTGGTTTAAAGAAGCCTACCTGGAGGCAAAGCATTAGCTGCCTAAGGCCTTTTTCTCCTCCTATGCAAAATGAGGTGAGGACGGAGAATAATTTTTCTGATTCTGAACATGATTGGAGTCTCCACCCATCAGCAAGGCTGTGTTGTCATAATTCGTAATGACTGGATTTTAGTGATAGCTGCTAATTTTGGTGCTGTTCTCTGTCTTTCTCCTGCCTAATCCCGGTGGATTGAGGGTAAACTTGAATTTAAGATTTTACTGATAGTATTCTCTGAAATACACAAATTATCACATAAAATACAGAAGAACTGCATCAGACTTGTTAACCGTTTGTGACCACAGTTGGTGGCCAAACACAGAGTCAAAATCTGTCCGTTAACATTTATTTTACTAAAAGGATAAATACAAAAGCTGTAATTATGTAAAAAGTAACCAATTTCTTTCCTAACTGCGAAGGAGGACAAGCAGGGGCAAGCAGACGTGCTGTCTTGGTCTATCTGGAGAACAGAGAACTGTAAACTTAAACATGTGTGCACACTCTGCAAAGTTCAAATCGGAGTGAATTCCAGACATTTTACAGCCAGGATTTGCTAAATGCAGGTGTTACCTCATTGCTGCACTTGCAGTTTTTTTTTTAATGGACACCTCCTGAGAGCAGTTTATGTAGCCTACTCACCCTGTTTAAATATCTTCTTACCCTCTGTTGTGAAAACGGATTAAATATAACACATCACAACTGTACTTTCTCTAAAACAAAAAAAAAAACCCACAAAGATCTGCTATTGAATGAATCAATGAAGCCTCTAAACATACAAGAGTAGTATATAGTTATCTATTCAGTCTAAATCAGATGATTAGCAGAGGTTGTGCTTAATCCTTGCTTGCTTCTGCTGTTCCCTCGCTGTTGTTGTGCACTTGGGAATTCCAGTAAGTGAGATCCTCTGTGCTGATCTAAGAGCTGCCATGGTAATGTGAGGGCATGATACCTGGTTCTCTTGCTCTTTGAACTGAGTGTTCTGGTGACCTGACTGGCAAATGATAAAAAGGTGCTTAGATAAAGGGCAGTGGTGACACAGGTCTAGCAAGGTAGTCCAATCTGAGATAGTCTTTGGGTGCTTTAACTTGTTTTAAGACCGAGGATCGAAGTTCTGTGCATGACGTGGAAAAATAGGAAAAGGGTGACGACATGAGATTTCAAGAGATGCTTATTTACTGTCTTTGCACTACTAGTACATATTCTGGGTTGCTTTGTGATAAAGATTGGAAATATCTAAAAACTGAAAGGCAGACAAGGAGGAACCCAAAGGAGGAAGTAAGTTGAAATTGCTCCACAGCCTCACCACTTTTTTGTACAATCCAGAAAAAAATGAGAGCTCCAAAATAGGAATGGTGAAATGTCTGTACTTTTTCAAAAAGTTTGAAAGATGATGCTGTGGCATGCGTCTCCCTGGGCTGACCTGGAGGTTTTCTGGCAAAGGAAGTAAAAATATGCCTGCATAAACCGCTTTTTAGAAATACCTGTCATTGGTCATCGCAATTCACATGATTTTACAGCCTCCATATGCATACTACCTTCTGGTAGGAACTGTAGGCTTAATGAAGTAGATTAATGTGTGACTCATGCAGCTCTCTGTGTGTCCAGACCAGATGCTAAAAGTTCTGCAAGGCAACTTCTGTAGTTTGTGTTCGGATTTTCTGCATTTTTAGTTGATGGTGATTAGCAACTCGCATGTAAGAATTTTTGTTTTGTTTTTCCTATATCCCTATATTTCCTGTACATACAACTTGCCATAACGCCATTAATTTTGTGTGTGTGTGTGTGTGTGTGTGTCTTTTTTTATGTTGAAGAATTAGAGTGTCTCTGTTTGGCCAAAGAAGGAATTAGCTCAGGGTTCCCCCACCCCTAATCAAGGGCTGTTACCTGTCTGTAAGTGGGTAAGTGTTATCACCATGGTGTTGTTTATTGGATCACATTTTCAGGAAAATCACATGCCCTAACTTTTTTATTTGGAAGTTCTGCATGGCAGCAGCTAAGTATGTGGAAGAGAGCACCTGCAATCCTGCACTTAGATTTCCCTAGAGCAAGCACTGTCGGCAAGTACCTGATAACCTAACAGCTTCTGGCTGTTTCCTCATCAGCTCACCAGTTCTTTTAATTTCATTTTGAGGCCTGCTGGCACCCACTGTATCAAGAGCTTAAGCGTGAAAGCAGATCTCTGGATTCCAGACTCATTGACACCATATTAATATCTAATGTTGAAGCTGCCTAGGTCCCCTGTATGGCTGGTACTTGGCGTTTCTGCTACACCTCTGAGCAGGCCAGGTGCAAAGCAGCTTTGTTTAGGGGACAGCTGTGTTGTGGCATGGTGCTGTTTTCTGGCATGATGCCAGGGTGTGGGAGGGGCAGGAACTTGTAGCCAGAGCAGGAGCAGAGGACAAGAAAGCTTCTTTCCCTGGCTGTGCGAATGTGTATTGGATTAAGCTGATTGTGAAACGACATTGTCAATCTTTAGGCATTTCTGTGGGGAAAAGTTTAGATAAAAAGACACTGCCACACCAATAAATGCTACACAATAGTGCAATATTTAGAAATCACTGAACTCCTTCATTCAAGAACAGTACATTCTTAAAAAAAAAGATATTAGTTTTTCCTTTCCATTTGTACTATGAGATTTGCAATTTATGCTAGACTGCTATTTGCCTTTTTCATTATCTACACTAGGAATCTACACCTTTGCTGTGCAACCGTGGCATCTATTTCCATTCCATCTTTGCTCATGGATAAGCTCTTTACACAAGTCACAAGTGCAGGCATAAGGACTATTCTCCAGATTTTCAAAATCACCATTATCTCTGAGTTCATTTAAGGACTATGAATCATGGATAAAGAAAATATATATTGGTTCACAAAGTTAGTGCTCTTCACAGCTTCCCTGCTTCTTTTCAAGGTGTCCATTCCCTCATTAGAGTTGGCTCAGATGCATAGTGAGGCTGGATTTGTGGTGTGCAATCCGTACTCACAACTGGTGAGAGACTTATTTCCGAGGGAAAAATACCTTTAATACCATTTTTATAAGTTTAAATAAAAGAACTCATAGAAATATGTACCTCATTGTAGAGCAGTGAAGATCAGAGGCTGGCGTGGATGGCTCTGACATAGGGACATGGAGTCTTAGGACTCTGAAGATGGCAAAATGGGACTACCTCTGGCTCAGGACGCACTTCGTGGTGCTGGCCTGTGACCTTCTTTGGTCAGCTTTGGATGTGCATGTGTTAGTGAAGAGAAGTCTGTTGTTATCAACTTCTGGCTTTGGGATTTGATTATACATAAATAAAAGCAGGTGTTCCCCAAGATAGAAGAATTGTCAATATTTTTATCTGTAGCCTAGAATTGCAAATTATCTTTTTTCCTTCCAGATTCCTTCTTCCTTTATGTTTGCATGGATATTTGTTTTCGGTGAACAAAGGCTACACATGTGGTGCCAGAAGTTAAATCCTGAAATGAGTAGAAAAAGATTAGAGAATCTACATGAAAGTATGCACCCCAATAGTCTTCCTGCCTTTAAAGAGCTAAGCTGAAATCAACACTCTGAAATGTCAGGAGATAAGCAATAGCAGTCAACAGGAGTGTATGCAAGCACTCTGGAGATGCAGAAAATAATTTGGCATCAGGTTTAGACATTTCAAATGTCTGAGCTGAGGAATGTAGTGTGCTCTAATCCTGTTACTTCGGAGTGGCGGACGTGGATGTCCCAAGAGAAATCAAAGCCAATTTGCTAAATTTTAAGAAGATACTGCGTTTTTTGTGTGTGTCTGTACAGGATGTTAATGGCATGAGGGGAATTCATCCTGAATGTGATATGTCGCGCGCACTCGCAGTGTCAGCACCAAGCTGCGTGCAGCCCAGGCTACCACACAGTATGTGCAGGGGCATCACGCAGAGCAGGTGGGAATCCACAGGCCCCAGCACAGACAACCATGGGGGTTTGGCAGCGTTTTTCTTCTGATATTTGCCATTTGCCTTCAATAGGACAGATGGGCTATTGCACTTTCAGGTGTACAGTAACAGGAACAGATTGGTTACCAATCTGAATGATTTTAGTAGTACATCCAACGCAAATAAAGCAAGTTACTGAACAATCTGTGAGTGAAGAGTTTCAGGGCTTTGAATCAGCTTAGTCCTTTGTAGATCCAGCAACTAATTGCTTGGCAGATTTTTCATCAGAAGAAATATTATAGGTATAGATATTTATTCAGTATTTTCTAACTAGAGTAGGCTCTAAAGTTTGATGTAGTGGCATAATAGTAAGATTGCCCTGCAACTTCCTGTCTTTTGGGCTTTAAACAGCTATGCTATTTATAACAGCAAACAATTTCTTATTCAGTGTTTTGTCTAGAATATTAACTCCCTAGATGTCCTGTCCCAAGGAGGATCACTCCTAAAATGAGCATATCTCTTTAAGTAGCTTGTAGTGTACCATGTAATTTCAAAGTACATTTAAAATCTGTGTAAGCTAGTCCACCAGTATCACGTGTGGGTTTGAGGCTTCACAGACCAGGAAGGTCAGTGATTCACTTGATGTGGGTGGTTAGGTTAGGTGATTACCTGGCTCCGTCTACATCACCCTCTATAATATTAGGGTGCTACCCCACCCAGTTGCAGTTTCAGCTTAGGGCTGCCGACTCATGGGCTTGAAAGGGAACCTGTGACCTCCTCTCTGTACGGTACAAGATTTGCAGGGCAACAGCTTCTCAGAGGCATCCTGAAGCAGTACTGGAATGAAAGAATTGCTGTTTGGTTGGTCTAGCGTGATTACAAGCAGACTAGCACCTACTTCCAGAACACGGTTAAAAAAATAAAGGAGGTCAGAACAAGCCAAGAATAGCAAGCTGTGCTCAGGGGCTTTGCAGGGGGACGCATTCTTGCCAGAGGTATGAAGCGTTTCAGGAGGTTTTCAGCGGGAAGGTGCAAGTCGGTGACGTGACACTGTAGCTAGTGGAGAGAACAGGGAGGGCTTCTAGGGAGAGAAAGAGCAGAGCCTGATTTGCTTCAGTTTTGTTACTTTGGTAATGATATATAGTGGTGCAAAAGCAGTCCCTGCAGTTGCCAGGCCCGTTCCCATCTCTGACTCAGTCATTCAATATTCTTGTAGCCTGACCTCATTCCTGCCAGATCACTATCTTGGTAATTGCTGCAGAAGCAGAGTAGGAAATGAGAGGGAGAAAGAGGAGCCTGCAGTGTTGAGCGCCAACTGCAAGGCTTTTTTGCCAGATGGTATTCCCCCATCTGAGATCAGCACAGCACATGGCAGGCTGGAGACACCCTGCCTGCATTTCTAGCCAGTGCCCAGTGGCAAGCACTACGGTTACTCTACTGGTAACAAGTGTCATTCCGTCCTAGTCCATGGCCTTTTTGATGGGCACAAGCAGTTCATCCACATCTGCTCCTCACTAGAATGGCATTAAAGCACATGCATTGTTCTAAACATGGCTCTAAAGTTAGGTGAATTTTGTGCACTGTATCAGGCTTTGGTTGTTTAAAAAAAAAAAAAAAGGAATGTACAGAATATGGTAGAAAGCAAAAAAAAAAATACTGAGGAAATGCGGAATGACTTTTCTGCACCTTTATTCACAAAGTTCCTAGTGTACAGAGTTAAGAAGTGAGTCAGGATAGCTGAGACTTAGTTGTAGTCTTTCTTCTGTATTCCCAGCAGTGCTCCAGATGCAAACTCTCACATGCAGTTACATAGTCAGAGGACATTTACTCTGCCTTTGTAGTACAAAATCAGAAGAATTTCAGACATGCAGAATAACCTCAGCTATAGTTGTCTTGTGCCATTCTAAATAGTCTGAGACAGAATAGGGTGATGGCAGAGGGATAAAATGATAAACCCATGCAGTCCACATTTAGGTCCCATCACTGAGTTTATCTACTGAGAGGGAATGAAGTGGCCATCTTAGTTGTTGTCACTGCTCACAGATTTGGAACAGCAATAAAAAGGTAATAAAACTTATATATTATTTGATGATCATACATTTACTTAATGCTGGATTTGTTTTATACTTTCACGTGCAGAATAATTCACATTTTCATATGTTCACTATTCCAGAAAATGGTAGTATCTTTAAAGCAAATACTTTCCTAATTTATTCCTAAAGAATGTGCATATTTTAAAGTAAATACTTTAAAAAAATTAATCTCTTAAAGATCTGATGAGTTTTTAAAAGTATGCTTTTAAATCACTTATTTAAGATTTTGCTTCTGTTTTCAAACTGAGCTGTCAAAAAGCAATCTCTTTTCAGTATAATTCTTAATGATTTTACCTTAGAACTTTAATAGTAAATCATTACTTCTGTGGGATGGGCCTACCTGTTTTCTTATAAAATCTATTTCTTTATCACTCTGTTTCATTTCCAAAGCATACTTTAACTAATTGTGTTGGAAAGTAAGGATTGAATAAATAGCAGTCACTAAAATCTCTTCTTGTCCCTTGATTTTTAGGCTCAGAATTTTTCTACAGAAAATTCCTGCGGCTGCCCAGAAGGGAAAGTCCTTCCCAATTGCTCATCTAATTATGCATCTTGTCTGCAATCTCAAAATATCCACTGGCTCCATATGTCCATCCAGTGGCAGCATGTGGGAACTGCATATTTCAAAAGGTAAATTCTAATTCCTTGGTAATTGCGGTTGCGATTATGGAAGAGTTAGTTAAGACTATAACTAGAAATAAGCATGAACCAAAATGCGCATTTGGAAAACTCATCCTTTGGCAGTAGGCAATTCTGTAAAGCACCTTTGAATAAAGTTGACAGTTGATTTGCTATTGCAAGAACAGAAACAAGATAAAACTTACTGATAATTTATTCATATTCAGGTGAACTATTTAATAGACCAAGGAAGAAAAATGTGGTAAGTGAAAACTTTTAACTTGTTTTCCTTGTGAAACTGAGGCAACTATGTCAGTGTGGATGCAAGCTCTTGTGAAAATAGTTTTCTTAGCTCTCAGCTTGTGTTTCTTGTAAAGCAAACCTATCTGAAATTATGTCTTCTGAACATTAAATATTATGTTAGTTGTTAAATGACATAAATACTCTGAAAATTAATGTAAAAACTGAATGCAAGTTCTATACAGCGTGTTTCAGAAATCACACTTTATGTATAAATTATTTCCAGAAAATTCTACTTCTGTATTTGAATCTTAATGGTACATTAAATTAAATCAGGGTAGCTGATTATTTGGGCATCTACAATTAGATGAAACATTTTCCCTCGGTGATGGAAGCAATTTGGAGCTCTGTGCCTTGAACCCGGCTCCTAACATTGCTGCTATTGTTGCTGGCAGCGCTGGATTTGTAGCTAGGGAGAATTCCAACATGATACTTCAACTAGTCAGAGAAAGTCCATTTGCTAAAAGGCTTTTAATTCACTGTTCTTGACAAATGCAGGCTTCTAAAATCTTTAGCATCATTACTTGCCTTTTTTCTTCTCATGAAAGTAAATGTACCTTTATTTTTGCCTTCTAGAGTGAATACATTATGTGGTAGCCTATTATTTAGTGATGGGAGCCTTGCTTCAATTACTGGGTAGGTTGGGAGTGAATAAAGAAAGAAGGACATGTGTCACACCAACCTAAATCCATCTTTTCCTAAATTTACGGTGCTTTATTTTTCAATATACCTAAGTAGATCTTACCCCGGATGGTTTCAGAAATGTTACTATGATACTATCATGAAAGCCGCTTTAAACACATAACAATAACATGATAGTAGCTATTGCAGGCTGTGGTACAAAAGTTGTGTTTCAACTCTCCATGGATGGTTTTTATAAATTACTTATCTTTGTTTATGGTCCGTCTGGAATTGTCACTACTGCGGTAGCTGTGGTTGTAAAGTCTTGCAGCTTCTCTTGACTACATACCTCTTTCTAGTAATAACGTGTAAAGTTATAATGTTGCATTTCTTTTTCAGTGCACTGGTTACTACAAAAATAAGAATGTCAAAGCTTTTGTGAATATAATACAGTTCAAATCCCCTGTTTTGCTATGGAGCCTCTACTTTTAGGTTTTGTTTTGTTTTGTTTTGTTTTTTTTAACCAGAGTAACAGCATCCGATTTGATAGATGCTCTCCAGATCTGAAGACACACTATATTTTGGCTCAATGGGATTTTAAAATAAGGTAATAAGACTGCAAAGGCACACAATGAAAGTACGCTTTTAGGAGCATTATGAATTAAACCAAATAAAACCAAGCAAACCAGAAAATGTCCAACACACCCCTGGAACCCATTCTAGCTGGTTTTGCCCTGTTCCAGCTTCACAGAGTTACCTGAAATCTAATGGATTCACTTTCCTTTTCAGGAGTAATGAGCTGAGTGATACAGAACTGATGAATCAGCTTCCAACTCTCCCTCTCAGCTGTGTCTCTCAGCATATTTTGGGTTGTAGCATAACATAGATTTCCTTAGAGTTGGCTGTTTCTTTTTTTAATATTAGGTGCTTGATCAGCATTCAAAGGAAGATTTGGTATTGTAAAATAGCCCTGGTCCTGTCTTTTCTTCTGAGCACAATCTGAGGATCCCCTGTTTGTTTTTTGTTATCAATTCTTGCCCATGTTAGGATTTTATCATTCATGTGTCAGTTATGGCTTTGTCGTTTAATGACAGACAGAACCATAAAAGCTCAGCTTCTTAGGTCATGGCAATAGCTGCTAATCTCTCCAGAGGTGTCCACTGTATTATTTTTTTGCTATGTTAAATCTATAGGGAATCTATATATTCCCCAAATCATTTATTCTTCAATAGAAGAAGACTTCAATCTAGAAGATAAAGATTAATCAGGGGCCCCTGATTTGTTCTGGGCTCCTTACTGAAGATAGGAAGAATAATCAAAATGTAGTAGCCTTTTTCACCAGGAGAGTCTACTTTTTGATGCTGACAGCTTCCAATCTTACTGAATCTGAGCTATCACAATGATCTAGAATCCTTTTATTAATGAATAAATCTAGTACCCTTGTTTTCTAATCCAAAAACTGCTAATCGCAGAATCACAGAACGGTTGAGGTTGGGAGGGACCTCTGGAAATCTTCTAGTCCAACCCTTCTATTCAAGCAGGGTCACCTAGAGCATGTTGCCCAAGAACTAATCTTTTAAATCTTCTGCTATGCATACTAGAGCACAATATAATAAGAACTGTCTAATGTCTTTGCAAAGATTGATTAACTGAATGCCATTATGTCATTTAATAGAATCTTTCAAATTGTAAAGTCATTCTAAAAATGTGTAGGCAGGGTTTTTGATTTTTTTTCCTGTATTTCATAGGATTGCATTCATGGAACTGTTTCAATTGTATTTTGACAGGCTTTTCCAGTTAGTTTTTTGATTTTGAAATATTTGTTTCATGAATATTTGCATCCATGTGTTTCTGAAGGAAGTGCAGACTGAGGAGACAGCACAGCACAAATGAGTCACTCCTGGCTCCTGCTCATTCCAGCTTGGAGGTGGCACTGCGTGAGGTATTTCCTGGCCTGTGCGCTGTATGCTGTGTAGGCTCCTGCTCTCCCCTTGAATTAACCTCTTAGCAGAGCTGGAGGAATTGTAGGTAAAAGACTCTCACTCTCCCATGAACCTTCCTCTCCAAACTGATTCTTGACAAATAGTTAGTGAAGGAGTAGGCAACAAGTGAGCTTCATCTTTTAGTATTTTTTCTGACAATTTCCTAATTTTACTGTAGTATTTAAAAAAAAAGTATACAAAAGCCAGTCATTCCCTTCGTTTTTCTCATTTTAAAACTGTATCTGTAAAGATCACAAAGTCCTTAACATTTTTATATCACTGATTGTGTTCCTACCCCTGAGCTGAGGAAGATATGCAATATATTCATTTTTCCGGTGAAGGAAGTGGGGCAGAGACAGCCATGACTTACTTCAGGGCACACACTCAAGAGTGGTGGAGGCTCAGTTGTTACAGCTTACACTCCTAGTGAATGTGACTTAATTCCTCACAGCAGTAGACAGTTACAACAGACTGTTACAAAAAGCAAAGAAATTATCCAAATGACGCTTTTGTTGGGACAGGATTTTCAAAACCAGAATTTTTGAGTTTTGGACCCCAGGTACCATCTGTACCATATTGGAGTGCTTACTAATACATCAGAAGCCTGTGGAAGCAAAACTTGAGATATTTCTCATGTCAGCAGAACCCTGGGACGATCTTAAAGTCCTGCTTAGCTTTGCTTTTTAGCTATTCTCTGTGAAGCAGGGCTCCTACCTAAACAGCAAGAGGAAAACAATGATATTTAATAGAGAAATTAAACTTAGACACTACAATGATAACTGTAAACATTTTTACAGGATGTCTTACTTGGCTCTTGCCAGAGACAGATGCAGACAATTGTGTTTCATGGATTTAATTCAAGCAAGAATTGTGAACTTATTTAGTACAACTCATTTCCTGGCACTACCTCATTACACAGAACAGTCTGGGGCTTTAAACTACTGTTGGAATATAAATTGCAGTATGCAGCCAGAAAATGTCAGTAAATATCTAAATAGGCAGGTTAAGAAGATAATGAGTATATATAATGCACTAAAGGATAATCAGATGATGTATTTTCATGGCAGATTCCACAGAAAATGATTTTTAATGGTAAGAATCTGTGATGTGCATGATTTCCATACAATGATAAATAGTGGCAACAAAGAAGGAATAGCCTCAGTCAGTACACAGAAAATGCATAACTGAGCTAAATTGTTCCTCAGCAAAAAGATCTGCAGGCATCAGCAATAAAAAATGGAGAATTTTGCAGATTATGCTGTAAATTATTCCCAAGCATTTTGGCCAAATCAGAATGAAAGTGTACAATTGCATTGGCTTCTGACCCGAATGAGAGAGAGAGCTGGTCTGAATGAAAAGGACAAAATAAAAGCATGTCTTGTGTATTAGCTAAGGATATCAGGCTTAAACTTAGTCAAAGTAAATAGCAACCTTGTTTCTATAGAAATATCTATTTTTGACATTGTGCAGCATAGTAATCTGAAGCAAGCATTTTTGATCGTGTGGGTGGATGTTGCATGGTGTTAGTCTGAAGGAGCTTTAAGCATCTAAGCAGGGTAATTAGTTTCAGAGCTTTAAGGTAGAGACCATGAAGACAGTGTCTACCTTCATCAAAAGCTAGTCATAAAAACATAGTGTGTTTATGTAAAACTATGGAGGTCTCTATGCAGAATGACCTTTGTAACATTGCTAAAATGAGATAGATGTTTATCTGCAAATATTTATTTTGAATAATTTCCCAAATCTGTCAGAATCCCAAAACACATTCTGATCTCAAATTTGAAAAAGCAGGTAAAGACAAGCAGCGCTAGGAGGACATGATTGTTATGTGCCACCACCCTCCTCAGTCCTTTGTAAAGTTCTGCAAATCTAGAGACTTTGTATTTGGAAATACTAAAATATCTTGCCCTGCTAGTCCCTAGGTGCAGTGGGGTCGGGTCAGCTGTGAGCTGCGCAGGGAAGCACAGGAGTAGCAAGGAGGCTCCTGCAGCAATAGCTCCATGCTGGAATGTGTCGGACTCCAGGCAGCCCCTCAGACCTGCAGAGCACAGAACCTACCGGGGAGCAGGCCTGACCCGGTGGATTGGACTCCGGTGTTTAGCACTAAATTTGCCTCGAGAAAACACACGAGACACTTTTGCTTGATGACCTATGCGTGTCTTCTGTTGAACCTGACTGGGGGTCAAATCTCATCTACATTGTTCTGTTGTAGTAAGTGAAAAGAGATAAAAGAAGTTTATTTATCTGGTGTCCTTCAAAATGGGTCTTCCAGCAGCTCTTTTTGTAGAGTAATCTTTTTGTAGTGTATTTGTAAGAAATAATAGCTGAGCTTAAGCTCTAAGTAAGAGATTACAGTTAGGTGATCAGTGTTAGAGGCTTTTTTTTTCTTCACATCAGAACCTCCATGAAAATGCTCACTAGGTTTCAGTTTAAAATGTGAAAAAAGACTAAAAATAATTACTCCTGTGTGAATACACAGTTCCTTCTTCTGACAGTAATGCTTTAAAAATCCACAGGCATTGAGAATTATATTAAATATATCCCATATGTTCAGGAATGAAAAAGAAATTTAAACTGTATTAATTTCAGCCTCAGATGGGATATAACGCTTCATATTTCCTTTTGTAGCATGCATAGTACCAGATAGCTTTATAAAATTTCTTATTCTAAATGCAGGTGTTTTCTTAGAGCTGTCTTGAAGGCCAAAATACTCATCCTTTCCCCTTGGAAATTCAGAATAATAGTTCACAGTATAGAACAATAAATCAGTTCTGTGCTAAAAATGTTACAATTTCAAAAGGAAAAAAAGAAAAGTCTATAAACTACCAATTTAATAACTCTTCATAGCAATGTGAGAAATTGATCAAACATTTGGTTGTATTTTTATACTAGGCTTAAAATTGGCAATCATGTGTGGCTTTGGATATATAACTATAGTTCCATCACTGGGCCTAGGCTAAGTATAAGAGAACTAGTTAAGAGTTTCTGTTTTGCTTTGCTTGATTATTTTTCATTCCCCACCAGACTGCTTTTTGCTTGTTTGTATTTTGTTTAATTAGGAAAATATTACTGGAACTAAGTGTGTTTTAGAAAAATGCACTCATATACTGTAATAATTCTGAGAATTTATCTATGTAAAATGTTTCAGCGTGTGTATGAGGATAGTATTTAAAAATGTAGACTTTCATTAAATAATTTAATTGTTTTTGACTGTAATAATACAGTCATAATAAACATACCAAACTAAAAAGGACCATAATAACTTCATGGTTCACCAAATCCTTATGTGGATATCATCCAGGAAAAAAAAGGATATTAATTTAAAAAACAGACCATATTTACATGTGTGGATGAATGCACCTTTTTTTTTTTTAATTTTGTTTCACTTCTGTACGTTTGTAAAGATCTGTGATAGAGCATGTCTGCCACTTCCACTGTTTGTGAGAATCTATGAAGTATCTGGCAGGCACACTTGCTTTAACATGTGATTTCCTCCTGGAATAGGATCTGGAGGCCAAAAGGGAGGTGAAGACTTTATTAATTGTAGCTGGGAGTAGGAGAGACAGATCCGATGATCAAACATTCTGTCAGTGTCAGCTGTGTACTCTGAGTTTAAAGTAGCATTTTTTAAACTTACCATGTCAAATATTTCTTCCCATTTTGAAAAAGAGAAAAAAAAAAGCCTTACCAAATCTGTCTTTTTGTCAGAAATTTAAGAGCTTCAAATTTCTTTATAAGGAGTGTCTACCAAAACAGCTTGAAACTGAAACTTTAGTAGATTAAAGTGTTTTGGAAATAATAGAGGCCTTTTTGGCAACTAAGTCTAGATCCATCTACATGACAGGCAGAGAGAAACAAGACATGTAAAGTTCGTATCTGTGTGTCCCAAAAGCACAGTAGTTAATATTCTTTTTTGAAGGAAAAGATTTAATTTCTTTTTTTTCTTTTTTTTTTTTTTTTTTTTTTTTTATATTTGAAGCTAGAGGAGGAAACAGTATTCATCTTTTATTGTGATGAATAGGTAACTCTCATGAGTTATGAGAGAACAGAAATCAAGGCTTCTACTCATCCAAAGGAGAAATTCAAACATTCCCTACAGAAATAAGTGCATAGTCATTAAATTGCTAAGTATTGTCAATTGGGAAACATTGTGAATTCTTTCTTGCTTTTCGTGAGAGAGGGCTGGTGGGACATGGACCCCTGTCTGGAAGAGAAGTGACAGGTCAAAACCCCAATGGAGGGTAGACCTCTAATAACTGCTTAAAAGTGGCAAGAATTAGATCCAGTTCCTTTTTTGTTTTCTTTTACTGCTATCCTAGGTGACAGTCCATTAAATTTGTATGGTTTGAGTGCCTAAATGTCCTTCATTTTTTGAGGTACGTGGGCACCCTCTCTCAATTGGTCACTTTTGTTGCCTTACCTAAATCTCTGATGGCCACATGAATTTGTCAACTTTAAAAGCAACTGAGTATTTCCAACAAAATAAAATCCTAGAGTTCTTTGTGCTCATTCAGCAGCAGACAGAAACCAGAAACAAGACATTTTTTCTTGCTTCAGATGTGAGAATTTGTGCAGACTCTAATAGAATGTGCAACTAAAGGAATGTGGAAATTTTCAGGTCCTAGTGCCATATGATATGACAGACTATGAAATTTCAGGTTTTGGTGCCAAATCCTGCTCTAATAAAGGCAGATTTATTTCCTTCAGCAAGAGAGTTTCCAGCCTTGTCAGAAAAGTGTCTTAACCAAAGCAGTGAAGAAGGTTGTGATCGAAATAGGAAAACAAAACAGTTACTAATCAAGATAATATTTTTTTATAAATCTATTGCAACAAAGTTAGATTCAGATTCAAGCAATTGGGTTAGGGTTTCTCTTCTGAAGGCAGCTATTCTGTGTCTTCATTTGCACCTTGTGTCCCCCTCAGCCCTGTGCTGGTGTCCACGAGATGGCACTGTGCCATAGCTGGCTTTTGGGATGCAGCTCCCATCTTAGAGCCTGCATCTAGCTCTACTTAAACCCCACAGATCTGTTCAGACTCTACTTATGTCACAAACAGCCTGTCCTTCAGGCTTTTATAAACTAGAAGTTGGTGAAGATTGCTGCTGGCAAGTCTGGGAGAATTCCAGTATATAAAAGGGATCATGCTGTTAAAAAAAATGGGAGCTCCCCCCTCCATTAATGGGGGATCCTCTTAAGAGAAGAACTAGTTGGAGTAAATAGCGCTGTTAGGCCAGGGTGCATCTGAAACAGATCTTGAAATATTTCATGTGTTCGCAGCTATCTTCAATTTCTTTAATATAGGGGAAAAGTTGTTTTTTATTGAGTAAAAGGGCTTAAATAATTCAGGAGATGCATCCCTCAAATCATTTTTTGAATAGCATGCACAGAGTAAACGCCTTATCAAGCCCAGGCCTCCTGGGACTCGCTGGACTATTTGGGCCGCTGAAGAGCTAGTTAATTAGTTCCGTCACCGCAAAGAGCGTCCAAGGGCGGCCTCCCCAGCACAGGGACGGATCAGAAAAATCCACCTGGTCCCAAAGCTCATGAGCAGCGCAAGAGGGGAGCGCCAGCGCCTTCTGGGAGAGGAAGTGACCACAGGTGATGGCTGTGAAACCCGAGAGCGCCATGGGGCCGTGGGGCGAAAGTGAGCGGCGCTTGTGGGGGCTCCTCTGCTGGCTGGGGCTGCGCAGAGAGGTCCCGCTGCGGCCGTCTCCTCTTTCTAATAAATTCTAAACTTCTCTTGACCTTTCTGCTGCGCTCTGAGCTCACATGTGTCTCAACAACTGAGGAGAGGTGCCCCGGGTCTTAAAAGCTTTGGCTGCGTCACAGGTGTTAACAGACCTAGTTTGGACATTGTACAGGAGACATGGAACATATGGTCCCCTTCATATAGGCATTGTGATGCAAAAACTACTTCTGCACTTATCGAAATATCTGAGAGGGGTGGAACCATCACTGCCAGGTATTGCTGTGGTTTTAAAATCTAGCAAAATGATGTTTCTTACTCAGTCTAGCTTTTTTGCTCGACATTTTTCTTTGGCATGTCTGTTTGCTCTTAAATGTGACATAACAAGGAACAATGGCAGTGTGTGCCCTTGGGTGGGTGCTCATGCCATTCAGTAGCATGGTTAAGAATTTTGAGTACATATTAAATGATGCCTAAACCCCCTGTCATGACTCAAAATACTCTTTTCACTCCTAGCTGGCTACAGTCTGTTCTTCACATTCTTAATGCTCTCAAACCAGGGCTGTGTCTGTTCCAGAGAAGGCTGCATTTTAGCATCAAGTAAAGCATTCTGAGCGTTTACATCTCCTTAGGCTAGAAGATGTCTTGTGACATTTTCCCACTGCATTGTTTACAGACTCCCAGTAAGACATGGGATATCACTCTTCAACACTAACATCTGTGATGCTCTAGAAGTTCATGTACAGTAAGATATCAATGATGAACCCTAATATGAATCTGACTACCTCATTTTATTTGGTGATTTTTTAGAAGAAGTAAATAGACTTACATTCTTATAAACAAGCAAAGGACCTGATTCTTCTTCATTAAGCTTTTCTTTTTAAAGTGTAGGACCGTCTGCTCAGTGGAGTGTTAATCAGTATGAATTCCAGGTGTCAGAAACAGTTCCTGTATTGTCTTTTTCAAAATTCTGTGATGAAGTTTTGGGCTATCCCTGCCGTTGTCACTGGACATTGATGATTTATGTAACATTTCCAACAGCAATTGCAAATTTGGACCTGTTGGTACTAAAGAAAGGGTTTTATTTGTCTTGATTACAACTTTGCCTAAACTTGTCCCAAATTCACTGCTAATGGATGGTAAAGATAGCAGTGATAAAGTTTTCAGGAGAAAAAAAGGAAAATTAACCATTAACCTTCATTTTTAGAACCTCTATGATGGATGTTTCACAGCAAAAAACCTGCTTGTAGCCAGTGCACACCTAAGCCCCATGCGGTCAAGACCAAAATGTCACTAACAGCATTTTCCCCTTGTTTCCCAGATGAATTTAAACTAGACTTTTTGCTCCCACCTTAGCATGCACGTGCCCCAGAACACCACGTCCCACGACTCATCTGCAGGGAGGCCCTTGCTTACCCTGCACAGGCTCTCCTTCATGTGGCAAGTGCTCAGAACCCCAGCAAATGCCTGTAGAGGATGGGGTGGTTCCACTGTGCTGCAAGGAAAACAGGGCTGAGGCATCAGAGCCCTTTCCCTTCTAGAAGCTTTCTCTTGTGCATGCAGTGGCACCTGTGGGGGGGCACTTTGTTAGGTCAGGCTGTAGTGACACGTGCTTGCGCTGCAGAACACGCGGACCTTGCCCCCTGACACGTACAGGTATCGATCACGGTATTTGTACAGGTAAGCAGACGTGTGTATATATCCATGAGTGTTTGAAACTCACTCTGCTTTGGCCTAGCGCTAAAAGAGAAACAGTAATTTCAAGACATATACTTCAGCTCCAAAATATTTTACTTGAGAAAAAATATATAGTGATTTTGCTCTTTTTTTTTGTTGTTGTTTGCTTGTTTGTTTTAATATGAAAATCAATTGGAAACATAAAGCAAGTGGAACATTAAAAAAATTGAAGACCAGACTGAAGTGCCCCTGAGAGCTATTACTATTTCTTCTTCAGTATCGGTTTGAATTACCTGTTCAATTTAAGATCCTTGATTTTATTCCAGGTTCTATGGAAGACATGTCTAGTTACAGAAAACTCTACTTCATCATAAAACTACTTTTGTCCATGTATATACTAAAATCTATTGATATGAACATTCCCATTGATTTTTTACATTGTATGTAAGAAGTTAAACATATGCATAAGTTGCAAGAACAGAAACTAAAGTACTACTTTGTCCTCAGAGAATTAAAATGTCTACTTCTTGCCAATGATATATAAGATCCCAGGTTTATGTCTTCAGTATTCTGCACATCAGCAGACAAAATATATTTACACAATACAGAAAAATATGATTCCTTGTAAATATGACAATGGACTTTCACAGTAAGTAGCCCCTAACTCTGGATTAATATATGTGAATCATAACATAATTTATGTTTTAGATTATATACTAGGCTGGGTTGTATATTTTTATACATATATAAGTGTATTTGTATGTATATAGCCTTGGATGGTAGCCAAGTAATACGTAAGAAATATTGCTCGTTATAGAAGTCTTGAGTGGCCTCCTTCATAGTCATCATTATGCAATTATTTTCTCTCTTCAATAACTACTAACCCTCAATGCTATTTCCTTTAGGTAACAGTATTTCTGGCTCATGTCACAGTAGAAAATATTTCCTCCACCTCCTGTCATCTGCAGGGATTCATTATAAATGAGGTAGTCACTATCCTTGTCTAATGAGTGCTGCTGGTACTTTGGTCAGTCCAGTTTAAGGATTAGGAGGATTTATAGATCAGCTGCCTGAAAATATATAAGATTTCCAGCAGAGAAGTAGGCATTTGAAATTCAGATTCTATAAATGAGTGCTTTAAAACTATTTGATGTTTAATCCTAGCAATAAAAATAACTTTATACAAATGCCTCTAAGATTTTCGATGGTGCCTGTATTCCTTCCACAACAGCACAAAGGAGAAATTACTATTACTTACTGCTGAAATAATCTCTGTTCTTTCTAGCTGGAGTATATTCAAATCCCAGAGTATTTTTGCAAAAGAAGAAGATGAAAACTAAGGTCAGTGATGGGTTTAGTCCTGAAGCAGTGGAAATGTAGCTTGTGGGAAAACGGTGTTTTATACACACTGTCTGTCTGCTCTAAGATGTGGGCTGCATGACAATGTCAGAAAAGATGACTTACCACAATTTACTTGCTTCTGTATAAACAGGATGTCTCTGCATTACACATGCAGGCAGGCCTTAGTTTGTGACTTTGGGTGCTACTCACACCTGCACACTGATTAATTTGAGATACTCCAGGCAAGAGGCTGTGCTGGAACCTTAGCTTTTCTAGGAACCTCTTTGATTGCTGGGAGAAAAAGGCTTCTACCAGGGCTAGCTGGCAATGGAGAGGAGGGTTTCTGCCCAGGTGACTGAATCACTCTCCTGAGGGGGCTGCCTTCCTTCTCCAGGTGCTTTCAGTGCCTGGATGCCGTTCTCCCCTGCTTTCTGCCACTGCTTATGTCATTCCATCCTTGACCCAAAACACAATCTCCTGGGCTCTTGAAGCTAGGGTTCCCATCAGCCTTCCTTGGACTGGGATTCACTATAAATGTTTTTACAGAAGAGGTAGGACAATAAATTTTTCTGTTATGTGTAGCAAAAATTCACTGTGGACTAATAAGGTTCAGTTTGCTATAAACCATAGCTTTAAGATGAGATAGAAACTGCTTTCAGGCATTAGGTTATTTATCTTGCATTTGTTTTCCATGGTGTTTCCTGACACTTATGCTATTTTCTAGGTGGAAACAAGGCGATTCTTTTTATAAATTTGCTTGTGTGCATTATTTGATGCTGCCTTTCTGTTAGAAGGGTAAATTTATAGGATCAGAGCACTAAGGCTGTAGATTTTGGAGCAAGCCTGCTCAGTGGTCCAGGGTAGAGTCCTGCATGAGATACACTGTGAGCCCCTTTTGTCTCACTCAAGTGCCTTTCTTTACTGTGTAAGGGAAGGGAGGGTAGGAGGTGTGGGAGAGAGGGACAGCAGTTCGATATGTGCTTGGAGGTGACACAGGGAGTCAGGATGTGGGTGTTACCTCTGTGCTAGGCAAATTCTTGCCTTTCTCAGACTTTTGAGGTACCTAGAGATAGGTCACTGAATGTATCTGGAACTGGAGTAGTTTTGTTAGTGGTGAAGAGGCAATGTATGTCAAATGAATGAAGGTACAGAAATTAGGTAGTCTCTCCATTATGAGAAATAAAGTCTTTTCTTTTTATTCTTGGGAATAGATATTAATGGTTTAAATGGGATAAATAACCCCACTTAATCAGGTTAAAGGGTTACAATCTACAATTTTAAGCAAAAGTGTTATAACAGGAGAAAAAAACTAATAAAGCTGGACAAACTGGAGAACTGGCAATGCCTACATGGAAGAATCAGGCTGATTCCACCACTGCAAGGCAGATTTCTGGTGAAACTAAACAAAAAAAGGTCATGTTATTAATTTTAACTGTAATGGATGGCAAGATTTTTTGTTTCGTCTTGTTTCTTGGCTTAACTCCTAAGAGACAACTGGAAAAAAAAAGAGGAGGAAGAGAGAAAAAGTATTAATAAAATCAAGGCAGATTATATTAATCTGTGGCAAAAGAAGAGGCAAGCTGAGGCTGATGTCATTCCTTTTTTTTATGAATGTCCAACTGCCGCAGAAGTCCAGACGGATTTTACAAGTATGTATAGACAGTGGAACACTCGCTGTGAAGGCAACAGTGCTGTCATAAGACTGGCCAATAATCACAGCCTACATTAACTCCAGAAAATACATACAAATAATATTTCTTGGCTCTATTTTCAAAGCAGCATTTGGGAAGTTATGTGCACTAATCCTGTAACAATAACAGGATTTGTGTTTCCAACACCACGAGCACAGCTTTGAAAATGTAACCATAAGGGTCTAGTGCAGCAGG
Organism: Crypturellus tataupa; assembly: GCA_034781795.1. Taxonomy (NCBI): domain Eukaryota; kingdom Metazoa; phylum Chordata; class Aves; order Tinamiformes; family Tinamidae; genus Crypturellus; species Crypturellus tataupa. The sequence continues at coordinate 1,840,955 of JAWLRI010001005.1, forward strand.
CAACGTAATCCCCAACCTCCTACTCTCTGAGGGAAGAGCACAGTTTTTCCAAAATGATTGTCACTAAACTAAAAAAAAAGCCCTGTGCCCTGGGGAATCTTGAGTACATGAGCAGTCCCTGCCCTGCAGGGACTTGAGATCATAAATAAATGCAGGAGCAAGAGCAGATAGTGGGGAGAAAAAAAAAAAAAGAAAAACAACTCCTAAACAGGCTGGCTTCTTTTGTGTGGTAAGATCACTAGGTATTCCCTCAGAAGTGTTAGAACCACTGCAATGAAGAGAAATGAATGGTCACTTTTAGTACTATATAATTCAAACTGAAAAAAGAAAATATGCTAGTTTAAGGGTTACCTTAAGGTAAAACCTTAAGGGTTTTAGTGTTACCTTTTCTACTTCAGTTCCTGTGTCTTCAAGGAATAGGACATTCAGAACTTCTACGAATTTAGATTTTTTTGTATATAACTGTGTATAGGACTTAGCTGATATGTGTCTGCATTGAATAGGAACTTAAGTGAGGTACAGTAATTCATGCAGGAAGTAGCAAATACAGTCTGAGAAGTTTCAGACAGGATCTTCCACTCACAGCTCCTGTTCACTTCAGAGGCTCTTTATCACAGTAAAAAATGATCTCCTATATTAAATATTTGTTGGAATGAATGATTCTTGGCAGCTTTTTGTATCATATTGAAAGTGGGCAATTTCATAGGATATTGGTTTCCAGTATTGTGGTTTAGAAAGGTGTTTATTTATATTATTATTTATAACACTTATTTTGGAGAAGGGCATATTTAATAACTTGGACCATGATAGTGATATCTAAAGATTACAGTCATGTATATCATCATTGTTGCCAATCTTAATAAAACTGTGATGATATACATGAATCAAATACACAGCCTTCCCTATACCGTAAAAGTTTACTCACAAATTAAGAGGGTGATCCTGTAACAAAGTGCAACAAAGAATATTAAATGTTCTTGAAGATAACCTCCACGTAACTGCCAGTTAAAAGAAAGGAGTGATAGTTTTCAAGCCAGACTTAATGAAAAAAGAAACTATGCTACAGTAGTAATGCTTAAAAAAAGAAAATGGGTTTCGTAAGAAATAACCAAAAGGTGGCAGTACTGCTGAGTTCCTGGAGCCCTCCGTGCTCTCCAGTACTCATTCTGAGCCTGACATCACTTTTCATCCAGTATGTCCAAGCAAACTGTGCTTTTAACAGAAAATAAAATCCTTGTTGGCTATGTTTGGCACAAGACTTTGTGAAATGAAATATATTAATAGGTTTTAAAAATACATATTTGACTAATGCCCTTCATCCTTGCAAACATTCCTGCATTCTGCGCCCCTGATGCTTCTGTTGCCATAGTCTCATCGAGGAGGTTGTTCTTTCACTGAAGTCAGACCGTTTTGCTCGTGCCTTAATTGGCACTAGACTGTGAAATTCAAAATGACTACGACTTATTTGATCCATCCACTTAAGAAAAAGTCAGGATACAGCTGATGTAAAGTCATTCTGTGTTTAGAAATATTTCTGCAGGCTGCAGTTCAGAAGGGTTGGTTCCTTATACCTAAAGGAGTCCTGTTCTAATGGAAGTTCACCTGCAGGTGCTAATGTAGAAATAGGTCTGTTTTAGTTCCTATCACTGTTATCTTCCCACCCATCCCCATTCTTCAAATGGAATCCAACCAGTGATGGATCCCTTTTTAATGCTTGGGAAAAAAAAGAAAGAAAGAAAGATCCTTCCTTTTAACTGTGGTTGATATGGCATATGGTGGTATATGGTAATACTGCAATTCTAAATGTATATGATAGAACTATTAGTAACTGTTCTTACAGTGCTGGGACTGAATCTGTGGCAGTAGCTTTTGCTGTGCTCTGTGCCAGTCTGCACAACCCAGCTTTTGAGTGTAGTTTTGCACATCCTATACCATTTCTGTGTTGCCTCTTCACAGAATAGGATTTACATTATCTTTATGGTCACCTTGTCCTCATGGAGATGTTCATGCTGCTTCCTTCTCAGTCATCAGTATTGCTACTTTTTCCCAGTAAAGGACCAAAAGAGAAGAGATCCACTGTACCACTTTTGGTGCAGTGGGGTTTGTATGTCTTAGAAAGTGATTAGAGCCCTTTGGTGAAGGGACAGAGAGAATGGGAGAGAAATCTCTTCTGTCGGTAAAAGTTCCCTGCACTGATCTCTAGTCCAGAAGGTTTAATAGAGGTTTCTTAGAGGTATTGTCATATTCACTACTCTCAGTATTATGAAAGGCACAAATGATATCACCACTACTAGTGCTTAACGTGGTGCAAGAGTATTGCTTTTATTAGCAAGGAAGTTTGGCTCCTCTTACTGAGAGCTGCAGCTCTTTGATTATATACTTCATACCTCAGAAAGTATAGAAGGTGACAAGAATCTCTTTGATCAACTGCTAAACTCAGTTGTTGGTACATATTTTACAGCCTGTGATGACTGATCCATTGGTTGTTATCCTCACGCAGGGTGAGGTTTTGATTCTCTTGTTCTGAGGTTACACTGGTTTAGTGGCTTGCTCTTGCTAATGGGGTCCGTGAGCTCCCCTCTGCTCCTGACCACATGTTCGTGTTGCTTCCCATACAGTTGCCTGATCCTATTAGATAGGGTCAGTCATGCCACAGGTTTCTAGTAAAATCTACAATATAAAAATGGAGAATTAATGGACACCGAGATAAACTACTAGTGAAGGAACTCAGCTGTGCACTGCCTAAAAATATGAAGGGTGGATGCTGAAGGTGCTGTTTTGCCAAATGTTGGCTTTGCCAAGAAAGCCAGCATTAAAAAAAAGCACAAGAACTCTTTCTCCTTCCCTTGATGGCTTGTTTCCAGACATGTGTTCAAGTTGTCTGCCTCCTCAGTTCTGCCAATATAATATTTTCTTGGGACACACTGTAAGCTGGATTGCTGAAATGATCTGTCTTATTTTTTTTTTTTTTGAGGGCTATTTTTAGCCTAGATCATTTCAATGAATCTAGTATCTTAGGAAACTATAGCCGTGGGATAAAATTGAGCGATACAGCTCAGGCCCAACTAGTGATTTGGCAGTTGATCATCACGAAAAGAAGGAAGTTGCATTCCCTGCCCCAACAAATCCACAGTCTTTGGTCCAATCTGCAAGCTGAGTCAGCTGTGAGTGCCTGGGTATGTGTTGGTGTGTGCAAGCACACACAGGGGCACCGAAGCTTCTCTGAAAACTGCTGGCCTCGAGGGACGTACGCCTAGCAGAAGAAAGGGAAAGAAGAAAGCCTGATCCCGCCTTTGGTGGTGTTACGTTCTTGTATTGACTCAAACTACAACAAGTGTTTTTGCCTTCCGTACCCCTTCTGAAATTTTGCTTGCTGAATTAGAAGCAGTTACAGTAATGGCTATGCTCAGTCTGGAGTCCTACCCTCTTTCCACAAAAATCTGTGGCTGTCTACAGAAAATAAATCACTTGAATAGGCTGTGAACACAAAAGTATTATGAGAATATAGTTAAGGCCGACTCTTTAAAAATACAAAAAATATTTATGAAAATCTTTCTTGTTGTACTTAGTTCTAATTGTCTGAGTTCTGCCTAGGCTAACTTTTGCATAATTAAAACAGAAGTGGATTTTTCATATTACTCTTGAATACTTCATGTGTTTTCCTTTCTGCACATCCCCAAATCAGTTAACTCATCTTTAGCATAGTTTCCAAATTTCAAAATACTCCTATTTTATTTTCCTGTGTTTTTTGTTTTTGTTTTCTATTTTCCATGTGTTCCATGACAACAGGAAATGGCCTCGCATTGTGCCAGGGGAGTTGCAGGTTAGACATTAGGAAGAATTTCTGCACGGCAAGAGTGCTGGAGCCTTGGAAGAGCCTTGGAACAGGCTGTCCAGGGAAGTGGTGAAGTCACCGTCCCCGGCAGTGTTGGCGGAACGTGTGGATGAAGCGCTTAGGGACGGGGTTTAGCAGGCAGGTGTTGAGGGGCTTATAGTTGGACCTGATGATCTCAAAGGTTTCTATGTATTGTGCATTAGTGCAGTGATCTGGTGGTGTAAGCACTGATAAATATGTATGGATGTATTTGTTGGTATCTTGATGAACTATTCTGAATGCTGTTTGCTAGTGATTTTCTCAGGTAGCAGCGATGCCCCAGCTTTAAGCTGTAAAGGACTTGAGGAAGGCCGCAACCCATAGGGAGGCTCCCCGGGTGTGCCTGTAATGTAAATACAGAAAAGCAGGAATTGTCACCACTCATTATTTTTGACCTGATAATGTGTCTTTCGACAGCAACTATCTAATATGGAAAATTCCACAAAATTGCCAGCTCCAAACTGTATTTACCTAGCTTATCAGGTGTCAAGGAGAGCCTTTTTATGATCAGCAGCAGAACCAAACTGGTTTATCACCAAACAGGAATGACTTCCAACCCCCCCCCCGCCCCCAGCATATTTAGCTCATGTAAATGAAGTAGTTGTTTGCAAATCGGCCACAGGTGATTTCCTCATTCTTGGCCTAGGCATCTATTTCCTTCTCCTAATACTTGAAGAAAATATTCTCCTCCTTTCATTATATGAGGGAACATTTTGATATCTTCCTATCATATTCTATATATACTCTTTTACATATCATTTTTACGAGCTTTAGCCTTGTGTACACTTCCTTTTTTTCATTCTAGTAATTAACTTGTTGTACAAGTTTTGAAGAGAGATACGTTACTGTTTAGAAAAAAAAAGTGATTCTGAAGTCCTGTTAACATGCACTGGTACAAATGATTTTCAGACTGCTACAGTTTATGCATGTTCAGATTTTGTGCTCCTAAAGCCGCACAAATTGCCAAACACACCCAGGTGGATGAGTAATATCTTTGGTCTTCATTACTTCATTTAAATGCATGATTCCTGCTTGAAGTCTGAGTCACATATCATAAGGCCTAAATGGTCGAAAACTGTGTATGCTCACACTGTTGTTGAACTCCAGTCAGCACAAGTCCTTCTTGTAATCAAACATAAGGAGGAAATAATTTGGAAAATATATGCCATCATGGTAGATGTTACTTTAGTAAGTTAGAAGGTTCTTAGTGGATTTGAAGGAGATGTTTCTTTAAAACCCGTGATTTCTGTAAGGCATCTTTAAATTATTGTAATTTTAATAAGAGAAGTCTTATTAATGAAACGTTAAGAGTCCTGAAATTCCAGGATTTTGTTTCTCTCTTAGTGTACTATTTAGAAGTCTGAGAACTATGCTGATGTCCTAAAAGTCTGTTGTTCTCTATCAATAGTGAGTAGTCAGGAACACTACAAATGTTTAACAAATTATGGAGAATAAAAAGTGAAATCTGTATAACAGTGGTGAATGAAAATAGTCCCAGTCTCTTCTTGTATATGCCAGGGAAGAACTTGCTGTACTTTTCTAAACAACCAGACAAAAAATCTCATCAGCTTTTCTGAATTAATTTAGGGATGCATCTCAAAAGGTACACGGTTATATTAAAGGTCATTTTCTTTTTATGCCTGGTAGACTTTTCCCTTGTGTGTGCTTGGAAGCACACAGATAGTTGGAAAATCACTCTGTGATGCTTCCTCTGAATTATGTGTAGCCAAAATCAGACACAGAGCTGATGAAATAGTACAGGATGTGTTAGCAGTCTCTTGCTCCAAGCCATGCTTATAAGTAAATAATATTAATCCCTTTAGAGCAATGTACAACCAAATTATTAAAGTTGGTTCCTGAAGAAACTAAGGCTGTGGTATTTAATAAAAATGTCGTGCTTGGTGAGTTATTAGTTCCTCCCTCACTATTGAGAATAGTTTTGAGCTTTTCCTACTCTTACCCAGGAGTTTGTATCTTGTGAGGAAAATGCAGCCCTGGTACAAGCTAAAGGCTGACTGATGCTTTAGCTGAAGAAGGGTAGATACTAAGCTATGACAGCAACGGTTGTAAGAAGCACTTGGATGTGTGAAAGGCATTTCTGAAAGGCTAAGGGGAAAGGGGAATTTATTTAGCTATATGTCCAAAGCAAGGGAATTAACTGTAAGCTTGAACTCTAATGATTTTTAACACCAGATCTTGCAGAGTTTAATGTAAAAATATAAATATGGTATAATGCAGTGTTAATAATTTATCTAAGGTGGCACATATATTTATTTTTAAATTTCCTCCATTTGATTATGGAAACAAAGCAAAACAAACAAAAAGAAAAAAACAAGGCTAGCGGTTCAGCTAGCAAAAATCGACATACTTCTGTTGTGAGTACTGCAACTATACCAATTTGCATCAGCTGAGAAACTAGCCTATAGGTGTTAATAGCATGTGCAGCAGAATGGATCTATCCCTAAATATATTTTCTGTGCTAGTTTTCCATTTTCCTATATAGCTAGAATGCGAAGTGCAAAAGTAGTAATTGAAGTGTATTTGTCAATGCACATATATGATTTTTTACTTGCAAACTAAACATGTTACAAAAAGATCACTCAGTAAATATGCAGATTCAGTAAAAGGCTTCAGACACATTATTCTTGCAGATTTCCATTTTAATGATGCTCCTTCTAATAATTACCAAATTGTGATGTAGGTCATTTTTATGTGTGACTAGTCAGAAATTTGCATTAAGTGGTTTTGCTTTCTTTAAATTGTATCCTTCTCAAGGGATCCACATTTTTTTTTTAATTTAAAGATGAGTATTTCCTGATATTTTCTATTTAGAAATTTAACACATGTGTTTTGCTCTTGAAATGTCCTCTTTTTCAATTAATATTTTTATGATAGTCAGAAGAAATATATTTTAAGCATATGTTAACAAGATAGCTATTGTTGTAATATTGTTGACATATTTAAGCTGGGGGAAAAAACTGTGTATATGAACATATACAAGCGTATTCCATATGCATCACCTTTAAGCTATAAAATCTAGGCATATATTCAACAAAGCCCTAAATGTAAGCATACGTAGAAAACTTTTCTCAAAGTAAAACTCATACTTGATTTTGAGAATAAACTTAGAGTTTTGTGGAATTAGGGCAGCGGTACTGGGCATTCCCATAGAAATCTTACCAACAAAGTTCATCCTGGCTTTGACAAAAGCAATCGATCTCAGACTTTTTCTGTGGGTCTATGTATTTTGTAAGCTTTGGGAAAGAGTCCTGTTCTAGTCTCATGACTTTTCACTTTTATAGACTTGACATGTCTTATAGACTTACCACTAATGTAAGTAACTGAAAACTTACAAATGACATCTTACCTCCTAAAATGTTGTATAAATGCCAGATACATATTTTTAAAGGATATAGGCTTGTATGCTTTTCTGTTAAAGCTAGTTTTTCACACTGTGTTTTTTGGTTTGAACTTCTCTGAGGTGTATTCTATCATATACTTAGTATATATCAGTTGTTTTATTCTCACTTTTTAAGCTTTCTTTGAAAGCAAAGTCTAGCTGAACTGTGATCATGTCTTTCTCTGCCTCCCTTTTTTTTCAGTTTGGGATGAAATCCCTGCAATACTAGATTGAAGAGATGATGACTGTCACAAGCCTTTCTACATCATGAAAAGGTAGAAAGTTTCTTGTGCATCCTCCAGTTCTTTTTGGAGATTTGCTATCATTGGAATATGTTTTTACATATTTAAAATATTTCCTAAGTATTACTGCCTTTATTAAAACAAAACCTTGGCACTACCATCTCCTCCTGAGTTCTTTGGGAATTCCTGTGGGTCCAAGCTGGTTGATGCCAATAAAGAATTAAGACAGCCTTTTCTTAGTACAAGATGAGTTTCTTGGAGGGCTGGTAACAGTTCAAGGGATGAAGCAGAAGGCCTGAAAGAAGCAAGTGGGTTGTTTTGCAGTGGTTGGAAATAGATGCCAAGAGCAACTCGCTACTTTGTTCATGGTTAATCTGTACTTGGAACTCTGCATTGCAGGAGTTGTATTTGCTCCTGAAACAGTAGCTCTACATCTCATATATTTGCATTAAAGCAAAGATTTAAATAGAACTAGCGTGTATGACATGCTGTCCAGTACTGGCCACCCAAAAGTGGCGATCCTTCCAGCAAGTGTTTCAGGTACCTTCCTGTTCAGCAAATTAGATGGGATTTTTTAAAAAGTTCAGGAGAAGCTTTCTCTGTTATTTTTTTTTTTTCCTTAACAGTCTAAACTCTGGGATACCTAATTAATTTTAAGTCCGTTAGTCTTACTGTCAGATGATAGCTGTCAACATATTTAATAAACTGCCTGAAACAAACAGCATTTTATACATGTTGGTGCTTTCCAGCATTAAATTAAATTGTGTATGATTTTAGCAGCAGAACCTCAGCTTCCTGATTTATGCCAAAGAAGGAGGATTCTGCTACTTACTGTGTAACCCTCATACAGGATTTTGTAATTAAGAACATGCCTGTGAACAGATGAGCAGGTTGAGCCTTTTTTTCCCCCATTTCTTTTGTATCCTAAGTAATAAGGAAAACACTGCATAGAATAATGCTATTATAGAATATGCTCCGAAAGGCAATCCAAGGCTGAAATGGCAGTGACGGAGTGGTCTGAACTAACAGATACCTGGTCCTATGATGACTCGTAGCCCATATGGCTTTTGCTTAACTGAGGCCCAGATCCACCATATTGAGGAGTATTTAATCCAGACCAGCACTGGCGGGTGTCCTGGGCACTTCTGCAAGTGCTGAGGCCAAGAGCCCCTTTTCACATGGATTAGAGCAAGGCTCTTCCTGCCTCTTACACTAGAGTCCTTTTTTTAGGCAAGCATTCAAGGTTAGTTTTAAGATTTCCAATGATGGAGACTTTCCCTTCAATTTCTAGCGGTTTTACTTAGGTTTTCTATTGAAAACTTGTATGAAGGTGCTGCCCCCCAGGTAGATAAACTGAATAGATTGAGCTCATGGAATAATCCACACTCCTAATTAGTAGATAGAGAATCTTAAAATTTAAAGAAGCAGAAGCTTAAGAAAAATATAAATTTTCTCTAAAGAGAAACTTAAAGATCAGTAACTAATTCCTTCTGGAAAACTATTAGTAATATATCAAATTTTAATAGAAATATATTTTCTTAAAATGTATGGCAGTTAATTTTCTGTTTGTTTTTGTTACAGTCTTTTTGTATCAGTCACAGCATTTACAACCGGATATCCTACATGAGAATTCTTTTTTTTTTGGTGACTGAACCGTTTTCTTTATTATTAGCCCAGCAATGAACAACTGAGTGCGTGGAACTTGGGAGACAGCTGAAGTCGAATACTTACAGTTATGAAATACAGATACATTTCAATATGCACAAATATGTCAAAGGCCATATATTCTTTTTACTACAGTGCTTAAACAGAACAGGTTAAGATTTATAACCTAGGTAGTGTGCAATGCTGTTTTGTTTTGTGCAATTGATTCCCTGTAAAATTGGTTTGGAACAAGTGGGTGTTTTCTTTGCTAGTTTGTCCAATTGTGAAAAGGTGATGAAGAAACTATTTTAAGTATTAGCTGGGGTTACATTTGTTCATAAAACTGCTTTATTATCTCCGAAGAGGTAATGTCACATGATTTGTGGGCTTTGTGACTGACAGGCTTTTTGTGTCCTTGTGACTTGTTCCGGATATGCAACATAGTTCTAATGTTTCAAACATTGAGGTCCGTATACGGTATCCATAAGCTGTGTTATCAGTGTCTGCCTAATCCTCTGTCACTTGGAAGTGAGTTCATAAGTCCAAACTTGTTATAATTTTCTTAGAGGTGATGTTGAAAGTCTAATTATGTTGATTTCTCATCATTTGACTGGCATGAGGGAGCGTCATTAAAGATCAACCGTATCCTGTGTCTGAAGCTCTCTCTCATACACCTTTTATATGCAAATTACTAATTATCCTAACTCAACCTATTCCTTAAAACACTTGATTTCTGCCAACCTTATCACTGTTAGTGCATCTAATTTACAGTGACTGTTGCTTAATTTCAAAAATCCCAATGCTGTCTTGTAATCCAGAACGTTATTTATTTATTTATTTAGATGATCAACTTTGTGGGAGAACAAACCTTCTGTTTTGTACAGTGCTGAGTAAGCTGCTAATCAACAGAGAGCAAAAATACCATTTTCTGTCTATTCATCCTTATTCCTTCTGCCCATCATCTATCCATCCTGTCACCATTATTTATTTAGCTAGTTTTTACTCTAGTGTGCTTTGGATTGGTAGTAAAATCTAAGCTCTTTCACTGTTTCTCATTCCAGTTCATCATTTTGAATTTGCATGTGAAACCCTGATACTATATAATTCTCAGTGCAATGCAGATTAGTAGGGACTCTATATGCCATGAGAAATACTGTTGCTTAACATACCACTAAGTGCAATGGGAATGAGTTTAAGATCACAGATAGGTCATAGTAAGCCAACTATGCAACAGGCATCATGATCAGATAACTCTTAAAAGAGCAAGATGTTATTCTCTTAAACTATAAAATTTAGCCAAAGGACCAAAAAAAATGCTCTTTCCCAGGAAATGTATCTCCTCATATTTTTTCCTTGAAGCCTTAGACTTTCTTTATGCTGAAAAACTGCCAGAAAACATACTGCTATTTTGCCCTTTGTACTGTGTTGTGGATAAAGATGATCTGTGATTTTGCTGAGGTTTTAGCTTTTACTAACGGGCCATAGCATCAGAGATTGATTGTTGCTATTCTGTGATATAAGGGATGTTTTTTATTCAGAGGTCTGCAATAATACTGATTATTTCTTTCTCTTGTAGTATCCCACAGCCTCTTCAGGTTTTTTTTTCAGTCAATTATTTTTATTTTCAGTGTAGCAGAGCTTTTTTTTTGTTTGTTTGTTTTCTTTTTTTTTTTTTTTTTTTTTCCTGTTGTCATAGGAATCCTTGTGTAATATGTACAGCTTTTATAACTGGACTGAGTATTTTAAAGGAAAAAGAAATTATCTGCTGCTTGCACACATTCATTGTAATGGGCTACATACCATGAGATTATTTAAATTAATGATAGAAACACTATTGATGAACATAATAGAAAAGAATACAGCTCATGTTAATTAATACTTGCAGAGTTACAAAGATTTTTTGATTTTGACCTGATAGGCAAGCACCTTAGAAATGGTCAGGTATGACCTGACATGTAGAAATAGCATTTTGGTTTTGTTTTTTCCATGATTATAAGAATTTTCATGAAAAAAAAAAAAAAAAGATGTCTCATAGATGGCAAATTGACGATCCTGAAGACAATCACAGTACAGTTACATCATGATCATCAGTAACACAATTTTCTGTCTCTGATGTATATGATGTGTGTAATGAGTGCTACTAAATAGCTACAGTGATATCTGTTACAAGGGTATTTCCAAGTGTATAGCCAAAAATACACTTTGAACAGACATATCAAGGCGATGTTTTTGCCTACTGTTCTTTGTGAACTACTGTGAGCAAATGGTCAACTTCTTGTGTAGCAGGTAAACTTTGTAGCAATTAACCTTAAAAAAAATATGGTCAAACTGGATTCAAAGAAATGAAATGTTATGTTTCCTCAACTTCCCTTTGTATGTAGTTTGTTCAGCAATTTTTCTTAATCTCACTGGTATGAAATGCCAGCTGCAAGCCCTCACAGAATTAACTGGGCATATTAGTAAACTTATCTCGTTTTTAAGCATCATGTTGGACTTAATAGCTCTGGTTTCTGATTTCTCATGTATTTGTTGCTGGTTTGCCTGCTTTAAAAAGTATTTCTTGAAGGTGAAAGCAGTAGCATTGTTATTTTAAGATGATTTTACCTCAATAAGACTTTAAACAAGCATTTATTTTTTTATAAACTACAATCACCTGCTGATGTGCTGGCAATGGCAAGATTTTTATGGATTTGTTCAGATTCAGTCATTCAGGTACCATATGGTGGTGGGAAGCTCCTCCTTTGGTGACAAAGTTTCATGGTGCTGGAGTAGAAACAGTAGCAGGAGTGGAGAAAGACATGGAAGGGGAGGGAAAGGTAGAAAAAAGAGTATTCTAACCAAAATGAAGAATTTAATTTCAGGAATATACTTTCCCAGTACAGTTCAGATGGTGTCTAGAGGGCTATATAATTGCTGCATATAGCAATATGGAGCAAAGGGGTGTTTTTCTTATTTCCCCTTCTGCCTAGTCCTCCCTCCATCACTAGTATACTCTCTCCAACCTACCGCGGGCATTTCTTGCTCCATGTTCTTCCCTGCAATCCAGCAAACCTCCCACCACCCTTTAGCCCTCAGGACAGCAGGTTGCCCCAAGTGCATGCTCCCAGCGCCAGCTCCCAGCACTGCTCAAGCTGTCCGTTGAGGAGCGCCCTTGCCTGCTCAGGGCCTACCCGGCACCCCACAGAACCTGCCCTTGTCCAACTCCCACCGTCCAGGGAGCCTCTTCACTAACACAAACCTGCGCTCAGGCAAAGGTAACAGTCTTACGGGGTGATGAAGAAGCCACACTTAACCTAGGGCACGCTTCTCCCTGAGGACTTGGCTCTGAACTGTCCGCCTTCCCCAGAGAAGCTCCCATTTGAACGCAGGGAAACCTCGTGGCTCAGTTGCTCTGTCCTTAGGTTACTCAGTGGCTTCAGAGGCTGCTTGGTTAGCTCTCCTCTCCTTTGCTCTTGCGTGACTGCTGCTTGCTTTGCTTAGCTTTGTTTCATGTTTTTTAGACTTGGTCTTTTTGTTGTTTTCTGAGAACCCCTGATGAGGCCTTCAAAAGATGGATTATAGGTAAGAGCTTAGGTTAGTTCTGTACAGGAGAGTGCAATATGAAGTCTTGTTTTTCTTTCAGTATGAGGTAAATTATTTTGTTCATGAGAGTAATAATGTCTTTGGTAAGAAAGCTGTGTTACATGCTAAGGAGAGTTTCGTTAGGGCAACAAGGGGTAGAATGAAACTGGTGCCACTGAGCCGCGGCCTTACTGCTCATTGTTACATTTCAGCATCATTACTCCAGTGTGGAAATGCAGGCAAAGGGAACAAAATTACTCTCCAAGAGACTTAGTTTGTTAGAAAATGTTCTCTGGTGGGTTGTATCTGTAGAAGACAAAGATTTTAAGACTACTTACAGGTACTTTAGATAGCTATGCAAAAGTGTCCTGTTATAGTCGATTTTAATTTGCATGTAAATGTTCAGCTACTTTATTATAATATTCTTCTTAAGCTTACAGTTTTTCAGATAGCTTAGATTTAAAAAAAAAAATTGCAATTAAATTGATTAATAAGTTTGATTAGTAAATATTTCCTTTTAGAGATATAGCCTTTTTTCCTTTTTTTTAAAAAAAATGATTCAAATATTGGAGATTCTTCAAATGTTCTATATAGTTAAAATTCACAGTATTAAACTTTAATAATTGCATTTAAATGTATTTGATGGTTGCTGGCTATTTTATCTTACTGTTTCCCATAAGTAAAATATCTTCTTCGGTGAGGCTGAGTATTGATCCAACTGTATCCACCCTCGGTGAAAACAGGTTTCTCTGAGGAAAATCTTTTAACTACTCCTGTTCTCTAGGTATTGCTTCTTACTAGGTTTCACCACAAGTGTGGTGAAAATATGCTTGTATAGTCTACTCCAAAAGGAGCACAATTGGTATGTAACAGGCAGATTTGGCTGCCTTTTGTCAGGGAGCAGTAGCGCAGTCTGCAATCTGAAGCAGCAATGATGTTGGAGAATTTCAAAGCATTTTTATAAAAAAGTATTCCCTGGAACTTGGCTTGTACATTAGCTATAACAGGAGTATTGTATGCAGTCTGGCAGAGTGTAAATCTTCTGGACTCCAATTTTGACATGATCTAATTCTAATTGAGTCTTGTTTCGTAACATAGCAGATACTAAAAATGCTTGTGCTGTTTAGCTGAGTGACAAGAGAGACAAGGATTGCTACCTACAAACGAATCTTCAGTGTATCTGCTATATTCACAGGAGAGACTTTAAAGTCTATGACACTGTCTTTTAAAGAATTTGATGAGCTGTTCTGATATGCGGCAGAAATTCTGGGCCATTTAGGAGAGATAATTTTAGAAACTTCACCTTTCAACTTTGGCATGTGAGTCAATTCTGGAAAATGACAGTACTCAGAGATGTTAGAGAAGGCCAAGGCTTGATACTCACCTACCTCACATGGTAGAGAAGAGAACTGTGGTAGAGGCGTGAGCATTTCAGGAACAAGCTGTGAGTTCCTGTAAAAAATGAATGCGAAAGCCTAATAGTTTGTCATGAAATCCCTGTTTGTTTCTTTATACATGGAAATCTGCAGTTAGTGCTGTAGAGATCCTAGTGAAATTGATGGTTCTAAGGAACCCTTAGAAGTAAGTTCAAATGGAATAAAAGTCCTTAGACGTATGGTCTTTCAAACCATACCAAGACATATGGTTTGAAAATAAGACGTATATAAATATATTGTGCTGTTGAATTAGAATCAAATTTTCACTTCTGAAAAGTTCATAGTTCAGTCTTGTTTTTCTAGGCTTTTGATCTCTGAAGCTTACAACTTTTTGTGACAACTGCCCATACCATATAGATAAGTTTAGTAACCCAGGATGTTGCCTATATTTGCAATGTCCTTATCCCTCATGGGTTAAGGACGCTCCCAGATGGTTATAACCTAGAAAAGCAAAAACCTGCTGCTGCTAATGTGTTTTGGGGTAGTTAAGCCTCCCCAGCACTACAGGGCATGCGCAGGCTCAGAGGCAGAGATAGAAGAGCGGTGTTGTGCTGACACGGAAGTACTGACTGGGTGGCGTCCCGACTCTCCTTGCCCTCTTGTTCCCTTGGGGTGAGATTAAGTAGGGTGGAGTAGTGGCCTGAAAGCTGAAACGCTCTCACAAAGCGATCCCATGAGAACAGAAAGAAGTGAGAAAGGTACTATGACCCAAGGGATTTCTTTCAGGTGTGGCATCTCCTGAAATGCTTGAGTTTAATCAACAAAATTCTTGTGAAAATCCTTATCAATTAAGGACAAAAAAAAAAAAAAAGTGTATTTGGGTATGAAGCTGTAGAAAGTAAGAATCATTCTTGCAAGCTCATGCTTGCCAGTACTATTTCCAGTGTACATCTGCAACAGAGTCTGACATTTGTGAGGCAATGCAACTTCCTTAAAGTTCTGTAAGAAAGAGATTTGCTTATTTCTCATTCTGAAGAAAGGTGCAAAGTCCAATTATGGACCCAAATGTCTCCACAGTTCCAGAGGGATAAGCTCTTTTTTATTAAAAAAAAAAAAAAAAAAAAAAAAAAAAAAAAAAAGTTTTTGTTGTGTTTTGAAATTATTTGGCAATTGGAGTTGTCTAAGCGATGTTTGCCTGTGTGTTGGCTCAGTGATGTTTGCCTAGCTTGGAGAGGTGTAACTAAAAGTCAGAAGAAAGTGTGGCGTAGCTGAAGTTTCCAATAGCATAATCACAGGGCAATATAGGAGTGGACTAATTTATTTATAGTGTTTATATTAATAAGATCCTGGTAAAATCATCTTAATCTTGTAATCTAATCTTGATTTCTCTCTGTATAGTGTTCAGTCCACTTTTAAAAGGCTGTGTTTATTCATATTCTAGTGATAACACAGGAAGAGCACATGGAAATGCTATAACTATTGGAGAAAATTCTCTCATGAGAAGAAAAACAGATGCAAAGCTATAAGCTTGCACCTGGAAATCTTTCACACGGCAGTTCTGTGCATTCCCAGCCACCCTGTAAGGACAGAAACTACACAAGCAGCTGATAATGTGATTGTGAGGAATGTGTTGACCATGGTGATGACAAGGTGATACATTCACCCTAGAGAGCATGCGTGCACCTGCGAAATATTAGACTGTGCTTTTTTTACTAGGAGATCATTTTAGAAATATTTCAGAGTAAGCTCTAAGATGGAAGGAGAGGGCAGTTAAAAGAGACTGGGAAGAGGTAAAGGATAGACATTTGGGGAGAAGCAGAGTGCTTTCAGAACAATTTATTAGAGAGCTTTAGCAGCTTATTCCTTTCTCATTAAGAGCGGACCTCATTGCCCATTTCTTATGCAGGCAAATCTCTATTAATGTGACGAATTAACTGCCTAATAAACCAGGAGAGAAAGCTCCTAACCTTTATGAAAAACGCATATTTTACCATGTAAATAGTGATGTATACTTCAGAAAGTTAAAATGAAGGCTTCTAGAAAGGTAATTTCATTGCACTGATTGTGAATTTGTGATTCACATTTTATGTTAACACATGAAGTGGTGTAGAAAACAGTACAGGAATGAAGAGCCTTAAAACTGAAATTCCTTTTGGTTTGGTATCATGTGGGCTTTCTGACTTCATGAATGCTAACTTCAGTGCTCAGAACTTGAAGAGAAGGGCTCTGGAGCAGACGCTTGTGCCAGAGCTCCTTCTCTAGAGGCGATCAACTGCGGC
>JAWLRI010001005.1:1857430-1910535 GCA_034781795.1 Crypturellus tataupa
GTGTGCAGGGGGGTTGGACTAGATGACCTCTAGAGGTCCCTTCCAACCTTAGGCATTCTATGATTCTATGATTCTACTGACCAATAAATAATGTTTATAATTCTATTTAAAGAAAACTCTGTGTATTACCATTTCCAAATTATCCCTTCCATTTTGTCATTTCCCAGAGGCATCAAAGGAATAGGAGGTGTTTTTGCTTGTCTTGCTGGTACTGTTGTTTAAAATAGCTTTAAGAAAAACCTACCAAAATTTCAGCGTTTTTGTCAGGGACAAATGGATCAACCTGTTTGATAGGGAAGATTCTTCCCAGTTATGCTGCTGTTGTGTCTGACAGATGCCGAAATGCGTTGGTCAGTTTACCTACTTGGACATTTTGTTGAAACTTGGTGAAAATGTGTAATCTTCTGAGAAGGCTGATAAAAGGAATATAATGCCATCTGTATAAAACAGGGAGTGTGTTTTTTGCATGCTTGTGAACAGATGCTAGCTGACATGTTTAAGCCAGAAACTATGATACTGATGATAAGGTTTCCTGGGAAAAACACTTCTGTAAGTATTTGAGGAAAGCAGTTCTGAGCTTAAAATGTCCTCACAGTCAGATGGCCAAGGGGTGATCTGGCCTGCCACCAACACAAAGTAGATGCTTCACTGGCAACACCTGAAAGAAAAGGCAAGTGCTGAACAGAGAGCTTACTGCTACAGCAAACAGCCGTAAGGAGCCCAGAGCCAGGTTTTAGAGTGGGAAGGAAGTCACAGAGGATACCAGAAGGTGGAAACAGTAGAACACCTGGACATAGAATATATTTTTAGAGATGATAGATTAAGTCTTAATCTTTCTGCTAGAATCAACCTTAGGAAGAGATAAATGCCAGCTAAACTATATAATGTTTTGGAGGACTGTCCAATATTATTCTGTCACTGCAGTTGAGGAAATCAATATTAAATATATTTAGGAATACATTATGCTCAGCTATACTGACCTCATTAAACATATCACTAATAATGGCTGCAGTGCAAACCATATTGGGACAAGATTTGAATTATAGTCTGCTGAAGCTTCCTCGCATGGCAAAGATGTTAAGCAGCTTCTTCAGGCTGAAGTTGGGTTAGGCTGAAGTTGGGTTAGGTTTATCTGAGATTCTCCAACTGATTAGCTGGAAGTTCATCTGTTGCAAGGTGAAGAAAGTGAAAATATACTAACTGAAGGCTGATTTGGCCAGGAACTTAGTAAATGCCAGATTTGTGTTCAAATGGAACTGGTCACATGTCAAAATACTAGAAGGGAAATTCAGTGTAACGACTCCTCTGCCTCATGCTTCAGGGTATGGCAAGATGTGGCTCAAAGTGATGCCCTGGGACACTTGGCATCACTGCAGCCAGCCCTGCTGCGCAGCTGATGAGAAGGCAGTTGTCGATGGCTCAGAGAAATACGGGGCCCTGTGTTTAAAATAGGAGAAAGGGAGGTGTAAGGGCTGGTACAGCTAAGGGTTCTAGTGAAATCAAGAAGGATGCTTTTTGGACTCAATACTTGATTCTCATCAGTATTCATTTAAAACTGCCAAGGGGATGTAGATGAACGTTAGAAATATGATAGTGATGTTGTTAGGGGGTGTAATGGTTGCAAGTATGACAAAGCAAAGGAATCGGGCTCTAGGACTGAAAGAAATTCCTTCATGGATGCGTTCTGATTCTAGTTACAAAAGATTGAGATTAGAGGCTTTAAAGGAGGATATTTTACTTTTTAGAACTGTGTTTAACACCCGACAAAGTCTGTTAAGTCACATGTCACTTCTGACTACCTTTTACTATTCTATCTGCAGTAGGACCCAGCTGTGATTGAGAATCTGGTTTGCTTTACCCCAGTTAATTGGGCATATGCTATTTTCACACTAGCAACACTTTCACGCATCCTGTTGTTTTCTGTGTTCTGTAGCTTTTTCTAAATGATGTTTGAAGCTGCTGCATCTGAAAAAGCCAATTTGCCTGCCTGGGAAGGGGATGTGCCCTAGAAGAACAAGCTAGTGGTGATCTGCTAGGCTTCTGTCTAGAGTCAAGGGAAGTCATCTTATTGAAGAAGCCCTGATCTCTCAGAGTGAAGAATTCAACTCTTGGCCGCTCTTGCTGAATAGGCAGAGACCTGTTACATTTCTTGCCTTGCATAGGGCACGTTCATTTGGCAGGGCTCTGTGTTCTTCATTGTGTAAATACGATTTGAATAATATTCCAGTCTGGTGTTGTAATCATCTATCTAATGAAACAGATTTGAGACACACACATGTGATGATAAATGAAACTGATTGCATACAACTTGTTTCTTTAGGAAATGAGACTATGAGTATATAATCTCTGCGCCCGTGCCTCCCCTACCAGCCTCTGAACCAAGTGATTAATTTCAGCCAAAGCTGACTATAGAGATCAATCTTACAGATACTCTAAGAGCTTCATGAAAATCTAATCCATCTTCATAGCTGCCTATCTACTAGTGCTCTCATTAGGAAAAGGTGGTAGGGTCACTTCAACCCTCATTAGTTATCAGATAATCTGTAGGTGGCAGCAGTGCTATGAGAGCACTGGTGAGTTCTGTTGTGATGTGCGCTTTTACAGGCATGGAAGAACCCAGTTGTGAGTGCCAAAGCTGTAGGAAATCAGTCTTTTCCCTTCTACTGTCCACATTTTAAACTAGTTTTACTTGAGCTGCATTTATAAAGAAGCCATAAAGTTGATTAATAGTTAATGGTGTTGATTAATAGTTTATAATGAAGCTGTTGGCACTTAATATACTATTCACTTTTACAGACAACTTACTAAAAATACTTGAAAACTTAAAGGTAAATGTTAAATTCAATTTTTGATATGTACATTTGGATACTAGACTCTGTTTAAATGAATTCATTAGTATTGATCCATTTATTGCATTCCAAAAAGTAATCAAGGGCTAATCTTGTTAAAGACTAAATAGTCCATTGACTATTTAGTGTGACTCGAAGTGTCAGAAGACCAAACCTTGTGATTACACTGGAACTGATAAAAAGGGAAAGGCAAGAGGAACTCGTTCTAAAAGGCAAATGAGTTTTAGCTGGGTCTCTAAGTGAGAGATGAGATCCAGCAGTTTTGTTTCAGTAGCGTAAGAGGGATGGAAAGAATCGGGTCTATTTCAGCCTTCTGCAGCAACGAAAGATAAAGTCCCTCGAGGTGAAGCTTTTTTATTTATTCCTGGTTTTGACTCTTTTTTTGATGAATAATGTTGCAAAGATTTTTGGCAAATGGTAGAATAAATGATATGAGTAATTCCTAAAAATGACCATTATCTGCTTTCAGGGAAGTATTGCAAACTTTAATGTATTCAAGTACTTCCTAGGGGTCATCTAAAAGATAATGACTGGCTGGAAAATATTGGGATTCAAGTAGTGGTTTAAAAGTATACAACTGCATGTTGTACTGGAACTTTTAAAAACTAGATCTGAATGTTAGCTGTAGGTTTCTTCAGTTTCACTTCTGGAAAATCGACATTTCCATTTTGACTGCTGCATGTATAGTACTGTGAGTTTAAGCAGGTATCTGTAAGCATGGGACCTCAGATCCTCAAGGATTGTTTTTTATTTCCCTTAATGAATGGAAAGATATCAAATGAGAACAGAGTAGTGTATATTTTAAGTGTACTGTTTACAAAGGAGGAATATTTTTGTGTGAGAAATGAATACATTCTGCTGTAATATTAGTTAAAAGTGCGATACACATATGGATACAGTATAAATACTAATAAACACCTTAATCTGTCATTTTATTAATTTACGTAGACTTCAGATAGTATTTATAATGTATTCAGGTACACAGAGACCCATGGAAAGAATGCTTTGTGAAACAACAGCACTTGATCCTTGTTAAAATACTCTTTCAGTCTCTAGAATCACCTCATCTCACTTTGTAAAAACAGTACTTTGAACAGTGCTCTGAGATTTACTGGATTTAGTGTGTGACCATCTGCTAAAGAGAACAAACCCTAAGATGAGCAGTTCTTCACTCCAGGGAAGAAGAGCGTCCTGGGATCTATCTGTGAATGCAAAGAAGGACTTAAAAATACTCATTTAGTTCTCCTAATAGTGGAGATCGTGGTTGTCTGCATTTGGCTTCTGCAGATAGAGCCGAAGTCTCTGTTCGCTCACAGCTTATTCCTGTATTCAGTTGCTCAGTCGATGCTGCGGTAGAATATGGATGAGGACTCGTACATAAAAGATCTATGACTAAATTTCTGACTGCCCAGGATTTCATTCCCTACAAACCTTAAAATGTTGCCTCAGAGCTAGAACAATAGAATAAATAGCTTTTCAACTTGCGTGAATGGCAGCTGAGGCTGGCTACTGTCATGTTTTGTGTGGGCATTTTCTCCTGTTTTGTTTCACTTACTCCTAACTTGCTTTCCCGTGTTCTGTTTACAGTCTACCAACAGCAGACTGATCCATTTATCCATAGGGACAGATTGGAAATAGCTCACTGAAAACAAAACTCTTCAAATAGATGAGAAAAAAAAAAATAATTGTCTTTTGGGTTATAACATAAGCTGCTTTGCAGCAACTTGATTTCAGTCTGATTTCTAATTTCCTGTGTGCCACTTATGCAAGTTTTAAAAACAATTGGTTTTGTAACTCTTGCATTTGTCAAGGTTTCTTGCTTGTGGAACTCCTGGAGCTCTGATTTAATGGTATGTAATTCTGTATATTTGAAGAAATGCCTGGGTTTACAGACTTTGTTAGTATTTCTGCACTAGTTCTCACAGTACAGTGGAAGTTCCTTCTCACTCCAGTGTTGAAGACTGTTTCTGAGTATATTGATCAGCAAGGCTTTCCAAGCAGTAAGAACTGACTAAAATACTTAAAGTGTTGGATTATTTTGTGATATACCATGAGACCAAGTATTGGAAAACTGTTTTTAAATACTGCAAGTGCCTTGCAGATGTATGCAGATGTACTTTATTTCTGAATTTTTATTCATCCAGCTTTCATTGCTGTGGTCCAAATCTTCTAAATTTCAGATTGTAACCTTTCACAGAACTGCCTAAAATGTATAGATAGGGATGTGGAATGAAGCATGTGGAGCACTTTGTTTCGAAGCTCTCTGCTCTCAGAGGAGCTTGCTCGGAGGGAGCTCAGCATTGCTTGTCTGTCATACACAGCCACTTGAAGCATCAAGATTTATGTGGCTGAGGACTTGCTCTGAGTAGGCAGAATTTATGTAGACTATAGAATTTATGCAGCTCTGGTTAGTCCTGCACAAAGGCTTTGCATAAGATTAAACGTTGTCCTTTTTTTTTGCAATCTGCAACTAGCAGAAAACCTCTGTAGAGCAGAGGGTGGTGTATAAAATACCGTAGAAATATTGTACAAACTAGCACAGACTAGTTAAAAGGCAAGTTAAATGTGTCCCATTTCTTCTGGCATTCATGGTTAGAATTCCTAACGGTGAACCTGTCGTCATTCCTTGTGCCTTGGTAAGTGTGCTGGACACGCATAGGAATAGCAGTACGAGAAGATGGTGGTGCACTCCAGAAATCTGTCCAGATGAGAGGGACTGCAGTTTATCTGTTGGGCAAAAAAAAAAAAAAAAAAAAAAAAGATTTTGAGTCTGCATGAATGTCTAAATTACTAGACTGTTGAGTAAAAAGGTATTTTCCTGCTACAGTTCTGTGAATTTAATTCTTTCTTTTACAGAAAGCTTAAATGTTCCATTTAAGGTTAAATGAAGTCTTTTGCTTTGCCCTATAGTACTATCCCCCTCACTCTATTTTTTTTTGCGGGGGGAGGAGGGGGGGGCGGGGCGGTGGGAAGAGGAAGTGCTTCTCACAGTTTACACCACTGACACTCTGTTCTTGGAGGTTGGCAGACTACACAAATAATCGCTTCCTCCAATTAAAGCCCCATTAGTTAAAGTAGGACACCTTGCAACTAGGCTGATAAGTTGGTGACCTGCAGCAGCTACCACTGCATTAGTTAGAAGTGGTTTGCACATGCACTTCTGATCATCAAACCATTTCCTTACTGAAATATCTAGTTGTGGGAGCTCCTTTGCCAGCCAGGACTTCAGGTCTCTTGGAAACCAAAACATGTAGTCAGACATTTTGTCCACATTTTGGCATCTAAATGTAAGTTTAGATAGATACCACAGGTTGAATTGCTGCCTTTGGTTTTGAACTCCGAGCCCTAAAGCTGCCTGCAGTGCTGCCAGCATTTTAAGGTAGTGAGACCTCTGTTTCTGTCAACACCACAGGTGACACTGCCTGGGACAGGTAATTGCTATACATGAAAACTCAGTGAGGATCTTATGTTCATGTATATGGGTAAGGCCATAGATTTGGTGAGGCTTTCTGGCCAAACAATAACCGATTTGGAAAAGGAAGTGCTACCTCACCATAACTATGCCACAGAATGAGCAGTATCTTGAAAGGACTTATGAAGTATAGAAGGAAGCCCTGCTAAAATACTCTATTAAGTGGCATGTATTAAGGACTTACCAAAGAATGGGTTCTTAGTACTTCTACTAAAGTTCTGTTTTACTCTTGAATTAAAACCAGGATCCAAGGGTATGTAGATATAGGTAATAATTCCAAGTTTTAAGTATAGCTTAACTATTTGCCATGAAAAATTTAGTTGCAAAATATAGCTCTTCTATGTACTCTGCAAAATCTTTGTGTACAGACTCACAAGAGCGTTTTTGATTTTGTCGTTGTTCAGAACAAGGAGGTGAATATTGTGTTTGAGCCAATGACTCTCTTGTGAGCCACTTACTTTGCTTGTTCCAGGCGTGCAGGGTTTGGGGTCTCTGTGCAGCTAGTGTTGGCTGTCAGCTGAAGATACGAGGGCTGTGTTTGAACTGATGAGGTTTTGGCTCAATGTGGTGACTTTGAGGGAAGGCCTAGGCCATCTTAGCTGTATTAGACCCTCAGAGTGAGATTGGTCTGCTCTCAAGCATAATTCTTAAAAGGGAACTTGTGAGATGAAGGATAGATTTTCACAGAATAATAGAGGATGCAGTTTTTAGGTTTCTCACATAGCCAGTTACCATCTCATACAATTTTCTCACTTACTGCTACTAGAACAACTTCCTCCTCCTGATTTTCAGGCAAGCGGCTATAACAGGCTGTGTCAAAGTGTGCTGAAAAATTGTTCAGTGCTTCTTGTTGTCATTTGATTTGGTGGATATTCTGCAAGCACTTGGAAGATTTGATGTGACTTTGTAGGATCAGCTAGATCTGCACCTAGATGTCAGTGGCAAATGAACTTTATTCATAGATTAAAAAGTTGAGACCTCAAGAAGCAAGTGACAATGTCATCCTCTGTTCAGGTTATAAATATGGTCTACCTAAGTATTTGTAAAATAAACAAATGTAAGTTCCTGTCAAAATGATTGTGGTATTTCCTCCTGAAATTATTCAAGGAAGTTTACAATGCAAAGGCTTAAAACTATAGATTCTACTTTGGACTTGGGTCTCAAGCTTTTTCTGATGCTTGTGGTGGTCCTTTCTTCTCTTCCTTCTTTCCATTCTCTCTGCACTTTTAGTACATTCCCTCCTCTCCAAAAGCAAAACCAAAACACAATTTCGGACTCAGGTAGCTTACCACTCCTGACCTTATGACTGTTGGGTACACCAGGGTTTTTTTCACCTGACGAGGTATTTTTGTTTGTGTGTGAGGTTAGTTTCGCTGGTGTTTGTTCAATTGGCAGGCCATTTTTTTTTTCTAAAGGGACCTCTGCAGTGCCTGAGATTTATGGCAATGTGCACATTCAGTATGTATCAAGGTTACTATGCAAGCTCACTGCATCTCTGTCAGAGGAAGAACAGAGTTTCTCAGAACAAGCCTACAGTATTATCTTTGAGCATATGTTCTCTATTAAGTGAGATGAGAAAAGTCGCTTAGCTTTCCTTCCATTTGGAGGTTAAAATGGAAGGCTTGTCTAAAAACAGATTGTAGTAAATCGGGGCTTTATTTGAGCAGTATGTCAACATTATTAACTTGAAAATATATACTAAATTGATAGGTTTCCTCTAATTGCTTCATCTTGAAAGCTGTTCTCAACAAACAAGCAAACAGTTCAAAAGTGATTTAATCTGCATGGAAATGCTGAATGCAGAGGAAAGCATACAGCACCACTTTTCTAAATAAGTTTTTTGTTACAAAGAGTTCTGGCTAAGCTATGTACAACATATTTGGCCCATTCTACTTCATCCTTTACAAAAATGCCAAAGAATTTAGAAAATACTTTGTGTCCAGATTCTGAGATTATTGACTTATGCTTTGCTCATGGAAAGCTCCTTTTTTATTTATTTTATTATTTATTTTTCCTAAGTATGACCACTTTGACACAAATATGTGACTGGTCCCTGAGAAGTATCACTTCAGTGTCACTTGATTTCATTGACAGATATTTAAGATAGCTATATAAATACTTCATGTTTGAACTATATCTTACAAGTAGCTATGAGTCTTCCTTGCTTTTGGAAGCTATTCTGAAGATTTTAATGATGTTGTAAATGCCAAGAAAGCTAATTTGCTTTAGCATTCAACATAATCACAGGCATTTCAGCAGCACTCACTCCGCACTACTTATGTAGGTGTTACCCTTTCTGACCAAAGAGCCAAAATTAGGGAGTCTTCCAGCTTACCCTATTTACGAGGAGAAATTGGGGATTTCTAGGGAAATTGAGCTGCTTTTGGTACAGTTAATGAAAAACATATGCCAAGCCTAACTTTTTTCAGCACTGCCCATAAGCAGAAATAATTTGGAGCTTTAAGCCTCTTCCAGTAAATATTCCACCTTGACATTCTGTTTGTTCTTATCAGAAAAGGTCAGTGATTCAGGCCTGGGTTTCTTCTTACTGTGTTTTTTGAGCTCTGCCCTCGCAGATGAAATTATTGGGTCTGAGTCGCATCTAGACCAAAACTCAATCACAGAGCTCATCTATCTCTGAGGAGGAAGGGAGTAACTGTAAGAGCAACCATGGCAAGATTTAATCATCTCACTCATGTAATAATTGGTAGTTCTAATGTCTACCATTTCAACTATTTGAGTGTGGAAGAAATGTGAAATATTTTTATATTTCTAGCTACTCGTTTTACCATCCTTTCCAGTGACTATATTCAGAATGATCAACAGCTAGAAGTGGTGCTTTCTGACAAAATGAAAGGAGGATGTTATCTAACAGGCAACCTCTAGCTGCCTGGTTTAGGAACCAGAAAAAAGATAGCTTTATTGTTGTATAAATTCATTCAGTGACTTTTAGGTGAGTTGCCTATGCATATATGCAAAGAAATCAAGTGACGGTGCTACACATATTAGTAGTTTGTTGCGTCAAGTGTAGACAATTTCTTGAGTAAAAGACTATATTATGTTTTCCTTGCAGCTCATTGCTCTGCAGGATGCATATTACCAGTAACATTTATTATTACAGCTGAAGGTGTGGGAGTTCTGAGAGGAAATATTGCTTCCTCTACTGTCCAGTTACCAGAAGAAGTTCTACTTCCTTGTCTGTCTGCACACTCGGCCTTTGCCAGCCAGCAGAAGTGGCTGAATCCCTGGGCCTAGCTGCCTTCACACTTGCTTTCAGATCTCATCATGGGACTCTCTTCTTTGAGTTACGTCTTAATCCTTCCCCTTAAACAAAAGCAAAGCCTGATACCATTCCAGTTGCCATTTCCCCATTAAATGTAATTTCCTACTTTCTATCCATTCCACAGCATATATTTACTTTTATATTTACAACCTTTATGCAGACAAGTGTGTATTTTGCTGTATTAATACACATTATTTCCAAAATTATCCCCAGGAATGTAACATTCTTAAATACTATGGAAAAGGCTTTTTTACTAGGCAAGTTTTGCAGCTTATTGCTGTCCTTATAAAGGGGGTGGTTTATCACAGAGTAATTTGAGACACTATTTTAGAATGTAGTTTTCTTGTTTTTTTTTTTTTTAAGGAAAAATTCCATGGTCACTGAAAGACTTTCCTAGGACTTATCTAGTAGAACCACTGCTTTTGCGGTTCTGGTTCTAATCTTTTTGATAGTAGTTGATAACACACTTAGGGTGTCCCACTGTTGAACAGGAACCTCTTTAAAAGTAGTAGCTGTGAAACTTTTACAAAAAAAAAAACTTCAAATTATTCAAAATTCAAAAATACCCCTGTGTTTTTGTGCTAATATTTGGAAGAGAAACAAGCGTGGTTGGAAATCCTGAGAGCCTGCAATCCTGACGTGCCTGCGACCCTGAAAGGTGGTAGGTAAATTTACACACGCGAAGGGGCCAAGTAAGCGACGGCTGCAGGCAGCACTGTGAGTGCCGGAGAGCCGGTGCAGCCAGAATTCTCCGCACGCGGCGGCGCGCGGGTGCTGCAGGGAGCGCGAAAGGCCCCAAGATGCTGCAGCAGGGCTCACCCTGCAAGGCAGGGCGCCCAGGGCTGCCTTGCCTTCCTCAGCAAAGTTTACCCGCGTGTTTACTTCCTAGGCAACAGGGCTGTTGCTGGAGGCCATTTGATTAAAAGCTTTCCTCCTGCGATTCCTAGTATTAGGATAAGTCGTAGAGTGTTGTTTACACGACTCCTTGTGTTTCATGTCATGCATCCTCATCTGCAGATGGTTTTCATCGTTTATTGCTAATAGTGAGTATCTGTTAGTTTTCTACACATTCTTTGTGGCATTTTGTATGTTTAAATGGTACAAATGTAGAATGGGAATAATTATGTAGTTTAACAAAGGGAAATGGAACTCTCTTGGGGTGTTTTTGTTTTTCCCCCCACTGCTTACACAGTGACTTTTTTTTGGCATTTTAGAGAGCAAAAAAAAAAGGCAGAAAGTTTTCCCCAGATAAACCTTTCTCCTTGCATTTTTGGAATAAGAATGCAAGCAGATGATATATGTCAGTTCATATGAGGGATGGCAAAAAGGCAGCAAATACTCAGTGCTGGGTAGAACTGGCTGGCTGGAGGGAATGTAAAGCACAAAGATAAAATGAAAGTGCTTTAACAATAATCCTACTCCTCAAGCCCTATCTACGTAAAAAGGATTCCTTAATCGAGCGTTTCAAAGGTTGAAGGCACAGAGTCAGAGTTTCAGCAGTTTTAAGCAACTGTAACTCCACTAGCGATTGAGTGAATGGCAGTGTATGCTATTAACTGTTCTAAGTTGCTTGCAGATCTGGGCAAGAGTACCAGGGGAAGGATAAGGAAGATAAATTTGAAAGAATATAAGAAAATTCTGATTTTTTTCCGTCTTCCCCTTGTTTGGGAAAGATCTGTAGATCACTAGTGCTAGTGAGCATTAGCTGGAAATCTTCATTTAGGCAAGGATTCTGAGCACCAGCTTACTGCAGAATAGGAAGGAACCTTGAAAACTTCAGTGCCCTTAAAGTAGGGGGGACAATTGCTAGTTCATTTGTGGTTTGATGCGAGCTTCACTTACATTATAATATTAATCAAAATAAAAATACCTCTTCTTCAAAAGGCTGAAATGAATGCTTCATATTTCTGTAATTCCTCCTATCCAGTATGCTTCCATAAAGCAGTCTTTTGGTAAAACCGACACAATTTTGTGCAGTATTTTTGTTTTTCTTAGTCTTTTGACAGAAAATGGCATTGTTGGGGTGTGTGTGTGTGTGTGTATGTGTATGTGTGTGTGTGTGTGCGGGGGGGGAGAGTGCTGCCCTATTTCCCCCACTCTCCTCCAAGTCTAGTAGCAACTGTTTCTGTCTTAAATCAGATGATTTTAGCCAAGGACTTCACAGCTGTTCTCCTTCTTCTATTGTGTTTAGAATCATTTGTGAAAGGTTATAACTTCATGCAATAAAGGAAGAGCCCCTAAACCCTGAAGAAAGATAAAAGAGGAAAAGGTTCTTATATTGCTATTTTGAATGAATGCACTTGTGCTTCTCACTGTAATAAATCTCAAAGAGTAATTCAAAATCTAATTGTTTAAATTCCTGACTTCAAAAAGAAAATTTGTATGTCTCTTGCAAACTTCGCTTTGCTGCAGAACAGCTGAACTCTCCTTCTGAACTATTTATGGAATTCTTGAGAATTTTATTCCAAATTGTGGGCTTTCTTTTCTCAGGAGTTTAACAAAGAAACAAATAGGTAGATGAGCAAACCAATGGCACATCTACCATGAATCCATAGAGATCAGTTAGCCTCAAGCTAATGGCCTGCCATTCTTCTAGATATATAGTACTCCCAAGATGAACTGCAATTTAAAAACAGTCTGATTTTGCATAAATGGTAGCTGGAAAGATTGTGTTGCACTGTGGGATTAGTATTTAGGATTCACTTTTAGGATTTTGAGGGTTTTATAGCCACTCGGTTGCCTTTATTACCTCTTTCCTTCTTCAGTTACTGATTGCTTCCTTAGCAGGAGCAACGTGATAGAGACTTCATCCCTTTTGGTGGTGCCAATAGTAATCTATTCTGTATATAGTATTTCAGGTGTTTTATTGTTGCAACTTATAGTAAAAATCTCTTATAGTAAGTGAGAGGCTAAGATTCTGACTTGTTCTTACTGTTAGTCCCTACCTAGGCACAGGGAGGAGGTTGAGGAAGATGGGTTTAAGTGTCACTGCAGTCATGCAGGGACATATAAAGTACTGCCAACTGCAACAGATGTCTGATACCTGCTAACCCTGTGCTTGGAAAGCCAGCAGAAGTAGAGTTTAATCACACTTTAATTTTGTTTTTAGACAATTTCAGTTTGGGGAGGTTATTTAGAAAGTGAGTGATTAATCAAACAAGGTTGTCCTGTCTTCACTGCAAAAAGAAAGTCTCTAGCATCTAGGCTTGTGACACGAAAAAAAAAGTGTTGCGTCAATGTAAATACTTAACATGCTCTACAGTTGGAAGCTGTGTGGATGCTGTAGGTATCCTTTCATGTATATGTACTCACATCTCTTCTTCCAGAAGAGTGAAGGGAGACATATTTTGTTCTAGAACACTTTTTGGTTTTAAAAAAATTTGTTTGAAAGTTAAGTAGTAAACAACCTGCTTTGAATGTAACTGGAGAACGTATCCTTACTATATTACTTGCTGTTCCCAGAACAAGTAAATGTGGTTGTTGGAGGGAAGGAGCAGAATGGACTGGAATAAACATGGCTTGATCTAAGAGAATAACATAGAGAGGTGAAGGGAAGCATTTGTGGTGTGAAATGATTTGTCAAGGATACAACATCTAATTTTGAAGACATTTTTCATACAGTTACACGCTTCTGGTGTTTTCTTCTATCTTTCAGCCTGTTCTTAATTCATCATGCTGAAGGTGAAGTTTCTTGTTAGATGGAATGACTTTTAAGTAATGCTTGTCTTTTGTGCAAGCAGACTGACGTACTACAAATGAGCAGACCAGACTCATTCAGTTTAACGGGCCCTGCTATGTGACCAGTTGCCCAAAGTTTCACTGTGGAGTCACAGAAAAGCTTCTAATCAGTTTAGAGAGGTATATAGCTGGGCAGAGTGAATACGATGTTTCAGTTTTAATTTTTAGTGATTTGAAGGACAGAGAAGTTCACATGAAAGGAACTGATTTTGTTCCTTCTAAAGGAGTTGAGTTTAACGCTGTTGAAGGATTTTTTGTGAGATGTTCACGCAGCTCTAGTGGTGACAGTATCTTGGCTTCAGTTCTGAATTTTGTTCTAAATTTAGGATTCTTTTTTGCCTCTCTCTTGGAAATGTAGTTGTTCCCTTCCCTGCTTCGTATCAATAACAGTCTGCCTCCTTGTTACCATTATTTCTGTCCTCGATACTTGCCCAGTGTGTGAATCTCTTTATATCTTCTGTGACTATCACCATGTTGTGGACATACATAATTTTTGCTCTCACCAACGCAATCTGCAACAGATGAATAGATGTTGACAGCCCTGGGCAGCCACAGAAAAGTTGTATCACAACAGACCTGGTTCTGAATTAGAGAAATGTTGTTAGGCCTCCTACCACATTTCCAAAACTATTTTGTTTGAGTCATCCATATATTTCCTATATACTTTTTTTTTTTTTTTTTTGGCAAAGAGTGAACAGAAAATAAACAGAAACTTGGCAGAAGGCCATGCCTTAAGGTCAGATTATTATTATTATTTTTTAATTTCTCTCTTCATCAAGTCTTCTATTAACATGTTGCTACAGATGTGTATGTAGCTGCCTCAGCACTGCTAGCAATCCTTTTGTGTGAAATGGCTTGTCTGCCATGAAGAATCATGAAGAGGCAGCAAACAGCAAGACAATAGACCAGCCAGAGTGTCTACAGATGTTTTTAATATGATCCTCTGTTATTTATACAGTGTCATAGGTATGCATGGTGTTTTGTAGATTTATAAAACGTGAGAACTTCCTCTCCCAAGAGCCTTACAACATGTAAAATTGCATATTAAGCCCTGCAAGACTTCTGGTCATATTCAGTGCCCAGTGGGTATAGTTTACAGCAAGCATAATACAGAACATGCTTACTTCTCATTAGCTATACATGGAAGGGAGAGAAATGTGTTTAAACAACATACAGTGAATAGCAAGAAAGAGAAATACTAATGCATCTTCAGGGTCTTTAATGCTGATTTAAACCTAACCCAGGTCAGCAAGACCAGTGGTCTTATTTAGGCTGAGCTCATGTTTGTTGACCAAGAGGACTTTTGGAGGTTGTAAACCTACATAGTCCTCAGTGAAGAGAGGCTACGTGTTTGTCTGTGGTTAGTAAACTGCACTGCAGATTGATCTGTAGGCAGCAGTCTCTGAATATTTCACTTCATGTTTTGTACGAGTTATTCCTTATAACCTTGATTAGTCTAGAGGAACATGGATCTAAGTAACAGACACAGATGAGGGTTGGATGCATTTTTATTACAGCCACAATTTTTTAGAATAATCAAGGAGATTTTAAGCTGCCTGGTTCTGCTCTTGTACTAATGGAGTAGCCTCCAGATTGCCAATGCAGTGCCAGTTAGTACTGTTTTTGGTGCATAATTTCATATCTGAGTATAAAAGCAAGTCACGAGAGGGAACTCACCCTTGAGCTTAGGAGCACTGATCGATCAGTAAGAAGTAGCTGTGCTGTACCTTTGCTGGCAATAGCAGAGAATCTGTTTTCATAGCACAGAGTTCTCATAAGCACTGAATTAACTGAATATTTGTAGCAAATCAAAAGAAGCCCTTCTCTGCTCAGCTCCAGTTTCTTAACATGTGCATGGAAATCACAAGCTTTAGAGATAATACTTTAAAAGACTTTGAAGTGACCAAAATGAACCGCAGCCCACTGGATAATGTCTCCATAAAAGTTCAAAATTATTACGATATTGAGTGGATCAAACTCTTCCATGCCTGAAAGCACTTGAATGTTTCTGAATTAACGAGATCTTTTTATTTCTTTTTAATAGAATGAGTATTCTTTTCTTTCTGTGCATGGCCTGAGCCTGCATTTCCTAAAGCATGCTGAACTTTTTAAAGAATTCCAATGCATGACCTGGGTTATCTTTTGGTAAATTTTAGGTGCTGTAACAGACCTTGGAATGTGCAAAGGTTTTCAATTCCAACTGTGTGCGTCTTCCTATTGAGCAGTGCAGGGTGAATTAAAACTTAGATAGTTAAACTATTTAACCTTCTTTTTGATGGTCAAATAGTTTTCTTATTAGTAAAATGGAAATGACCGTTTCAGAAACCTGTCCTTTTTTTTATTATTATTTCCATAAGTATGTTTCTAAGGTAGCAAAGTTATAAAAACATTGACATTTTTACAGTGACTAGTAGAATCTGTACATTCAGAAAATATCTGATGATAATGTGTTAGATTTTGCACTGTTGTCCTCTTTTCTTATAGCATTAAATGTTGAATGGAGAACTAGAATGTGAAATTAGCTCTTCTTTTAATATAAATGAAATTGTGTGCTAGGAGTGTGATCTGAGATGCAGTTTTAGGGTCTGTAAAACTGTTAAGAAGTTCTAGCAGATAAGGATGTAGTTTCTGATCCTAGGAAATTATAATATCGGCTTCTTTAGCTTACTTAAAGCAGAACTTAACATCTTTTCCACCCTACTTGTGATTTATGTTCTTCATATGATATATACCTTGACTTTCTATTGACTTGTTTTTGATTCAAGGAGTCATAAAAATCATTGCCTGCTATCTTTGACTATATACATTTATCTTTTTTTTTCATTCAGTTCTGTCTTCCTCCTCATAGATTATTTCTCATTTTTTGAGGTTTAAAGGCAAGAAAGAAGGACAGACAGGAACGTATTCCAAGAGGTAGAAACCTAGAAGATGGAGGCTCAGAAAAGAGTTAAATGGGGATTTTCCTTGCTATAAAATTACTGGGCAAAAGCCAGGCGCATAAGAGCTACAGGAGAGGAATTGCAGAAATTGTTTCTGTGTGTGTTGGAATCTGAGGAAGGGAAGATGAGCGGAACCAAAACAAGGCAAGACTCCAGAGAGCGATCTTCCTGGGAGACTGGAAACTGGAATAAAAGATAGCTAGAAGAATGTGTATGAAACACTTTGTTTTACTTAGCTCAAATAGCGTCTATGTATATATTTTTTTAACTGGGTTAATTAGCACTGGCAGAATGCTGCTCTAGTATGCTAAGGTGCTTCTAGTCTCTGCGCTAGTTCATTTAGAGTTAGCGAGGGTGAAATCCCCCCAAGGTGGTCTTGTTTTTCTAGTCTTCACCAAGAACCCCAGTCACCTCTCTCTAAATCCCTAGTCATTTACTAGTCATCTCAATTTAAATCCAAGTAAACTGGGAGCACTTCTGATTTTCCTTCCCTATCTCTTATTACAAGAGGTACCATGAAAGGTGACAAGGAGACTTGGAGGTGTAGAGTGATTTCCACGAAAAATCCAACCAATTAACCTAGGATGCCTGAGGCTGGGGAGGACATGGCCGTGAAGAGACTATGAGGAGAAGGCTACAAAATCATGGGCATCTAGAAATGGTGGTAAAGGAACAAGCAACCACACTTATAATTCAAAGATTCAGGGAGATTTACTGTCATGAGGCAAGTTGGAAACATGCAAGAAAGAAGACAGTTCTGGGGAACTCGCTACCATGCAGTAGTGCAAATGTCTGAAGTATGCTTGGGCTCAGAAATGTTGAGACAGAGTAATAGAGGAAAAGCACATTAAGGCCTATGGGGTGCAGAGACTCAGGTGAAGTATCCAGTCAATGCTTGTTCTGCTCTTGTGCTCTCTCCCTGCATGTCTGCTGCTGCCTGGAATCAGGAAAGGAAGACCTGCTGTCTGGCTTAGTGTGACTGCTCATATGGGACAGCAGGTCATATGCTGCAAGGGTGATATTTCCTTAGATTTCCCACTTGAAGCTGGAGGGAAGTAATTACTAAAATAAAAGGTTATTCAGACAGATTATCACTGCTGAAATGGATCTGCCTGAAAATCTGCTGCATGGCGCACACCTTTGATTCTGTGTCTAAATAAGTTTCAAATATGTATCCAAATGTTGAGATGCTGGCAGAAATTCAAACAAACTAATATCAAACTTCAGCTGTCTCAGTGTACATATTTTGTCTAATGCATGTTCATTTTTAATGGTGACAAATTGTGTCAACCTACAGTGAAACTAGTAGTTATAGGAAAAGCAGTAGCCTTATTACTCTGAAAACATTCTTGCAGCAGTTGTGTCACAAAGAAAACAGTATATGTAGGTACTTTGAGGTCTCTGGGTTCCTCAGATTTTTTTTTTTCCCTTTAGCCTTTTTAATCATCATCTTTACTTTGCATCCATGTTCTGAGCATAGAATCAGACAACAGAGCATATTTTCACCTCTAGACCTGATGTTGTTGATACAGTCAGTTTACTGTACACTGAAGCACTTCACTGTATTGTGTTTGTACTTTAGGACTGGACCCAGTTAAAAGTTACTTGCACAGATGTAAGTCATGATATTCACTTCATGTATTTCCAGGGTTACCTTTCTTTTTAGGACATTGAGGAGAAATTCAGAGCAAGAGCAGAACTTTGTGCTCTGAATCATCTTTCAGGGGAGCTTCTTCAGAGTAAGCTGTTTCACCTAGGCTAACTTTCCATGTCTGATTTTAATGTCCTCCCCTCCCTGCTTTCTCCTACTCTTCCTTCCCTTGTCCTGAGCAAGAAATCCCAAATAGCAGCTAACTTGATGGCATAGGGCTTATTTAATGAAAATCTTATTACTGGATAACTAAAAAATACAGCACCATAGCAGATTTCAGTTCTGTACCATAGGTAACAATCCAGCTGACATTAGCATATAATGCCCAGGATTAGAAATCTGTGTAAGGTTATTTGACTGTTATATGAATATTATTTTTCTTAATGTGAGGAAAGGAGGAAAAACATCCTAAACCGTTTTCATTAGGTATAGCAATCCTAAGTTGTCTGAATCTAAAATTAAAATCTAGCAGTTAGAGGGAGGGGAGAGAGAATATGAAAGACAGGAAGACTAAATTTTGAAGCACTAAGCAGGAGGAAAGTGGCACTTTCCCGGACTGTCTCTATGCTGTGTAAATATTTACAGATTGGTCTCTACTTATGAAACTGCAGAGAATGCCCTGACCAGACAAGCAAAGATAAGGACAAATATCAGCTTCAGAAGGCCTGTAGTTTACTGTATGCTATGGGAACACTTGGTATCAGTAGAGAGAAATAGATGGTTTCAGTTGTATTTTGCAGTAGGATATTCCCTCCTACAGTAGAGCACAGTTTAGTGTGTTGCTAGATCAGTAAACAGCATCATGATAATCTGTGCTACTTTTTTGGCTCCAGACCAGTGTGAACCTCTCTCTGTGGAATAGCTGAGGAATTCAAAACAACTGCTCCTGTAATTTTTTGTGTGTGTGTTGTCCAGAACAAGGAACATTTGACATTGTAACAGATTACTCTGTAGTGAGGAGAAAGATGCAGATTGAGTCTTTGCATACCCAGAGTTCATGAAAGATCTCTTCTGTTTAAGTATTAAAGCTATTTTCTTAATGCTCTTGCCCTTAGCAGCCATGGGGATTTTGGGTAGATATTAATGAGGAATGTATTTTTTTTAATCCTCCTTTAAATGTTAAGGGAAAAGAGGAAAACTACAAAGAATTCCAGAAAACAATAGTATTTAAATCTGCAAGGCACACTGTGATGGGTCAGGTTAAGGTATGTGCTGACAGTGATAGTGAGTAGATTTGTAGAATGGAGCATAAACCCCCGTATAAACCTATCAGGATTTTGGGGGAGGGGAGGAAGGAGGTAAAAGGAAGGAAAGGGAGATCCCTCTGTGAAATGTTTGCCATTAGATACACTAACCATGGAGGTAAGATGTGACGCGCTGTGGGTGCTCAGGCTCTTTCACTTTAATGAGAGTTGAGGGCTGCATTGAATCAGGACTTGAGGCGAGTGCATACAGACTTCTTCCTTCCATGTATTTTCCAAACACTTTAGAGTAACTTCTGTCTGGTAGCTGTTACCTGCAATTCAATTAACGTGTATTGCATTTTCCTCCTCATTAGAGTCAGGTTTCTTCTGACAAGGTTGCTCCCTGCAGTTTCTTGGCATGGTACAGTGAAAATGCAAGAGCAGGAAGCAGACAAAGAGAAGAAAAAGGTTAATCAATTAATCAGTTAAATGCAATTTCATTAGTTGAAACTGTAAGAGCTATTGAGCTCACACTTGTCCTTTGCCAGCATAGGTTCTCATTTGTCTTTCTGGTCCTTCTCTTTGAATACATCAATGTTTATACTGGAACTTGTTGACTAGTGTATTCTGATTCTGGCGAATAACTACGGCCTTAATTAAGAAATAAATCCTATTAAAATCTTTTTGGGTGTTTGATACAAGAGGTGATGCGTAGAGGAATGATTATTTTTGTGTGTTGCTGTTACCTAACATTGTCTTCAGTTTTTAATTCATAAAAGCCAGATAAGAGACTCTGGTACTACTCCAAGTTGAGTATAACTTGAATCATCAGAGCTACTTTAAAACAAAGCTAAGCTAAAAAATATCTTGCTCTTATATGTAGGAAAAGGAGAAATCACCTGTTCACCTTATTATAAATCGCGTGTATGTCAGGACTGAAAGCTGTAAGTCATTCGCTAACCTATACTCTCAGCTATCAAATCCGTTTAGAGCTGCTTATCCTACCAAAGAAGAACTGTGGATCTGCACCCTGCACACAGGCAGATTCTCAGCACTTGTATTAAGTCATGCAGATTTGCACTATGTTTCATGCAGCAACTTGACTTGTGTTTTCATTTGTTTGTTTATTTTGTTCAAGTTTACTATTCAGTTTAGCCCTTAAACAAGGCAATAAATAGTTTCTTAAACATCAAATTCTCATTCTTTTGTTGCCAGAACTAGAAGAGAATGACTGGAAAGCATATACTTTTGCTATTTTAAGTTTTCTTCCCATTCCAAAAGTGTTTCATGTTTGTTCAGTACAAGCAGTATACTGTAATGAAACACCAATGCAGGGGGAAAATGGCTGTGGCCACTGAAAGTACTTAGGAGAGTTTCCTACAATTTTACCATTCAAATCTGCTAGCTGGGACATCTGGCAGAAGATAACCTGAAGGGAGACATCTGTGTCACCTTATGCACTCTATCACAATTGTCATGTACTTAAATTACATGGTGGGATTCTTTTTTTTTTTTTTTTTTAATAAACTTTTATGTTCTGATGGTTGGATGGTTTTGAAGAATGTTTCATAAGGTTTGCATAGGAAGAATTGTTCATGTCCCAGTTGCTTTGCAGATGTGATAAACGCTGCCTCTGCCTTCAAAGCGCAGATGGATGTTGCAGGAGAGTAGAGTAGGATGAGGAAAAGGAATTCAGTTTAGTTAAATGAGATGATTAAACTGGCTAATCAGGTCTATAAGTTAGCTGAGCTGAGGTTGTAGGAACTATGAAATCCCTCCACCAGCAGCACAACAAACAAACCACAGTTTCATGGGCCTGTGTAGCGGCAGTTTAGGTGCCTCTGAAGCCAGGAGGTCCGAGTGAAGCTCACTGCAGATGAGGCAATTGCAGCGCCTCTGCCGTGCCAGCTTGGTGTGGTGCCTAGCAAGGGCACAGAGCAAGTTCCGCCTTTCTTTCTGTGAGCTACTGGTAGTCTCCATCCTCCCCTTGACTCCCTGTAGTCATTAAGTTGCATGGAGGTAACTATGCAAAAATTAACCAATTGATTCAGAAATTATTGGGGTGGGAGATAAAGCATGTGTAGTTTTTTTTTTTTTCTTCTTCATTGAGAGACCTGGGTGTAAGATGTTAGAAGGCAGTGTATAAATCAGGAAAATTGTTTTTGCTGGGGTTTTACATAAGACTTCTGTTTTTCTTCATTCCTTTATGATGTATAAAAAAGACCAAAATGATTAAGGCTGTTTTGGATTTGCTCTCTCTTTTCTTCTGTACTAGGTTTCTGTTTTAATCTGGCTTTTTCTTTGTAGATCACCTTTAAAATTGATTGTTTTGCCTAAACTAGAAGCAGTAGTGTAAATCACTATGTGGTTATAATGTGATAATTGTATGCTTGCATTCTTTTCATAAGGTCCACCTCTGTACGTGAGGCCCAAGCCTGTGTAGCCACTGCTGCATGTATCAAGCAGTGCATATTCTTCTGGGAGAAAATAAAATAATATATTAAAAAATAGTAAACACGAAGCACACAGAAGAGGGAGGACGCAAAACTCTAGAACATAAAATGAGCTCTTCAGGGGAAGGAAATAAGTTGTAGTGGTAGAATGCAGCTGCATGCTGCAACCCTCTGAAGGGAGAGAGGAAGAAAGGGGCAACAAAAATAACTGTGAGATTGGAATCACAGAAAGATTTTGTGTGAAGGCCACTCATGCTTGTTTATTTCTTTATTTATAGTGTAGCGTTCTCTTTTCTTTAAAGATAACAACAAAAAGTTGCCAAAGAAAAGGCTCCAGAGAGGTTAACTAGACAGACGACCATTCTAGTAATGTCATCCCTGTTTGTTCATAGGAGAATTTCGGGAATTTTTCTTGAGGGAAGGAAAATGGAGGATTCTTGCACAGAGGATACTAAAATGGGGTTTCATTTAAATATTCATTTTAATACAACCTCTTTTGTGGAGGGAGGCAGAAAAACCTGACCAACAAATGTATCTGAAGTTGCCCATTGTGACAAATGTTTGTTCTTGTCTTGTCTTGAAACATGTGTAAAGCAAATGGATATCATTATATATTGTTTAGCTTCTGTAATTTGAAGTCTTTATGGAAGTGTACATGAATGATACCTTAGAATACAAGGGACAGCAAGGTATCATTTCCTAGATGTTTTATTTTCTCCCAGAACACCTGCTGCTAGCACTATCAAGTTCATTCATGAGAAAAATGTTGTTATATGTTGTGGAAAGAGCTCTCTTTAAGTGAGCATGTTTTAGCAGGATCCAAGAAAGTCAGGCTATCTCAGTAAAAAATAATCC
Source organism: Crypturellus tataupa (assembly GCA_034781795.1). Lineage (NCBI taxonomy): Eukaryota > Metazoa > Chordata > Aves > Tinamiformes > Tinamidae > Crypturellus > Crypturellus tataupa. Next base: position 1,879,855 of record JAWLRI010001005.1, read on the forward strand.
TTTTGTGGGTGAGATGAGTCAGAAATATGGTGACTGCAATGCCTAAGCACTATAAGATACATTTGGAGTAATTTACAGCACAAAATAGGAAGCAGAGTTCAAATCCTTGATCAAAACTGATGCTTGATTGTTAAGCTTCCTTTCAAAACATTGAATCTCTCACGAGAGAATCTTATGGCACGTTCATATACTGATTGGCAGCTTTGGATTCATATTATCACAAGAAAGAAGGCTAAAAAATAATTTACTGGGAAGAACAGAATCGTAAATGCAGAACTTCCCACTCATTTAACCAAACTGAGATAAAAATGAACAAATCTAATGAAGAAAACCTCTCAAAAGGCTTATTGCGTTTTCGTAGAATTTTTATGAATTGTGTTAGCAAAAAAGCCACTTCAGGTAAATTTAGTCTTTGTCTTCAGTGCAATCACCACTACTAAATTTTTGCAAAGAAAATGATTTAAAAATAGTTCTAATCTAAGGAACAAATACAATTCAGACACTGTTAAAACATTCAATGCTTATCATATCATATAGATTATGCTTGTGGATTATAACTTGTATAGTTTGTAAATATTAGCATAAAAAATTGGCACAGTAGTGGAGGCTTGCATCCTTGCAAACATGTGGCCAGGGGAGAGCGCTGCTTTACTGGAGAGATCTTGTTGCTTATTCCATGGTCACAAGAGGAATTTTGTCAGCACTGGATATATAGAAGTATCTTGTTTGAGCGATGGGCGCTAACCTTCTATGTAGCCTAGTTTACCTTCTTTAGCTTCCTCTCCTTTTTCCTGTCATATCAAGTTAATATTTCTTTTGTAAGACTTTTTTTTTTCTTTAATAAACCTCTTCTGCTAAGATATCCAGATTCTATATTAATTACCTAATATCTTCATACAGCGTATTCATTAACAACCATCATATGATTTTTATTTCATCTTCTTTCCTATAGCCAGGAGTGCTGTCTTTTTTGGCATATACATGCATTTAAGCACTGTCTTGGCTTGTGCTATTATGTCCTTATTGTCCTAGACTCCAATTCCCATGAGAAGCTATTTCCAGACTGCTACCTCTTGTGAACCCTCTGTCTTCTGCAAAATGAGCTACTTTTGGGGAGAAAGCTCTTGTGCCTCCAAAAAGCAGGGTTGTTCCTCATGATCTTCAGCATGGAGCTCAGGACTATGTTTTTTAGGCACTGGGCTTAGCTATTGATTGCCCCGAAGACAGGGACTACAGCTTTGCTTTTGGTTTGCTGCAGCATTTCTTTGTATCTGCTGTTTCTTTACTACTTTATGCTACAGTGTTGTTGTCCCAGTCACACCTTTGTTCCTCTTGGATTCATTATGGAAATGCTTGTGAGAAGGGGCCATATCGTTGATAGGAAGCCCACTTTTGCAAGTAGTTAATCTTGAAAATGAATCCAAGATTAATAAAACGAGATCCATCATAATTCTAAATAAGTGTATCCACAGAAGGATTTAATGGTTTAAGTAATCCATTAGGTTAATTTGTACTTCTGAGTTTGCTTAAGTATGCAAACCTTCTGGCTTACTCCCTGGAAGATTTTCCTCCAGATCTGAGAGCTGTGGAGGACTATGACGTGGAGAGGTTCGTGCTTCATTCTTCTGCCTCTTATTCAAGTTGCCACGTCTGTTTCTGATACTATTGTTACCTCCCTGCGCCCTTCCATGTGGTAACTCTTAGCTATAACCTAAGCAGCCAGTGAGATGAGTAACCCTCAGTGTTATCAGAGGCTGCAAAACTCCTGTCTGGATGTTCCGAGCTCCTCTAAAACTTATGTTACTTTATCAAAAGGCTGCATTACCCCTCAGCTGAGGTAAAAATGCTTTGGATGTACAAAAAGTTACTTTTATGAAACCTTTGTCTTTTTAGATGCATTATGTTATTTACCAGATAGCATCTTGGATTGCTAATATGCTTCCTTGCTTGTGCTGGTTGCTTTTAACAGATATTGATACATCTTCTAGATGTAGTCCAGTGCCCTAGCTAATGATCTGTAGGTTTCTAGGGTTTTAGCCAGTTGTTTGGCTGTGAATCAAGGACTTCAGCTATTTACTTTAGTAACACAGTTCCATATCAAGCTGTTTTCCAGCCCTGTGTAGGGAAATGAGATGAGTGATAGTGGCTTATTCTACATGCCACAGTTGCATGGAAGTTATACTATGCTAGTTCATAGAGAACTATTCACAAAGGTTTCTCTTGGTTTACTTAAAAAAATCAACATGATTTACCAAAGAATAGACTGTTTTGGTTTTTTGTGCCCTGGAAGGCTTGTGTATGCTTCTGAGGAACGAATGTGCATGTTGTATTTGCAGACAGCCAGGAGAGCTCTCCCCAAAGAGGCACGCGGCTGAGCTGAAGATTGTAGCTGACGTGGGAGAGTCACTGATGTGTCAGTGCTGTGGCTGTTAAGGACAGCTCTGCTGCTGCTCTCGCTGGGCTGCAGGTAGGAATACAGCAGAGCCAGCGAGAACTACAGGGCTGCTGGTTCAGCTTGCTGGCTCTGCTTGCGATGGTGTTTGACATCGCTTGTAAGGAGATCCTTTGTATAACCTGAAGTTTGTCACTGTCAGCTCAGCGGCAGGCAGTTCCCTTGTCTCTGATGGCAGTTTTTTGGTTAGTATATGAAGAACCCAGGTTTGCTGCACCAAGGGGAACAGAGGATGGGGGTGGCAGGGTAGCTTCACAGTGCTGGCAGAAAGGACTTGTTTTACAGGCTTAATAATCTGAAACATAGGAAAAATGTTCTCTGCATCGCAGTGCTCTCCATCAAGGAAATAGACTTGATTAAGACGTTTTAGAGCCTCCAAAGGAATATTCAAAGTGCCTTTAAAACCTTGCCTCCTATGCTCATCTTACCAAGGAGTGTGGCCAGGGGATGAGAGGGATCATAGAAATAAATGTTTATCTTAAAGCAATGCTCTTTTGGGACCTATAGTTCTTTAGAAATTTAATTCCTGAGGGACTGCCAATGGCCCACTTGCTCAAAAACCTCGAGCAAGAGCTTTAAATGAATTGCAAAAAGAAAGAATCCCTTTGATGCTGATAGAAGTTTGTCTGTCAGTGGGGCAGGTTGTGCACCCTTTGCTCACCCTTCCTTTCGCTGAATCCCCTGTTACTGATCTGCATTATTACAAAATCTGGGCACCTCCAGCTTTATTCATAAGCTTGTTCTTTTCTCAGTCCTTTCCTTTTACATCCTGGCGGGGAAAAAGAAGCTTATATTGCTAAAAAACTATTTTATTAGAGAATTAAACAAAGAAGAAAACCTATCAACCCCCTCAGTTCTTTGATGGTCCATGCCAAGCTTTGAATGGCATTTTTTTTTTTTTTTGAAAGAAGAATGGCTATAAGGCTAGTTGAGAATAAACTTTTTTTTTCTGGCAATAGGAGTCAAGAGGAAGCTGGAGTTGAAAGAGGTTTGATGTTGAATATGTTAAGGGTGTACGAAGCTTATGTTTTTGCTTTTGTTTTATATTTCTGCCAAGTGAAAGAAACCTTTCAACACTAAATGCTGTTAGTAAATGTAAATGATATAGTGGGTTAAACTTTGAACAGTAAAGCAACATCAGGGCTAAAAGAGCATACAAAATGACCTTTGCAAGCACAGCCACTTCTGCTCAGAAATATTGTGCTTGTGTGTGCAGTTATCCGCACGGGTCAATACAGGCCGCGCGTTCCCGAGCAGGAAGTCCTTTTTCGTGCCCTTTTTCACTATCCTGTTGTTAGTATCCCTGACAAGGCACCTAGGCTCACGCTGTGCTCTCTTTTTCTGACAGACTTTGCCTGCTACACGGTGTCATAACTTATTTTAAAATGGGCCAAATCTTTGATCTCAAAGACTGGAACCAGGTGCCGCTTTTGAAGAAGTTAGTCCCTAGTCACCTGAGCCCTCAGACTTCTCTGAACGGTTGCATCTGGATTTGTTTTACGGTGTTTCTGTCGTAGTCCTTGTTTTTCCTGTCAAGCTATAGGTTACTTTGAGGTGCAGGAAACCTAACGGAGGTGCAGACCTATGTTTTCTGCTTTGCACGTAAGGACTACTTTGTTGCTCATTCCCCACTGCTTTCCAAAGTGTGTGTGTAAGCCGCCCATTTAAGGGTGCTGCCAGCTCGAAAACTATTGCTACCGGAAGATGAAAGTCTATTTATAAAGGAACTGAAGATTGTTGGGTGTCCAAAACATTTGAATTTCAATTGGAAATACCCAGGCTTGTTAACTGAGTGTGCATTTTGCCAACTTTCTTTTAAATGACATCATGATAAAAGAGCTCAACCTGTTTTCAAATGGCTGCATGTTAATATCTCCGAGCAGGTGCTCCAGAAATCAAGGGAGTCCGTGAAAATTTCAGTGTCCCCTCCCCTTCAAGAAAGCACATTTCTAAAAAATGCGTATGTTTTTAGTCTGGCTTTCAAATGTGTGAGACTAGGATCTGTTGTACTTCTGCTGTTTTGAGCCTGCTTTTAGGCCTGCTTTTAGGCTAGCATTTTTGTAAAGACTTGACATGAATCCATTTTAAGTGGCAATTCCACGCAGGCATAGCTGCGTTGATGTCAAGGCACCTCTAAAGCATATCATCCTAGTACCCCCCAAATGCAAAAGCAACTGGCATAAAGCTTTGAGGGGAGTTTTACAACTCAGCTGCCTGAAGCGTGTTTGTCTGCTGCGCTAGCTGCAGGAGGCAGGCGCTGGGTGCTGCGAAGCTGCTTCCTGGGGAGCTGCAGCCACCGCTCACCCGGGCGACTGGAGGAGGCAGCACGGTGCCTCCTGTTCCTCCACTTGTGCAGCTGAGTAAGTACGGTTAGGTCAAACTCTCAACCGTTTGATCACATGCTTGGAGATGCAATGCGCTTGATTGCTCGACTGAGGGAAACAGTCCTTTAGCCAAGTAACTGTTTCATTTCTGTATGAGGCTTATCTGACTGACAAGGAGCAAGCTAGGGGCAGAAGTGAGTCCCACCGTGAGATGCTCCTGACCCAGCTCCGTAAGTTGTGGGGCCTGTCAACATCGAGATGAGTGTATCAATATTATGTATATAATACAGTTTAAGTTACATAATTTGCATTGCATCACATATCCACTAGAAATAACTTCCCTCTCTCTTTTCCTGCCCCAAGATTTCAGAAATAGGGTATGAAGTTAGTTAGCCTTTAGTTAAAAAGAAAAACTCGCAGCCTTTTTCACTGTTACTTTCAGGACACTGGAGGCTTGGTCTGTCTTTCACTGTTATCCTCTAGACCCAATGCAGTACTTTGCACTTTGGCTATCAATAGTAGAAACAACTAATACAGTGTGTGAATTTGAAATGAAAAGACAACTGTACAGATGACCTGTGCTATAAGCAGATTATAAAATATGCAGTTTGGAGGGGTGGAACTTAAATACTCTCAGTAAGGAGCACTTGTCTGGTGGTTCCTTGATCAGATCAGCCATCATCTCCTGAAGATAAATTTGATATTGTCAGTATAGCTTGGATTCATTCCACATGTGCCTCCTGAGCGTGTTATCCTTGTGCTGCCCTTTTTTGACTCTTTGGAATGATGTATTTTTACAATGGAAGTATTTTTTGCTCATGTTTTAGTAATTGAAAAGTTTTACTTGCAGTGTTGGACTGTAAAGTGGGGTCTGTAATTACTCAGTATATGATATTCCTCTCCAGTGATACAGTTGCTTTCTGTTTGAGAATGACCTGAGAGAGAAGCTGCATTCACATCGAAACAGCAAACCACTAGAGGAAGAGTATTGTTAAATGAGATATTTTTATATTCAGATTTAACTGAAAATGATTTTTTCTACTGCAGTTTTTAATTTAAGAATGCAAAATAAGACTGTACAGCTAACCTTGCAAATTGTTCTAGCTGTTTTCTCGGGAAGAATAAGTGTCCATTATTTTACCACCACACGTTTTATCCTAGGCTCTAACCTATGTATCTCCTCGACGGAAGACATGATGAAAGGTTGCAGCAATTATATCTTATTTGTTTTTTTCTGTGAAGCATAATATGCACATGATATTTTTTCAACTTGCTAATAAGCTTATTTAAAAAAATGAGTAAATATTTAAAAAAAGAATGGTTCCAAGTTGTGTGATAGATGGCTTACCATGATGCCTCTATCCACTCTTCATGCTCCATCCAGTGTTAGCTGTTGAAGTTGCTGTACTCTCTTTATGCTACCCAGTTTTTATCTGTCCCTTCAGTAATAGTGTGGTTACTACTGTGTTCTTTCTTTGTTTCTCATCAACATTATTAGGACTCTGACCATTTATGGCTATAACATCTGCTGGAGTTTTCTGATGTTTCAGGTGGCCGTACTGAGCTATGTTTTTAAGTTAGATGTCTTGCTTTATGTTCCTTCCTCCTTTTGTTTCACAGCCAGGTTCATCCATGGTCAGGTCATCTTGGATAAAGGATCTCCAGTTTTACTGAAATAAGGAAACTAAATCATGCTGCCACATTGAAAAACCTGATGCGGCTGAAGGAGTGTAAAAAGGAGCATCTCAATTGTGAGAAAGGATCAGGAAATTTCCTGCAGGCAAGTGCCGACCTTTGCTCCTCTTGAGCTGAGCTCTTGTGCTTACCTTAGTCTGTTGTTTTATTTTCCTGCCTGGTCAGTGGACAAAAGCTGACTACACAGACATGTTATGCAAATCACCTCTGGGACAATGTGGTCTGTATGTGCTAAGGACCCCTTAAAGTCAGATAGTATTAGTTTAGGCACCAACATGGATTGATTTCTTTCCTTCTTCTTTATTTTAGAAAGTGTCTAGCTTTGTTTCTGACACACTTTGGAAACAGTTTTACAGACAGACATCTCTGGAGACTCCTCTCCCTCAGTTTTCCTATTATTAACATACAAATCACCGCTGTTGTAACTGTGAGTGGAGTCAATTTTATGATCTCCCACCAGGGTCCTCCAGTCTTCTCACAGCTAAGGAAAACAAATGGGCCTTTTAGTTTGCCCTGAAGGTCAATAAACTAGAACTAGTTGGTGGTGGAAGGGAGGGAATGTTCCCAGGGTGGGGAGCTGCGGCAGAGAGGGCCCTTGTGGCTCCCGTTGCCGCCGCTGCAGCCGTGGCGCTTGGCTACCGGCACAGCTGCCTGGTGCAGCGGAGGAGCTGCCCGTTGGTCTCACTTTCATAAATGCACACTTTTCCAAAATACCTTAAGGCTTAATTGGCAAGAAGTAAGCTCCTTAAATGTTATAGCCAAGAAAGGTCAAAGTGTGCTCAAAGAAGGATTTGATAAGAAAGGGGGTGCTGACTCTGTGTTGTGGTTTTGAATTCGAATTCATCAGGCTTCTGCTCATCCCCCAGATGCGAGGCAAATTTGCCTTCTTCTCAGGGAGTGCGAATACCTGCTATTTCTTCTGGGCAGCCCCATCTCAGTCTTGCGTGGACTTCATCTTAGGCCACTAAAAGGCAGCTGGCTCCGCTCAATGCCCTTGTTACCTATCATTAGGCTTCAAATTTTGACCTATGTTGTTATGAAAAGGAGATACATGCTGAAAAGAACATGATTTTTTTGTCTATATTCGTTGCATACAGAACAGATGCAAGAGAGACTAAAACTGATTTCTTACGTACGGATTAGCATTAGAAAAAGGATGCTTATATAGAGTTAGAAGTTTTATTCTTTCTTAGGAAAGTTTAAAAGTCAATAGAACATCACAGTTCTTTAGATCTAGACATTCAAAAATTACTTTGTACTAATTTGTGAGGATTAAAAAAAGGCAAATAAACCTACTGTGATTTACACTGTGACTGCTTCTAGACAGTAGAGGAGAAGGGTGAAAGATGGTGTTCCGGTTTTTGTCTTTGCCTAGTCCTTTCCCTGCCAGCTTCCCTGGCAGAGGCTGGCCCACAGTGTGACAATAAGGCAAAGCGGTCTTGTCTTCCCTCCTCGGAGAAGAAGGGAGATGAAGGTGCTAGAGCAGCTTGACAATACAGACCATGTCTAAAGCAAGTGTAGTTCCTCTTAGCAGCTGAGATGGCTAGGAAACAGCAAGCTGTTTTATTGCTTTACAAGCAAACGATACGGATGTACATCTGCTTTAAAATGGCATGATTTCTTTTCCAGCATAGAGACAGATTTTCTCTGGGCCCTGGCAGCTCTCAGGCCTGGCGTTGAGGACGCTGGTAACTGTGGTTTATACTGCGAGCGTGAGGACTGCATTGGGGCTGCACAGGCTTGTCCCACTCGCACACATGTCGAGTCTCCTTGTAAAGCAAGGCAGCCCCTTTTGACATCTAGCTAAGGGTGCCAACCTGGCCCCATCTCAATTATGATTTTTGTTTCCTTGATGAATAGCTATTTTTCCCTTTTTAGAGAGACTTTTCTTCTATGTTGACTTTCTAATAATAAAGGAAGTAATAAAAGTGCAATGGATAGAGGGTTCTTAGTTTATGAGCTGTGGGGCTTCCAGGTTTTTTTTTTTGTTTGCTTTTTAACTTGAGTAGCAAAGACACTACACCCATGCTGTGTACACAAAGGTATTTTCATTATGTAATGTATTAGTATATAGTTTTGTATGCTTGCTTTTGAGAATTAAGACAAAAGCCGTTGTCTGCGTCATGTATTTTTATGCTGAAGTACATGTGTATTAAGAAATCAATTTATTTCTGTATAGATTCTGTTTTTTTTCCAGAAAATTAATTAAAAATGAGAAGTTCCCCAGAAAGGGGGTTTGCCTTAGCAGAGGCATAATAGGAAGGAAAAACAAATAGCAACAGCAGGAATAATATGATGTCGGGTTTTGTCTTCACCTGTGGTAGATGAACTACCGTGCTATGAAATCCCAGGAGAAGCAGGGCTATTACTCTAGGGTACTTAAGGGCAGGGGTTATTGTTCTCACGGCTGACTTTATCTCGTTTGCTTTGTGATAAGACTACAGACTCTCTGTAGATTAAAAACTGTCTCTAGTAGTGAATAAACAAAAGAAAACCCATTTCTGGCAATCAAGACAGAGCCATAATGTTCCAGATGGCTCACAGTGTTTGAAGTAACTAATATTAAATAGATACAGTGGTTCAAAAGCCAGAAGTGCTGTGTGTGTGTGTGTGTGTATGTGTGTATTTATATGTGTATAATATTTATATAATTATATATTTAATTTCCAGATTAATCAACAAAGGTCACTGTTAATGAAAAATGAAGCAAGAATCACTAAAAGACATAGCTGAAAGGTTGGCAGGCTGCAAAATAGTCCTTATCTCTGACTAGTGCTCTTGTAGCAAACTCATCATAGGAAGAAAACACCACTGATGCTCGTAAATGATATGGGCTTGCCTTAGTGTATGTATATGATATATCTTACAGCATCATATCTTTTCTTAAGTAGTAACCTAAACATTTCTACAGAGGGAGTTTAATAAAATTGGAATATCTAAATATATAAATTGCATCTTAGCAGATGGAGCCTTGTATGGTTCAACTACAAGTCAAAACTTTCCCTTTAGAGGAGTTATTCAACAAGACAAATTAAAAGCATGATTCAGATGAATGGTCAACTGCTGTAATAATAGTAATGCCATAAACAGTGCTGGAATCAATGTACATGCAAAGATATGTGTAGATAGTAAGTCAGAAGTGGGAATAGATAAGCACATGCAGAGTCCAGGAGGACCAAGAGGTTTATTTCAACATCAGCTGGAAATGACCTTGGGTTATAGTATCTCAAGGACACTGAAATCTAAGTGAGCTTTTCAGTTCTATTCAGAGAAACTTTTTTTTTTTTTGGTGTGTGTTCTCATTAGCTGCTGAATTGCAGCTTAATGCTTTAGTTTTCCAAAGCGTCCTAAATCCATGAGTAGATCACTAGTGCTTTGCAATTAAAGGCTTTCTCAACTGAACTCTGCATAAGAGCTGTGGCCAATAATGTGGTTTTGGAAAGATTTGTACTTGGCAGGGAAATTCTCTGGGGATGTCCTTGCTTTTCTATGGAGCCCTGTGCTCTTTGAGAGCTTGGATAGACTTATGTAAATATGTATGTGGTGCGACTGTGCAAGTCGGATGTGACCCTGCTTAGTCTAACACCAAAGATCTGAGGGTGCAGATTAGACTTCAGGGTCTTCAGGATTTATGTTTGTGTTGTTGCTGTAGTTTTTGTTTGTTGGTTGGTTTTGTAATGAAACTAAATACACCTTTTCCCCCAAAGTGGCAAATTCATAGCTCCCCATTTGTGTCCAAAATATGTGTAGCACAAGTAATTAGTTTACGGGTTTAGTCATACTGCCTAATACGTAACCTTCAACCGTGGCTCCGTACATAACCTTCAACCTTGACACCGCTACCATTGGTGACAAATCAACCCTCACCCCCTCCTTGGCCCAAAAGAGTCAGTTTTTGTGATTCACAACCAATTTTTGACACAGCTTTTATTCTGAGAGACAGGAACTTGGGGAACTTGATGGAATGGAAATCTTATTTACTCAGTGCCCAGTATCAAGGGAATGTAATCCCTGTTAGTATTTCAGTGCCTTTCAATTGAATAACAAATTCTGCGTCAGATTTTGTATGCATTACTAACCTTAGACCATGCAATGGAACTGATACTTGAAGCCGGGGGTTGTTTGTTAGCTAGGCAGTGGGTGCAGCTCATTTATTATGATGGACTAGCAGGTTTGTGACTTTTGAATACCAAGTTCCCCACCTCAAAATCAAGAAGATAATGAACTATTTCTAAATTAAAAGGAGAAAGAAAAAAGAAAATACAAAACAGTCCCCACATAATATTAACTTTGAGATTCATTTTTGTCTTATCTAGGTTTAGAGCATTGATAGGAAGACTATGGCTATGTCTACATTAGCAGTTTAATTTATAAATAAGAGCATAGTTTTGAAGCTACTCCTGTGATTGTCTCAATTTGCTGCACATTGGTTCAGTTCCCAAAGTGGTCTGAGTACATTGGATACATCCATGTAGGAGGAAATCAAACTGGATGTTCTGGAAGTTCAGCTCTAAATATGCTCAGTTGCTTTCTGGAGCTCCTTAGACTCTGAACTGCAGTTCAGGTTGTGCAGAGACCTGGCCCATAGGAGTCAAGGAGAGGATCTGAAGCGCTGGCAGCTTTCACAACATGCTGAGTTAGTTGTGGTGCTCAGTAAGGGGCCAGCACTGTCCTATTTGCTGCTGCCCACCAGCCCTCTGCACTTTCTTGCGATTCTGTTTCTCCTTCCTCATCCATCCCTGTCTATTCTGGCCTGAATCCCCTTCCTGCTGTAGCTGCCCATCTTTCTGCTGCCGTCCCCTGCAGGGCTGCTGTGTGGCACAGAGTCGTCACCCTCACTTTAGGGGGCTGGCAGCTGTGGGTACAGAGCAGTGCTGGTTTCTGTTTTTAGCAGATAGCCTGGTGACAGGTTCTCTTGTAAACCTCTCAAGGAGGAAAATAGAGAAATGAGTTGCTATTGATTGTTAGCATGCCATTATTCCAACCAGGGTACTGCGCTCATGGTGCACCGTGTTATTACCAGCGTGGGATGGAGAAGCAGGCAGACTCTTGCATCAACAGGAACATGGGAGGGCAGCCTGCAGGGTACTTCACAGCCACCAAACGTATGAGCTTGGACAGGCAGCAACGGCATCAAGCAGATTACAAGCAAATGCTGGTAAGATGCTCCTGCAGAGATCCACTGCTGTGTGTAGCCAGCCGCTACTCCTGGGCAGCAAGAGATTTTTTTTTTCCTGCAAAATCAGAATAAGATACCAACATTACCAAGAGGAGCCTCTTTTTGCTTTCTCAGTCAAGCACAAATCTTTCTCTCTGTTTTCCTCAGTTCCTGTTTTTTTTTTTTTTATCTCTGCTCTCCATTGCTAGTCTGGTGGCAGTCACAGCATAATCTATCAATATGCGCTCAGCCATTCCATTTGGAACATGATCATTTTCTTTGAAGAAAGGCTGAAGGGGGAGCTGTGATGTGTGGTGTCCAACCCAGTCCTCAGAATACCTCTCTGGATGTTTTTTTTCCAGGCTGAACCAACCTTGCTCTCTCAGCCTTTCCTCACACCAGAGTTGCCTCAGCCCTGTAATCACTGTAGTGATTTTTCATCTCAGCACCTCTGGCTGATAAGCGAGAAAGCAACCACAGCAGTGAGGCTTCCCAAAGGCATTGGGCATCTCTCATTCCTTAGAGAAATGGAGATGTAAGTAGATGAGCCATTCCGTTTACAATGTCCTTTCAGCATCCCCCTGCAGCTGCAGGGTTCAGTTTCTTCCCCTGCTCCATGCTTCCATGAAGAGCAGGTTGTCCATTCTCAGACTGGGGAAGTGCTTTGATCACTGGGTGTCAGCCTGTTGCTTGGAGATGGCAGAGGTAGGCTTCGGCACATGAAGCCTTTCATGAGGGATGCTAATGTGGTTACTGAAATACTTGTGAGGGAAAAAAAACAAAACAAAACGTAGTACAGTATGACTTAGGGAGACCCATAGCTGAGGTAGGATAACTGAGGTAGGATAACCTGGAGCTCTGGAGAATAACTTCCCCTCAAAAAGTATTGAGCAGCATCTTTTTTGAGGATGTTTGGGCTCTTGATTCTAATCCAAAATGATGTGAGGTGCTTGCCTGCAGCTCTATGAGCCATTCAATCTTCAAGTCATCACATTTGTGCCCTCGATATTCCTAGAGGGAACTGTTACACCTAATGAAAACTATGACAGTAGGAACCTCTGTAACACTTAATGATTTTTCTTAAAGAAGCAGCTCCACAGACACTGGACTATTCATGATATTCAGTGTATTTTACTTTAGAGTTAAGGATGGAGATGAATCTCATTTTTCCTTCCCAGGCCTGGTGCTGGCAGGTGTTGCTATAACACGTTGCATCCATCCTGACTTCTCTGACTCAGTGTCGGCCAACAGCCATATAGCCCCTGAGGCTGTGATCTTGGTCGTGTTTGTAAGGCACCTGGAGCTGGGCACAGGTACTGTTTGCAAGGCAATGCTCTTGGAAAAACAAAAGCACTGAAGGAAGGTTGTCTGAATTGCTAGATACTCTTTTCTCCTTACAAGTCAGTACTTAATCGGTGGTGTAGTTGGGAGGTGGTTTCTAACTTAGTATCTTTTAAATGTCAGACTTTTTTAAAGGAGTTGTGGTAATGAGATACCATGGTGACATTTACAAGCAGCAAGAAGCCTCAGTCTTGGGATTCTAGCCTTCCCCAGCAGGCAAGAGGTGAACTTTGAAAACTCGCCTCTCCAGGAGGTGCCAGCGAGACCACATGGTCTGCTGATATCGCTGGTTGCAGTAGGCTGATACTCTGGTGTCAGGGCTGATCCATGTTAAGATAACACGAGCAAGCAGTATGTTCTGTAGCTATCAGTTTTCATTCAGTCACTTAAGTGCATTTCAAAGCTAAATCTATAAGTGACAAGATATTTTAAAAGAAAAACAATGCCAATAAATGCAAATATATTTTCATGTGACACTGCAGCTTCTTAGGCAGCGCTGTGGGAGTCTGTCCTACTGTGCCAGTTTTGGGTATCTGTGTGAAGCTGAGAAATGATTTTTGCGCCTGGGAAAAAAAAGCTGATATGAGTGTCTACGTTGCTGGCCTTAAGGAAAAAAACACCTGTGGGTATGTCTGATGACCAAGCACAGTAAAGTCTAAATAGAAAAAATGACTCTGCAAAACCTGAAAGAAGAAAGTACCTCTCTAATGGCTAAACGTGAGCTATCTGGAGAGATGCTTAAGGGAAACTTGCTAGTTGTAAAAGGAAATAATTTCCAAGAAAATCAGATGGTTTGAAGAATATGTAAGTACTCAGAATTCCTGGAATTAAAGAAAGAACGAGACCGTTATATTTTTGTTCTCTTTCTAAATATCAAGGACTAAGTCTTAAGAAGTGCATCTAGGCAGTGATTTTGTACCTGCTTATTGACTCCTGCAGTGCAGTTTTGTGTAGATGATTATGAATGCAAATACTAGTAAAATATATAGTAACATACCTTTTTCTCAATAATTTTGCTCCAGGAGGGACAGCACAGGTGAAAAAGCTACGTACCAAACAATAATGCCTATATTCTACATACCAGGCTTCATAGAGATCTTGGGTCAGAATATAAACACCTACGTGTATCAATGCCTAGCAGCAGGTATTGAAATTGGCAAGTATCAATGGCTATCCATATTGATAAGTACAATGTCAGCAGGTATTCACGCATGTAGATAGGTATTGACACCTAGCGGCATCACGAGAGAGCAATGAAGACACGTAATGATACCTATCAAGAGATAGTAGTGGTATTGATGCCCAGAGATAAAGAAAGAAATGCACAGATAATACTGTCTGCTGACACAGACAGCTACTGACCCCTTTTGATAAATATCAAGAGGAACTGATACCTATCCATATTGATTCCTATCAATAACATTACCTGTCAAAAGGTAGCAATATTGATAGATATCAGTGCTTATCAAATACAAATCAAAATGGATAGGAATCAACAGATATCAGAACCTATTCATATGGATAGGCATTAATACATAGTGATTAATGATAACTGTGAACAGGCAGAAAGAGCTCTTTCAAATATCAAAACATCAATACCTCTTGATGGGTATTGGTATAGGGAGGTATCAATCCTTACTGATGTTGAAAGGTATTGATATCAATAGGTATTGAAAGGTATTAAGTTGTTAGATGTGAATGCCTTTTGATATCTAAAGGTATTGAAACCAATAGGTGTAGATGCCTGTCAGTATCAAAAGGTATTGATGGTTATTGATAACTATGGATAACTTATTGATAACTATTGATATCAATACCTGTCAACATCTTGTCAACAGGTATCAGAATTGATAGATATCACTGCCTATAAATGAGTGTCAATCTGTATCAGTAGTTATTGGTAGGTATGAAAATCAATATGCAAATCAGCTTTTGATATCATTTGTTATTGATTCAACTTGGTATGAATATTAATATCAACAGGTGTTAATGCTTATTTGTACTGAAAGGTACTGACATCTATCAACAGATTTTGGTATTAATGTGTATTGATAAGTCATTATACCCATAGATACCATCTGATACCAAGATACCCAAGTACTGAATTCTATAGGTATCAATGCCTACCTATATCAAAAGGTATTGATATAATATGGATATGTAGGTACCAATAGGTATTGATAGTCATCCAAATCAGTATGTATCAATGCCTATTGGATAGTATCAACATTGCCAGATTGTGTTTACATCAATAGCAATCAATAGGTATCAGCACTAACAAGCATCAGTGTCTAGTGTTACCTATCAGTGAAACCTGTGTGGATGTGCTTAGGCGTTGATGCCTGTCGACACAGAGACCTGCGAGTGGGAGCGCCCAGCCCTTACGCACTGGCTAATCCCCTCTGGGCAGGAATGCCGCTCTGTTAGGCCAGGCAGGCATGTGGGCACCACCCTTGCTGCAGGCTGAGAGCTAAGGGCTGTGTGTGGCCCGTCGGGTGGAGAAGCGTTGGCCCCTGTTGCTTTTTGTAAAAGGCTTTGCCTTGATTTTGCTGACTTGCTGACTTTTGACTGCTTTTTTCCTATAGTGTTTTATGCTTTTTCATGGCAATATTTTTCTCTTTAGTCCTTGAGCTACCACTGCCCACTCAAAATTTTCATAGTAGTGTGTATGTTTTTACTTTTCTTATCTTTCATGGCTTCAGCTTACGTATTCTCTCACAGCTCAACAACAAATTTTCAGAGCCCTGCCAAGGTCATACCTCCATGCTTTGCAGAACTGAGTTTCAGACTGCAGAAACATGAACTCTTTGGCCATGGCTTCCAGTTGGGCACTTCTGAGTTTAACTTACAGGCAAGAGATGGCAATGGCTCAGTACATGAAAAGCTCCAATTTAGATATCCTTAAGTTAGTGAGGAGGAAATCTGAAGGGACTGGTTCATCAGGATATGTCCTACTCTTAGATATAGTGATGAATGAACGCACAACTTGGAGAACCCCTTGATGCTTTAGCATGATATACACATAAAGTTAAGAATAGCATCTGGTGCTCATTCTTCTTGATACCATCTAGACCCATTTACTGGTATAAGTTCACTTAATCTTACACATTGTGTAAGACTACACATCTATAGGCTTGATACACATCTGTATTTTATTTCTATTTGTACAAACCTCTGTGTTGGTATTGCTAGGGACAAATACTTAGCCCAGCCTTCCAACCTTTCAAAAAAAAAAGTTTGATCTTTCCAACCACAGTCTTGTCTAAGTTTCCTTGAACACTGAGCAGGTATCTTGGCTGACGCTTCTTTCCCCTCAGAAAGGATTACTCCAAAGAGTAGTGGACTTTGTAACATGCCTGAAAATGTACTAGATGACTAGATCAGGGAAAGCATTAAAGGGTTGAAGAACAGAGCCCTCATGGAAAACATGTTGTGTCTGTATCATTTTTCTTACATAAAATGGTTTCTCCCTCAAGTATTTCCGCTGATCATCACAGCGTTAGCATGTCACTTGAGAGAAGGAATTGCCATAGTAAGGTCTCCTATCATCCTCCCCTGGTTTGTGTTTCTATCTTGGGAAACACAGAGTCGTTTTTAGATGAATCTCAAGCTAAAGTCACACTAGAGGAGCATGCATGTCTGAAGTGCTTTCCCTGCTAACGGTCATTTGGTCCTAGAGATGCCTTGTCCTGCAGAAGCTCCTAAAACTTAGGATTTTGGCTCCCAGGAACATCTCTCTTGCTCAGCAGGCCTGTTGTTAGTGTGCCGTGCAACTTGTAAATGAAAGCAAAGCTGCAATTCTTCTGTATTCCCATTAACCTCCACAGGGTGTTTAGAGTGAGTTGTCAGTCCTAAAGATAAGTATTGGCATTTTGGTGTTGTTTTCAACAGAATATTTTAATAAATGCCAGCCTTGCAAGCACAGTTTAGACCTCACCTAACAAAGCTTACTGGAAAATACAGGTCTTTGGCATAAGAGTTTGGTGTCATGGTCTTTAAAGCAGATGCTTATTCCTACCTGTTTAACCCTGCTGCTATGGGGTGTATGTGGTAGAGGTGTAATAACAAAGTCTGTTGATGGTGACCACTGTTCCCTTTCATAGCTGTGCCAACTCTGTTGAGTTAAAAGAGTAATAGATATTATTTTCATCACTAAAATAAATGGAGAGGACTCTATCTGTATTCAGGGAGCAAATTTTCGAGGTACAGCAGTGCTATTTCTTTATAACAGTGACTCTCAAAACAGACTGTACTTGCAGACTTGAATTTCATCCTCTGGCATCATGGAACTCCAGTAAAAAGCTGTCCTGTTTAAAATCTTGGACTGTTTGTCTTTACAGTGGCTTTCTTCTAAACTGCAGGAGTACCGATAGCATAACTCCTGCAATAGCTCAAATCATGGCATGGATGCTTTTTAAAAAATTATTCTCTACATATTTGTTACTAAAGCCAAGCAATTAAACAAAAATTATTTTTACTGCTTTCTCACTAATTTTGCACATTGCCTGTACCATGTGGGAATTTAAGACTTGAAAATGTTTAGTTGCTGGTAAATTAGTAAACTCCATTTACTCTTTTAACTCCCTTCACTTTAATTATTGCAAAAGGTAGAATAAGCTAGAAAATGCGTTTGGAGAAACCTCGGTTTGATGAGGCAATAAGAATGAGGCCATATTCTGCATTATTCTGCATTATTTCAGTGGGAAGTGTTCCACGAGCCTCATTTGACAGTTTTTGGTGTGCCGTTCTGTTCACTGAAAGCAGTGTGTGGCCTTCCCTACAGAAACGACTGGAGGAAAAAATGATGCAGCCATCTCTGCACTGACTGTGGTGTGGAGGGTGCCTGGGCTACGGTAACTCTGCCGTTGGAACAGGAGTGCTGTTTCACTAACGCACACAGAAAGTGGTGGCCAGGACTCATCTAGCAATGCCTGTGCCTCCTAACAGGAAGATTTGCAGGTGCTGAAGTTCACCCAAAGTGAAGGGTCAGCGTGCTTCAGCAGTGGTGTGTGTCTGAAGAAAGAATCTCTCTAGGCAGAGATGTAGGAAAGAGCATGTTTTAAAGAAGGTTAGTATTAGTTGGGTCAGAACAGCCCTTGGATTAACAAGAGTGACTGACGGAGCTAATGGAAATGTACCAAAGAAGCAGAGAAAAAGAAAATCCTTAAGCTTGTTCAAACCAAGAAAAGCCTGGAAGCCTGAAGGCCACATATGGAGGACTGAAGCCCAGCAGCTTGATGAATGTCTGGACAGCTGTTTCAGGCTGGGCTGTGTTTTTAACACGGAGCTGGTTGGAGACGACCAAATCACATTCAAGCACTGGACACTCGCCCGCCGTGAGAACCAGCCGGGCTCACGAGCACAAACCCTGCGTCAGGAGGGGCCATCCTGGCTCAGCCGGCTCCGCTGCATCCAGCGCCGGTGACGCTGGGAGCAGGGCCTCTGCGCAGCCAGCGGGGTCCAAGTGACTCCAGTCTCTTGCTGTTGTTGCAGCTGCCAGGAGAAACAGCTGCCGGGTGTGGAAGCGACCTAAAGGAATATCTATGAGGAATGGGGGAAGAGGAAATAAGGAGAAATAGGCATTAAAATGAAAGGAGACCCACGGGTATGGAATGCAAAAGAAGAGAAATGAAACTACACAAGACATTCTCAATTAAGAGAAGATAATTTTAACAAAGGAACTTCATGTTGACTGAAATAGAGTAACTTTTAAGGGAACTTAGTATAAATATTTTGGCAGCCAGATCTAACTTGATTTCCGGTGCAGAGATACCTTGAAAGTTGTTATCTACTTTAGCCATTTAGATTAGGAAAATAGTAAGAATGGTATTTTGCTTTAGCTACCCTTTCATATGAAGAGATGCCTCTTCAGATTTTGGTCTCTAGCTAGTGCATTTTCCTGGAAAGTTTTTACAAAGCCCATATTTTAGAGTAAGAATCCAAATCACTGATTCTTTATTTTTTAGATTGTTAGAACTTAGCATATCCAAATAGCTGAAGAGCAATTTTATCCTGAAAATACTGCTACTATGGTCTCTATCAATGAAATAATTTAGTGTGTCTAATGCTCTTACTGTTTATCAGCCTGCTTTCTATTAATTCTAAAAAAGCCCATTTAATGTAATCATGGCATAGATTTGGACATGAAAGTAGAAGCACTACAAGGGTCTTGAGGGCTTGAAATGAAAGTGTTTAAAAATTTTGCTGTTCTGCAATTCATTGATTTCTATTCCATTTTTCTTTTATTGCATACTATGAAACTTATTTGATTCACTTGACCTATAATTCAAAACATGAAGGCTGGCATCAGTCAGTATTAAGAAGTGCTTTTAGCTTCTATTGGGGGCAAAGTTAGCATTTCATGGAGTATTCCAAGAAGATACTAATAACTGTAAGGCAAAATTGGAGTAAAAAAGGGATATGGAGAGGCATGAACTCCACCTTTTATAGTTTATATCTGTTTTTTTTTTTTTCTTTTCAGCACTCCTATTGTAATGCTAGAACAGAGTAATTAGTCTTCCTAAGCCTACCATCTGAAACAGTGAAAAATAAGTTTGCCTTTCCTTATGAAATGTAGTAGTCAGCAGTTCTTCTATAGACGATGAAAGGGAAAAGTGTCAACAAATTAGGAGGAGCCAAACCCGAGATCATACATTCTGCACATCCACCATGGGACACTTTGCTGTTTATCATTTACCCCAAAATAGCTGTGGAATTGTCCTTTATATAATGTTCCCTCCTCTGGTCTTTGTCTAAGAGAGTAAGGCATGATGCTAAAGTGTCCTGTACCTTTATAATACAGAGAAATGAATGCCAGGATCTAAAGAGCTCCACAAATATCAGAAATTCTCACTATAAAATCATTTTGCATTATCAGGAATATCCTTTTTAGTTTTTTTTAATTAATGAAATGGGTTTAGATTTTGTATATAGTGACTGTGGTGATATTTCATGCATATAATCTGTTTTCTGTGTGATTAATACATGTATATGTACAATAAGGATGACATGGTGTAGGGACTGAACAGTGAACGGCAGCATAGGGAGAATTAACATCCTGCGGTATCACATTGCTAATTAACTAATTCACAGAGAGATAAAGAACTGGTTCTGTTTACAAATACTGGGTCTGCACACTTCTGCATAACGTCACTGGGTAGCCTAACGCTGTTCATAGGAGAACCAGAGACTTTAGAGATAAATATATATCTGCAGCAGAGGAAGTGAGTGGGGGTAGAAGCCATCTAAAAGGCCTGGATTGAATAGCCAGAACTTACCTGAAGATACTCCCACTTCATGCAGTTTGGGTAGCGCTAATGCATCTCTCGAGTCTGCAAACACAAATGCTAGATTTTTACATATGAAAAGTTGTAAAATTAAAAATTCAAAGGTTGAGCTGACAGAATTTTAAGAATTAGGTTCAAGAGCAAGCCTTGGTAGTTGCCTGCACTGTGTCCTTCTTGGTTTTATTCCCTCAAACTGTTTGAAGGAAACCGATAATTGAGCTGAAGTCCAGGCAGCCCTGTAACTAGTGTCATCTGCACTCGAGAGATAACAGCGATGTAACGTCAGAGCAAAGGAAAAAAGAAATTTCACTGGTTTCTTGCCAAAGACTTTTTTTTTCCGAAGAAGTTCATGCAGTTTGCTATCATTACAGTATAGTGTAACACACCTATGAATTTCAGCTTACATTATTTACCAAAAGTCTTGTATGGAGTCTACATTCGGAATGATGATGGAGAATAAGGTGTGGTTACTTACAGGGGTAGAATTGCTTCATCATTCAGAGTATTTAAAATGTCCTGTCATTAGTGAAATCCCTAGATAGCTTTTTAAGTTTCTTACCATTGTTCAAATGCTTTGCTACACCAAGAAGCTTTGTTTGATGAAGTTTGCTATGGTTGTCTGATTTCAGTGAAGTTCAGAAGAAGACTGAAGAAGAGGCCAAGACTTTACCCAAAAAAGGGCATTTATTCCTTGCAATTAGAAAACAGAATATGTGAAGTACAGTGTAGGGCAGAGAATTAATTATCTAAGCTCCTTAAATAGTGACTGGGAAGAACTGACAGGGAAGATGTAGGGAAAAAAATAAAAATAAATAAAAAGGAGGGGACAAATATTCAGTACAGTTCTGTATCTGACTCCTGATAGACTCTTGAAGACAAGTGCCTGAATTAGAGTTTGGGAGAAATGTCTCAATCTGTTTGGGATTTGGAGGTTTTTTTTTTTGATTGTTTTTTTTTTTGGTAACCACTTAAAAGTCTGATTTGAAAGAATTTGCCCTACTTATCCTACCTCGGTTAGAAGGTTTTGCTCAGGCTTAGGTCTGATTGATAGCGTTTGCATTTGAGTGTTTGAGAGGGCTCAGACTCACTTCTCACATGTCTATTGTGACAGACTGAGTGATTTGTTCTCCATCCTTTTTATTAAGGTAAGAATTCATGCAGCAAGGAATACAAGGGTCATGAAGCTGGGTGAGAGCAAGCAGGCCATTTGGCTCTGTGGCACAGCTGGGAAATTCAACTTGGAAGTGATTTTCCAAAATAGGAGAGTGGCAGGTCCTCAGGGAATGTTACAATCCTTTGTGGAGGTACTGGGTAAGTTTAGGCTATTGCAAGGCAGATGAGCAGGAGTTTTCTGCTTAGCCTTGGGCATCCAAGTCCTTTGAACCTTGTCCAGGCACCTAGCACATTTCTGGCTATCCAAGTTTTTATTTAACGTTCCTCATCATGGCCTAATTTTTCACAGAGTTAAATATGTCTTGTTTTGTGCTGTGAAGCGTAGCTGGGGTAGTGTAGTAAACACCTTGTTAAATATAACTTAATTTGGTGCATATGCTGAAGATGACATACAGCTTTTAAGCTCTCTGTCAACTAATTCCTTATTTGATCTTCAGTCAGAGATAGTGATTTTCAAAGTGAGTACAGTATGTTGTGTTTGATACAGCAGTTAAAATGAATAAATAATAATAAAAAATACAGTTTGAGTTCTCTGTAATTACAAACGATTGGCCCAGGGAGAAATCCTCGTTCCACAGAAGTCAGTGGCACAATAATCACTGCAGGGAGGACAGAATTGCAATTTGTGCTTTTGCTTTCAGTGGTTTCTTACTAAGTGTAGGTATCTGGGAAAAAATAAAAATAAGGCAAATGTCAGTCTTTTTCCCTTAGCTTATCATGGAGGTTTCCTGACTGCAGGGGGTTTCATGCACAAAGCATGTATATGTGTGTGCATGTATGCACACATTTGCAGGATAGCACGATTTAATTTGTATGTTGTAGGCTGATTTCCTGGACTGCCATTTTTTTATAGAAAAAAAAAAGAGCAATCAGATTGCAAATTCAGGAGCAAATCAAATTGGTTTATCCTGGGCAATCTTAAAAGAATTAAAAGCATTTGACCCACTGCAGTTGGCTGGAGCCTGGAGGGAGCTTACTTTGTTATCGGGGCCCCCTCTCTGGGGACGGTGTGCGGAGGGTGTGTATTTTGTGCAGACATCTTTATCTGCTCAGGTCATGTAAAACAACAGCGTTTGTGCAACCAGTTTCAAATGGTGTTGTCCAAGGTTTGAGGCCTTACTGCTGTCGCTGATTTCCTCTGCCAAAATCCAGTTCTTGAAGATGAGCTATAGCTACAATGCCCAAGGCAAGTGTCAGGCATTCCTGCAGTACTCATAGGGGGTTTTAAAACACAGTCACAGAAGATGCTGAATTTCCTTAAAAAGAAGGGGGATCCCAAAGAACTCCTAGCAGCAGATCTTTAAGAAGTATGGAGATAAACAGAAAAGTAGAGCCAAATCATTGCTGTAGGCACTAGCTTTGGTGTGTGGGAGAGAACAAAATCCTTTCCCTCCCTCTGTGCTTCTGTCCAGCACATATCAGTCAATATGTGCTTTATTACAGCTGTAATTGATCCAAAGCAGCAGCCCGAGCAGCAGCGCACGCTGTACTCTGGGTGTGAGTGTCTTCCGTGATGCTGCAGCTCTGCCCAGTTCCCCTCAGCTCATCTCCGCTAACCTCTCCCTGCTGCGAGCTGTGGCTCTGCCTGGCTCCCTCGGGTGTCAGGTCCTTTCCCTGAAGACGTGACGCGCTGCGGACTCACCGTTGGCTTCGGCTGAGGACGGTGATGTGCTGGGGTCTGCGCAGCCAGGTGGGCTGGAGCGGCCCTTGCGGAGTGCGCATCCCACGGGGTCGACGCCTTTGCTTCGCCCCGTCACCTGCCCTTCCGCATGGAGGAAGCGACCGGCCTCAGAGCCCCGACAAAATGTCAATGCCTGGGTTTTAAATGCATGTGCGGGACAAAAGAAAGCGAGATTCTTTTGGGTAGTGCTGTGTGATTCTAGGAGCAAACATAAATGTTTACTGTGTGCCAAAATCTGCCCACATAAGTGGATCAGACTTTGGTTTTAAATGTTGTTCTGGGAGGTCAGAGCCTATTTTGTTTACTGCATTTTTCTCTTGTTTTGCTTAGGAAGCAAAGTTCACAGGAGCCAGAGTAATGACTGGATTTCCAATCTTCCCCCCCCCCCACTATGTGTGTAGTTAAATATAACTGTGGTAGTCGTGGCTTTGATCAGTAGCAAAGAAGCTATAACTTCTAAATAAGCAATAAACCGCATCGTCCGTTTTTTTTTTTTTTAAATGTCGCCTCAGAAATACTGTTAAAAATGGCATTAAATGACTCAAGGGCTGTTTATATTCTGAATATTTGCGTTATGGGTACCTAAAAATTTTACCATGCAGCTTTCTGATGTTCTCCCTGCGAACACACTTTCATGTGCAAAGCTTCTGCCACCTCTTTCAACTTTCATTGCTCTCCTAAAATTTGAAGCAGACATTCAGTTTTAGACAAAACCAGTTTGGAAATGCCCCATTAAAGATGTTTGACTTTTTTTTTTTTTTTTTTTAAGAGCACTGAAGGATTACACTATTGTACCATGTTAGGGCATGAATCATGTCACTGATTCTCCTTGCTTTGCCAGTGACCATGGGTAAATCTTGACCATTTTGCCCCAGTGTCTCTACTTGCAAAACAGGTGCAGTAATAATCTCCTACCTGATAAGGGCACTGTGCTGCTTCTTGCGCTTGTGAGCTTTTTCCTGAGCGTGTATTTCTGATAAGCTCTTAGCAAAGCAGGAGAGCTCTGTTGTTTTGGGTATGTCCCAGTGCAGGTCAGATACAGGGCCCATGTGCTGCATCACTATGTGGCCCACGGAGATAGGGGATAAACTGTTAATCCCAATAACTTTTTCCTGCCCTGCCCCCCTCCCCCCCTTTTTTTTTTTGTCATAGCAGAGCGAGAGGTTATAGAGAACTCAACTTTTCCTACTGTTGTTGTTCTTCCCCTGCTGTTCTGGATATCCTGTTGCTAGTCCTGACCAGTGATGTTGAGCCTCTCAATGTCCTAAT
Organism: Crypturellus tataupa; assembly: GCA_034781795.1. NCBI lineage: Eukaryota > Metazoa > Chordata > Aves > Tinamiformes > Tinamidae > Crypturellus > Crypturellus tataupa. The sequence goes on from JAWLRI010001005.1 coordinate 1,904,234, forward strand.
AGAGAGATGGAGATCTGTGAGGCAGCTTTTAGTACATTTCTGCTCATTAAAACTTAGTAAGCTGCTTATTATGCTTACTTTTGCAGCAAAACCTGTGGAAAATCCCAGCATTCAACATTGACACAGGAAAAGGCAGAATCACAGAATGGTTGAGGTTGGCAGGGACCTCTAGAGATCATCTAGTCCAACCTCCTGCTCCAGCAGGGACACCCAGAGCACCTGGCACAGGGTGGCATCCAGGTGGGTTTGGAAGATCTCTAGAGAAGGAGACTCCACAGCCTCTCTGGGCAGCCTGTTCCAGGGCTCTGTCTCCCTCACAATAAAGAAGTTCTTCCTCACATGGAGGTGGAACTTCCTGTGTTCCAACTTGTACCCATTACCCCTCGTCCCGTCACCAGCCACCACAGGGAAGAGCCTGGCCCCATCCTCCCTACAATCACCCCTCAGGTACTTGTAAATCTTGATCAAATCTCCTCTCGGCCTTCTCTTCTCCAGACTAAACAGGCCCAGCTTGCTTAGTCTTTCCTCATACGATAGATGCTCCGATCCCTTAATCCTAGGCTGGACCCTCTCTAGAAGCTCCACATCCCTCATACTGGGGAGCCCAGAACTGCACACAATAGTTTTCTCAAATACCTCTCCTACATGTTAAATACAGAGTAGCTTAATTTCTAAAACCTCTAAATGGTAAAATCTAAAGTAACCAACTGTGGTCAGTGTGTGTAACTAGCATTTTCTTTATTTAGAAGTAACAGCTTCTTTAGCCCCTTTTTGCCTCATCTGTGTAATGCTGAGCTACCAACATGTGAAGTGGGTTTCAGGACAACTGCAGGTGAAATCACTGGACCTCTTACTGTTTAGGGAGAAAATTTGCCCGTTGTCAGAATTATGATTGACATCCCCTAAGGGGGAATTTCAAGTGTGAAGCTGATGAAGTGGTAAGCTGAGAAGAGAGATACCTAGTGAGGATAGAGGGAATATCTCCCCTGCATTTTAACTTCTTGCTGCTCATCCTAGTCCAGTCTGCTGCCATGGTAGGGCCAGCATTGGAAGTGCTGTGCTGAGCCCCATCTGGATCCCCTGTGTTTTGGGAGACTGTTTATAGCCTTAAGCTCTGAGAGCACCTTGCGTCGTGTTCCCTCTTGAACAGCCTGAAAACTCAACTGTTTCCTAGCTCAAACCGGAGGGGTTGTGATCTCTCAGACCTTGTGGCAGACCTCAGTTCTCACGGCCTGGAGTCAACTTTAAATGCAGTGAACAGTGAGTCACAGCATTTGGAGGAGGCTGACTGAGGAGAGACCACAAACAGAAGCAACTCCAGGGCAATTCTGTGAAGTACCAAGTGGAAGCAAAAAAGGGCCACGTAGGAAGCTCCTTCCAGGGTTCTTGGAGGCTGTTTCCAGAAATGTTACCACAAGCTGCTTGGAGCAATCTCAACAGCTGGTCTCAATTTTTTAGGTGTGTTTCTTTGTTTTGTTTTGACTCTTAAGGATTCAGAGTTGAAGTTGCTATTTTTTTAAGTCATTTTGTCACTAGGTTCTCAAAGAATAAGATAAAAATAGATTTTTCTAGTACTTCCCCAATAAACGGCTACCACTACTTCACTTCTGGCAAGCGGTTATCAGGACACATTCTGCAATCAGAAGATCTGTAATCAGCATCTTTTGAACTCTCCTCTGAGGCTCGTCACAGCACCTTTCTTTCACTACAGGATTTCTGTCTGTACAAACACAATTTTGTACTGAAGCTGAAGTTCATTTAGATTAGACAGCGTAATGTTGCTTGATGAGCTGCCAGATAGGCACGTGTATGTATTTCAGCGGAGATTAGATCTGTAGCTGCTGAACTCCCATTTGCCTGAGGTTTTCACAATCCATTCTTCCTGTGCTGAGGGCATTGCCTCAGTTGCTAATTACTCCACTCATCGTGCACAAAATTGTGCTGCTTACCTTAAAGGTGATGCATCAACTTCATCCTGCTCAGCTCGCAGCCCTATGAGTTAGCTGCCTGCTTAGAGTGGTTCCCTTGAGGTTCTTGTTCTGCAGGTTTCCTGTCAGCTTCCACGTTCAATTAGAACAATTTGGAAACACTTGTTTTCAGGAGCTGTGCTTTTAGCTTGTGGAATTAACAAATTTTACCTATTGGGCATGCCTAGTCCTGCTTGATTTCAAGATAAAAGTGTAAGGCGAACACTGGCATCTTTGGCCCATGATTGCATTAGACTTGCAGAAATGTCTGGAGCTTTCGAAGTGAAAATGCCGTGGAGCTATACTTTGTACTGTACTATGTGCTGTGCACCAGGCCAAAGGAGAGGGTAGAGCTTAATCATTAGAAACTTTGGACTGAGAGGCATGACTTTTGGTTTCTATTCTTGGTTTTAATGCTGACTTAACATGTGACCGGCGCAAGCAATTTAACCTTTGTATGCCCCTGCTTACCCACACATGAAACAGATATTAGAATCTTTATTCCTCAAGTTTTGTTGTTGAACAGGCCACAAAAGCCTCTCTGTTGTGTGTACCCTGCTCGATAGCATTTTTAAAACCAAATTTGGTTTTGAAGACTCATCTTTTATCTGTCCACATCCTCATCCCTCATGGCTCTGCTTCTGCTTCCTGGGCCACTGGCTCATGTGCCCTCAGCAGCTGCGTTTCAGTAGAGCAAAGGAACTGTAAACCACAAGAATAAGGCTTTCAAGCATGGGAGAAAACAGGTTTTTTGAGTCTGGCCTCTGAATCTGAAGATTGCTCCTACAAGAAATCTTGGTGTCCATAAACCTCTGAGTAGAAGCAAATGGCATATGACTAGAGCATAGCCTCCTGATGCAGACACTGTAAAATTCAGAACCAGCAGATAAGGAAGAGGGAGAAAAAGACAGAAGGGCGCAATTATGCGCAATTTTGTGGGACGATCAGGTTCCATGTTGCCATAAATGATGTACTCGAATTAGACAAAACTGTGATAACTGTACTCCTCTGCAGTCTGTACCTAAGCTGCATGAAAAAGATTTATTTTCACAGTAGTTAAAAATCCTGCACTTCTATAATTTGTACTATGCATGAGTCAAAATATTTTTCCCCTTGCTCATATGAGTAGTCCAAATGAAAAGGGACTTGAAGAGCATTTGGCCACCTGTGCATATGTCTTACCTCTCTGCAGTCTACGCAGAGAGGTAAGTTTGGGTGCAAGCTGAGATCTTGGCACTGCTGGTTTGGGTCAGTTCTTCCCTCTGGGTTACTAATCTTGGATAAACAAAGGGGGAAAATGGAAGTAAAAAATCTTTAAAAAATGGGGCTAAAAGAGCAAAGGAAAGACTGGAGTTTAAGTACTACAGTAGTGTAGTACTAAGTATAACAGTGGGCAGAAACTCAAGTTTATTAGCTCTGCCTTCATGTGGGATGAGATTATCCAAGGATTAACATGAAGGTTTTCAGGCATGAAGAGAGTAACTGGTATTATCAAATAAAGAATGAAATGCAGTAAAGTAGAAAATGCGAGTGAGAAGATTTTAGCAGATACTGCTGCAACAATAGATTGCCTGCTAAAGCCCGCAGCAAATATGCTGGAAAACCACATCTTCCTTCCCTCTTTGGCTTTGTGCATCTGCCCAGAAATCAGAGGAAGGAATTAAGCAACTATATACACAGTGAAAGGTTTATATGTAATTTAATATGGATTGAATATACCTAACGAAACAACTTGGAGAAGGGAACAGGAGTTCTGCATGTTAGTACAAAACCTAATTTCAGAACTGATAGGTCTTGCCCCTGGAATGAATGCCAATTCCTACAAAAAAGGCATACAGCCTTATTAACATATGAGATTTTATTATAACAAAATGCAACCTTTGCTGAGTGGTTGAATATCTATTCAGTCTGAAGGCTAAAACTCTGGTCCCACTGATCTTTGTGGAAAAAACTTATAGTGACTCTAGTTCTAGAATATTTTACCAATCATCTTGAAATTTAGCCAGTAGAGGGGCTAAAGGGGAGCAGAAAACTACTATGAAGTTTTGTTGGTCCTTCACGTTTAGAGTCAGGCCTCGGTCAGATTTTTAACATAGAATTTAGATTTTTTTTTCTCTCCAAGTTGCTTACTTTTACCATTCTCCTCTGTTTCATTGCAGGCAGCTTGCCTGGTGTGGCAAAACCAGGGTAAGCCCTGATTTTGGACAGAAGCAGGTGGGGAGCTCTCCTACAGCCCGTTCTGGTGGCTCAGTGGGTGTCTTAAGCCACTAAAGCCATTTCTGTATTGAACAGCTATGTAGATCACTTTTCTGAGTACTGTTTTGTACTAATGATAAGTGAGAGGCTTATCCTGGTAGGCTTTATTATATTCTTTCCTTTCTGATCATAGCTACGTTAGTGTAAAACTTTATACCTGAATGTTAGGCAGGTATAGTAACTTACTCTTTGTAATGTGTTTTCCAGGATACACCTTATTCTTGCAGCCACCCCTACAATTTTTCAATATTCTTTTAGAAAGTATTAGTACATTGTTCCAGATTAACAGGCAGAGATAAAATTGCATCTTTATTCAGCTTTACCTCCTTCATAAAGCCTGGACTAGCTGCGTGTATAATGCAGAGGGCTTGTGTTTGGGCCCTTTACTAGGGGAATTTAAAAAGCTTTTTTTAGTCACTAAAATTTTCTAAAATGCAGCCCACTGTTCTGCAGACATTTGGGTTTTTTGTTCTTACATGTAAGACCTTGCATAACTTTCTGGAGAAATGTTTCCTCAAATATGATGCGTAAGTTAAACTTGGCTGTGTACACAAAGGAAAACTGATGAAAGAAAAACAAAAACATAGTCTCAGATCCAGGGAGCTTGAGACAGGATAGTTTTTTTAGCTTTTCTCCGAAGAAATTAGAGCATCTTGACATTTAAGATTTTCCTAGAAGCCAGTTCTGAGCTTTCTTTGAAGGCACTCAGGAAGGTGGGACAAATGGCACTGCCATGATTCTTCAGTCTTTTACAATGACTGAACTTCTTAAAAAATATATATATATGCATATATATCAATAATATATGCATAACATGTATATTATACAGGTGCATACCTCTATATCGAACAGCCCGGTGGCAACAGCTTTTCTGTTCATGGTTACTACTTCGTCAGTAGTAGTGCATGATCTCCCAAGGCGCTTGGAGACCACTGAGTAAAAAAAAAAAAAAACACTAATACACATCCGTATTTTTTTTATGCTATAGCACAGCAGTGGACATACATTGCTTAGTAATGCAGATCAACAGATTCTCCCGACTGTGCCTCTTCCTTTTAGGAGTACTGGAAATTAATGCTTTGGGCAGGTTTCTGGAATTTCAGAGGAAAGACAATAGGTGAGGTGAATGTTGTTCTGGCAGTAAGTGGTCTATTTATCAAGGAGGAAGATCTGACATTTCCCAGGGATGATCGCGCCTGCCTGGAGGGTGCACCATGAGTGGAAAAATTTAAGGCTCTGAGCCAGCAAATGTGAATGACATCAGTGCAACTCCTTGCAGTTAAATTGCTGACGGGCGGGAAGCTGCTCTCATAGGTATCTTTACAGGTCTGGACCCCAAGTTAAGTGTGGGAGAAGGTAGAGGGTGTGTTTTGTGGGGTTTTTGTTTCATTTATTTTCATGGAGATGACAATAAGAGGAATAGTTCAGGCACTAAAATCTGAAGGTGTTTCAGGTTGTTCTGAGAAACTGAGAAGGCGTTTGTCCTATTTTACAGATTTGTTTTTGCGGGGGGTGGAGGGAGGGATTGGTATTTTCGTAGTAAGCTGCCCTTGCCTGGGGGATGTGTATCAACGTGAGCACTGTTTCAGAGCGGGTGAAGATGGCAGCACCAACAACTTGCTCTGCACGGATGTGCAGCCGCTCGCTCCCCCGCTGAACTAAGGTGCGACAGGCGCCGCCGCGGGCTGTTTGCACACGCAGCGGACGGGCTCGCACAGAGAGCCGCGGTTTTGTGCCTCGGGGTTTCCGTGGCGCTTCGTGCCTCGTCCTGCCTTCGCCCAGGCACGCTGTCCAACAGGGAGCCCTCCTCCACCTGCGGAGACTCGGGGGCCGGGCTCTTGTATCTGACAAGCAGAAAATCGGCATCCAGGTACACGGCTTCTGATAAGCGAAGCTCCGTGTGCCATTCGGTGGCGATTTACGACGATCCCGTTTCCCGCTGGAGCGGAGGGAACCCGAGCCGCAGGGGCTCCTGGTGGCGTTGAAAGGCGAAGCAGCCGCGCGCGGGGGCACCGCGTTTAAAAGCCCCGCACCCACGCGGGGGCACCGCGGGCGACGGGCCGGGCCGGGGCGCCCGCA
>JAWLRI010001005.1:1912719-1987546 GCA_034781795.1 Crypturellus tataupa
GGCACCTGCCGTCGGCCGTGCGGCCGCACGCAAGCGCCCGACATAGACATCTTGCCTCTGGAGAGCTGCTCGGTAGGATGAGAAACTTAGGTACTGCTTAACAGCACGTTTTAGTTGACATTTTAATTTCGGTACAGGAGGATGCTTTTATGCTAGTCTTTTTTATTATTATTTCTTTCCACAGAAAGGTTTAACTGTGATTTGGAATAATTTCCTTTTTTAAGCAGACTGTGCCCTTTAAATAAGTCAGAAGCTGCCCACGCTTGCAAACCAAAAGCCTTCATAGAAGTTATGACAAAATGTGCTTGTTTTGATTCTATTTCTAGAGGTTTCTCACACACGATGGGGTATTGTAGAAACAAGGCTTGTACGTTCTAGTGGCAGGCTTTTCCCGCTGGCTGCAGATAACCCTCTCCCTGCTTTCAGGCGATGCTTAATACATATGTTTAAAATATAACAATAATAATAAAGAAAACCCTTTCCCCTCACAGCTGCAGATTTCCCTTCCAACTTCTCTGTTTTCATTCCCAGTTTGCAAAATACAATAAAAAAACTTATAAGTATTTGCTCAAATGTTTTCTCCGTGTGGTTAGTGCTGCATCTTTCGTGCTCCCGTTTTCTGCAGGAATCGCCCGCACTGACAGCGTTTTTTTTTTTTTTTTGATGGGAGAGATCGAGTGTAACGGGAGCTGGGGTGGCTAAATTAATTTGTAGAGCCCAATTTATCATCGCTTGATGCTTTAGGCGGTTGCACCACCACAGCCAGGGAGTAAATGGCTGCGGCCGCCTGGGTCACAAGGCAGAGCCAAGAGCTGCCTGCGCACAGGTGCCCATGGGCATCGAGGAGCGCCTGCGGCTGGCAGCGCAGCTGGTGCTTCTGCCTTTCCTTGGGACATAGGGATGCCCAAGTCGGGAGCAGTAGGCTCGCCGGGAACGCTCTTGCCCTTGCAACATGCTTTTTTGTTGTTCTTTCAGGAGGCTTTGAGGACCTTTCCTCCACATTTAAGGTTTTTTTTTTTTTTTTTTTTTTTTTTTTTTCTGCAGTGGCCTGTCCCACAAAGTTGTCTTTCATTTGAGATCAAAATATGAACTCTTCTTCTGCTTTGGTGAGCATTCTAAACTCCAGTTAAAAAAAAAAAAGTCAAAAGTGAAGCTTGTAAGTAGGTTTTAACGGTATAACTTATTTTTGAGATAATTCTATCTTTTTCCTCTGGGCATAAAAGAAAAAAAATCACAGTGTTTTCTTGCCATCTCTGGTGTCAGTTGGTGAAGAGTGACATGGTGTGATCAACAGGATCCTCAAAGAGTGTAGTAGTAACAGCCAAATGTTTTCATCTACTATCCAGTTGTTTAAGATTATGTTATACTTTCCTTCCATTTGTGCAGAAAGTGTTTTGAAGTGCTCTATCGTGTACTGGATATAATTAGGTCTCAGTCTTGCTGCAGTTAGAGGGTTTCTTTCAGGAAAGGCCAGTTTTTCAGTTTGTCTTCAGGGTGTGCATCTGTCATAATTCCACTTTCTTCCCATTCTGTCTCTGCAGCTGCTTGCTGCAGTTTATTACAGTGACACCCATTAACACTGTTACAGTTAATTGTCTGTCAGAGTTTGAATTATAAACCCTCTTACTCAGAGGTTTATGTAGTCGTTACAAATACGCTAATAAGAACTGTGCTGTATAAAATCTTTGACCTGAGGATGTATGCTTTTCTAATACAAGTGTTAAAAATCTGGTTCTGTTCAGGTATTACCATAACACAGATTTTAGCATGCTTTGCATCTTCCTCTTCGATCATCTATCTACTTGAGGTTGAGGTCTGTGGAAAAAAAATAGTACACCATGTTATTTACTGTGAAGTGGTAGCATAAAAATGCTTTATAATGTGCTATATATTGCACACGAGTGTATCTGTGTGCAGAGGCCCATTTTTATGGGGCAGTGCCTGGAGTTCTGCTCTGAGCAAGTTAAGAAGGGTTCAGATTGTGTCTGTACACATCTGGACAACTCCTGGGCTGCAGTGTGGGAGGCCGGGGGAAGAAGTAAAATGAATGATTTTGGCACTGGTGGGCAATGTAATTTTTGCTGCTTGATTGTTCTTTTAGTCTCTTGTAGAGCTTGCAGATGAAAAGCATGGTAATTCCTATTGGTAAGAGTTGTGGATTTGCTGTAGCATTGCTGATTCCAACCCGCTGCATCTACCAGTAACACTGGGAAGTAGGCAGAAACATCCGTGCTCCTAACTATATCTAGCTAGTTATGTAGAGTGAGGTATTCGTTACTGCCTTCTGCAAGGATATCATATGCAAATCCAGGTCTTATTTTAGAATCTGACATTGATTCTGGATTACCGTCCAGTAATTTTATTTCTACAGAATTTTATGAATATATCTTAAAAAGGAATTACTGCTCCCTCAAAAATACATTAAGTAGAAGAAACATTTTAGGCCTTGTGATTCTGTTCTTAAAAATCGTCTGAATATTGCAAGCTGTAAAATGCAAGTCCATAGTTAAGTTTGTACCTTCAAAGTATGTCCATAACCAGTGAATAAAGACCAGAGCTTAACTTTTGGAGCCAGTGTGCTAAAAAGTCATGATCTCTGTCCCATCCAACAATTCATTACTGTGATGTGATTGTGTGGAGCACTCTTAGATGCTTTGTCCACCCTTGGAAATGAGGTGGTGCTGCCAGCAGAGTCGTAGCTGTGTCCATAAAACTGCCTTTGACTGAAGGCTGGCATTTGCCTCCATCCAATTTTTCTCCCTCCTCCCTCTAATAAAAATTATGACCCTCAGAAGAAATAACTTTCAGCCTGCTGTACATCAGTTGGCCTGCCTGATTTCCTAACAGATGCTTTTAACATGAGGAAAAACCAAAAATATAATCTTTTAAGAAAACGGAGCTGAAGCATGGTATGAAAGTACAAAGTGGAAGATTCTTGTGGTATCAAACCAGGTTGTGCTTTTGCACGGTGCACTAGAAGAGCCTTTGCTGTGTTGCAGCTGGAGAAGGTGGAATGGGAGAGAAAATTCACACCCGAGGGCTTAATTGGAGGGCTCCTGTGTTACTTCCAGTGGTAGCAAGTGTCAAAGTATATTTATATTAAGCTACGTTTGTGAGGTACCTATACACGTGTCACTGAGACATCGGGGAGCATTTGATGCATGCGACCAGCAATCATATGGGAGCTCATGGACCTTGTAGTTTTTCAAGTGTTGGGCAACCTACGGGCAAATGCCCTTTCGGAGCTGGTGTGACAGTGTGGGGAAAACACGCAATAGATGCTGCTCGTGATAGAAAACATGTAGGAATGCTGGCTGTTTAGCTGACTGCCTCTGAGAAGTTTTACAGTTTGCAAAATAGGGGCTTGAGAAGTGTGGCATGTGTGGGAGCAACCAATGTTTTGTGGGCCCTGGAGACCAAACAGCGGTTTTGTGGTCACATGCGACGGGGAAGAATTGGTCTCAGTGACCTGGGTGGACTCTTCTTGCCCTGCAAATGTTGCAGGCTGAGCCGTGTAGCTCTTGCTTCCTTCTTAGAATGAGTCTTAAAAATTAGCTTAAAGTTTTTCCTCTCTGTGTGTACTGTGCTTATGTGTGAATTCTCTTTGCTTACACATGTAACGATCTTGGCCAATTTGTCCCATTAAAGTGATTGTGGTGTAGTCAGTCTGGATGATCCCGCCTTTGCTTCTGAGCTAGGGAAATTGTCAGGCTTTGTTCTATTTCAGAATATGCTTTAATGAGATCAGGGGTGGATCAGATGTAGTGTGTTGGCACCTGAGTGTGTTAAGTGTATATCAAAATAAAAGCAAGTGAGAAATACTCCAATTTTTTGTGAATGTTCAGACTGAGAATTTTAAAGGAACTAAATGTTGCAGGCACTTTAATCCCTGGTTAGGAAAGAGAATGAGATAAGCAACTGTATTGAGAAGAAAAGTGTGATAGCTTTCATTCTGCCTTTTAGTTTTAGGTAAGGGAATGAGGCAGGAATGAGCTACTATAAGTTGTTCTCTCTTGAAGGTGAAGAAGCTGCAGAATATGTATGTACGTGGTTGAACGGGGAAAGGAAAGAAAAAAAGTGCACCTTTAAGCTACTCTGAACCATCACTATCAGTACCTTGCCTTTATTTTTAAAAACAGGTCTTGTGTGACTTAGGGTATTTAATAGAAATTTACCATCTTTGACAGTATGCTGTGAAAATCAGAGGCACTGATGCCCTTAAGAGCAGTTGTATTTCAGTCACTAGGGTTACAAGATAGTGACAACAATAACTGTTCTAGTATTATCTGTAAAATATGTTTTAGACATAGACATGAATATCTGATGGGAATGGTTTAAAATGATTTTAGATGTTGAAACATGCTGTTTCAGCACTTTTAATGATAAAACTTTTAGGAGGTTAATCTCACAAGATTTGGGACTTAGTCTGAGCAGGTAAATGCTGCTTTTCCATCAGTGATCTACCTCCATGTATCTCAGATTAGGATCAAAGATGGGAGAACGAGATCTCTGGACTTCAGCTCCTCTTTCACGTGCGTCTGTAAAAGATTTTTCATAAGCTTCATCAAATTGTGTTTTTCTTTTGATGTTACTCTTGATGGCCGAGGCTTTTCAATGTGGCCAACTTCAGAAATGTAACTGGATGGAAAAGTGTATTACCTGCCTTACCTAATCTGTAGTCCAGGGAACTGGTTCCCAGTTTGGCTTCTCCATTTTACTAACTGACTAAACTTGAGTGTTTGAACTGGGCAGTGTTGATACCATCCTTTCCTTTGAACAACAACAAACAAGAAGTGCTTTTTTTATTATTGCTATTTTTAAGATTTGAGAGAAACTTTCCTTGTTTCATGGATTTAGAGAAGCATGGCCAGGAGAAGATGAATTCAGAATACACTCTAGAACATGCATAAGGCCAGAATTTTTAACTTATTTCCTTGTTAATCTCCAGCTCATGGAGATTAGTGGATCTCAGCGCATATTTGTTGTCTTTGCTTCTGGGTGCATTATACTTTTCAGACCATGTGGGAATGAATCAAGAAGTGAGGCGTGTGACCAGGAGCGCATAATCTAAATTTATGAGATTTTCTTTTTTTCTCCCTATCCCCTTTGCTCATGGGAGGTATTTTCATTTAAGTACATGTTCTTTATATTGTTAATTTTTCATTCAGTTACAGGAAAATAAGGAACATCTAGAAAAAGTACCTTCAGGAAGAGGTATTTATTCCCCTGGCTTAGGCCTTGTAGCAGCTGGTCTGTTCTTCAGTTCCTGTTCCAATCCTTCAGTTCCTGTTCTAAGTGGCTGTATCAAAAGTTGGCTCTGAAGTGACTTCATTTATACCACATATGAATTCAGATTTTGCGGGTTGAGCTTGATGTATATATTTATTTATTAGCCGCATGTCTGTTTGTCATACCCACAAAGTTCTGGTTTACCTCAAAGCTGTTCCTTTGGAGTAGTATTTAATAGCATGCTAAGGAGGTTGTCATTGATTCTTCTTTTTTCTTTGGTGTCAGAAAGAAAGGTCATGGCTAAGTGAACCACTTACCTTTAGTGAACAAACATTTGCAGCTCGGAACGTTTAGGTGTTTCAGATAGAACCATGTTCAGTCCCAATCTGGGAAGTTGGTCTCTGCAAGAACCCTCTCCTGCAGTTTTCATGTGTAAGATTAAAAAGGAGGAAATCTCCCAATGCGCACAGGCTGTTACGACAATATGGAGTTCACTGGAAGCATAAATTAAGTCTTATTTTAAGTTCCTTGTGATCTGCTAGTGATGATAAAAATGAAATCCTTCAAACAAAACCATGCTTATTCCCTTTTATGTATGTATTTTTCTAATAGCAGGTGCTGTTGTGCTTTTATAGGGAATAGTGGTAGTCTGCACGCCTTTCTCTTCCTTTCTTTGGAAATTAGTCCTCTAAATGTTGCAGGCACCATCAGGTTTACTACAGCTGAGCCACATTCTTCTTGAACACAGCTGAAGTGGTTAAATGTGAACTGAAGGGGGATCAATTATAAGAGTTTTGCCTAAAGATTTCTAGGAAAACCCAAGTCACATGGAAATGAAGAGGTTAGATTTTTGGCAGCAACCTAGAAGCAAAACCAATTTGACACCTGATGTCCAAATCTGCACCCATACTAACAGAACACCCAGCCCCTGTTGTCACCACAGTTGATAACATGGCAAGCGAAGATCCAGGGGATTAGATGTGTGATCTGGAGTCCCTGTCAGTTTAATTTAGGCTGGACATGCCTTTCTGTGCTTGCCTTGTCATGTTCTTTCTGCTCTTTAGCTTCTGCTTTTTAGTGGCTTTTTTACATGTAGATGCATACTAGCAATTTTCAGCTTCCTGAAGCTTCCTGAATTTAGTTTCATTCCAGGAGAGAATACATGTGAATATACCAGCAGCCTGTGGAGAGCTGACAAAAACAAAGAAGTTTTCACCTTTACATTGCTGCTTCTTGCACTGTAGGATTCAGTACTTCTGGAAGTCATCAGCTTTGGCAGCTCGGGGGGTGGGGGATCAGTTCTGGGTCTGACTCCTCCTGAGCAGTTGGTTTTAGGCAGGACAGTAGAAATGTCCCTATAGGGAGAAGTGACTCTCTTGCTTTAGAGTTGGTGCCACCCAGGGCATGTTTGGTTAGTCTGGGAAAACTTTCCTGCTTTTCCCCCGCCCAGAAAGTAGAAGACTTTTATCTTTGATTTCATAATCTGGCACTTTGCACAGGAATAAAATTGTTCCAGGAACATATTAGCCAGAGTAAATATTTACAGAGGCAGTAAAAAATGTTTTTGTACTGCAAATCTAGTGTCAGATCGGGCAGGGGAAGTTAACCACATTTACAGAAGATATTTAGTAATTTTTTTAAGACCTCAGAGAGCAAAATGTGCCATTGTCCTGGGGTGAAAGCAACGGTGGGGTTGTCACGGTATCCTCCGATACTATTTACACCTGCTCATGTGATGACTGCCCAATTAAGCACTGTAGAGATATTTGCTGTTCCTGTTTCAGACGCTGTTTAGAGTTGTTTGTTTTCCTCTGTGTGCCATCAGAAGCACAGCTCGATGACTACATGTTACGAGCACCGTGGGCTAAGTGCTGTACCCTTGTTTTGCAGGCCGCCTGCTGCTTCCCGTGGCGATCATGAAACGGCGTCGGGTCCCCAGCAGCAGCGAGGACTCCGATGACAATGGCAGTAAGTGTTGCTCTCTTGCAGGGCATGCGAGGCTATGCCTGTGAAGCACCTTTCCCTGCACTGTTACATGCAACGAGTGTCTTGCCTAGTGGCTGGGCCCATTGAAATCTGTGTTGGAAGGAACAAGTTTTGAGCTCCCTTGCTTGGAGGGCAAGTGGATTGAGGATCCTCCAGGGTCTACTGTTCACTGAACAATGGTAGTTAATACGATAAAATAAGAAAAAAAGTCTCTTTCTCCTTTTTTAAAATTCCTGATGTAAGTAGCATTGTTTATTCTTACAAGGACCAAATCCCTTTTGTACACATGGTGACACTGTCCACAGCTCAGTATTTAATGGGAGTTTGCATTACAATTTCAGATTTGCTTCAGGTTTCTCATTCTCTCTTGTGCAGGTATGTTGCTTTAAACTTCCTAAGGAAAGATTAGCAGTCCTTAAAAGTTACTCCTCTTGTTTGACAGTCATCTCAGTCAAGGAGATGCAACATTCACTGCAACATTCAACAGTTTGCAGTGATTAAGGAATTTGAATAGATAGTTATTTCTCCATTTGAACTATCTCTTTCTGTTCTGGCATAACTGACACTGAGCTGTGTGAAATGTACTACTTGTGCTTGGATTCCAGGGAATTGATAGACTTTCATGTGAAAAAAAAAAAGGCAATATGGGAAATGTGCCAAGGTGTTTTATTTGCTCAAACAGGCCAGCTGATTGTACACGACAACAGGGCAGCTTGGACAGTTGTCAGAGACATTCTCTTGTTTTTAATCTGATCTGTGTGGTGCATGCATAGGATATAAAATTGTTGCTTAAGTTCAAAATATGGGATTTGGTGAAATCTGCAATTTTGTTGTTGTTGCTTTTTTGATATCTCAGTCAGGAACGTAGTAGAAAATGATCAGGGAGAGTTTTCCAAGCACTTTGGAAGGCTTTATTCTTGGGTGTGTGGCTGCCGTGCTGCGCTGTGGCCTCATGAAGGGCTTCACCTGAGAACTGCATTGCCTGTGATGCTGACATGCGTCCTGGCTGTGCGGAAGCCTGCTCAGGTAGCTCGAACGAACACATTCCCTGGGGAAGCTGCTGCTGCCGGGAGGCCAGTGTGGTGAAAGGGCTGGAGCAGGTGAGAACTAGCGAGTTGATTAGGATTGAGCCAAGTGCAAGGACCGAGCAAAAGCTACTAAAGATATGTCGGATTTAGCTTGTACTTGGAGAAATACCTGCAGCCGGGAGATTTGAAAGAAAACTCCCAAATGTAACCTTTTTTTTCCAGGTTATTTGTTTAGGGCTACAAAAATTGAAATCAGTGTATTTCTCCAAAGGTGAAGTGTACTGTGCTTTGTTTCTTCCCCAGAAGAGATCAAGATGTGTTTCCACTTGAAAAATATGCAAGTAGGAGCAAATGCAATGTCTTTCAATTGAATTCTGCTTCACTTTTTTTTCACTCTCTTTTGTATAGCTTTATATAGCTTATAGTTTAAAGCAAGGAAATAATTATTTATCGTTAACCATTATGCTTCTAACAAGTTGATTAACAAATCTGAATAAGTAGTTGTTGGATAAATTAGATGACAAAAACACAATTAAATTTTAAAGTATTATTTGCAATATGCATTACTTGCCTTATCATTACACGTTTTTTCCCCCCCTTAGCTTAATTCCTCTTTTTCCCTTTTCTTATGAAATTGCTGGGCAAACTTAGATACAGGGCCCTGCATATTCCTTACTTTACTACACAAGTACCCCAAAAGTTTGAGGGTACTGCCAAGGTGCAGTAAGGTCCAGTGTAGAGTTAGCATCTCCAAGGCACTTGCTCATTCACTCCTCAACAAAAGCAGCATGTGATGTTCAGGCCCTGTCCTTCCACTTCTCTCACGTTAGCGCTTTTTCTGCAATGTGCCAGTAGTTCTTTATAGCTATATTTGAACGCCAAGATTTACCCTGTATGAGTTTCCAACTTCCCTTAATCTTCTCTTGTCTTTGAAATTACTGGTTACTCTCCCTTTGTTAATTTCTGTGTGGAGATCCGTAATTATTCTATCAATAGTGTCTCATTCACTGTGCCTGATACTAGTATAACACAGGGGAACCAAAGTCTTTTGCCTGGAAAAAAAAAAAAAGAAAAAGGAGAAAGATTTCTGTGAATTTCTGGCCTCCTTGTTGAAGTGTTTAAGCTTTCCACCAGCTATTTTTCCTCTCAGAGATTCCTGGAGGCAGAAGACAATTAAATAGACTATTTTGAGCACTTCAAACAGCCGCCTTCTAATTGAAAAGCTGAAATTTTAATCAACACTTGGTTGAAATCCTGTGGCCTACCATGTGCCTCAGTGAGGCCCAGCATGGAGATGGCCTGTGCGCTGCCCACGCTTCCGCATCGCTGGCGAGCACCCCGGCTCGTGCTCGACCTGTGAGGTGAGGCTGATGTGCCAGCTGTGCCATCGCTTCCCCTCTGCAGCAGGGCTGGCGCACTGTGCCTGCCTGCCCTGACCCGGGCAAGATGCTTAGTAAGGGTGGGCATTGCTTATTATTTCGGTAGGTAATATGCTTAGCTAGAAGCTTGGCAACCTAAAGAGAGACTCTCACTTTTCTGATCCCTCTGAGGACAAAGCACCCTCCCCCCCCACCCCGACTTGATCTTCCCAAAAGCTGATTGCAAACTTTATGCCCCCCAAAATGTTACCTTTGTTTCTGCAAACTGACTGCTGCAGGTTGATCAACCATGTCTCCATAAAATGAGACATCTCAGTCTAGGTCAGGTCTCTATATCCAGCATGAGGCTGGATAGCTTATTTGAATCAGTGAGCAAGAAGTGCTGGTGGAATGGTGCACAGCAGTACTGCCGTCAGCCCCTAGATAGCACGGTATTTTCTGGGAGATTTCCGTTTCTGAAATTGTAGGTCACTTTTGAACATTTTATCCATAAAATATAATTGAGTGAAAAATGGCTGCGGGCATAGTTCTGAATTGTGAACCTCTGTAAATACAGAGAGGCGATATTGGAAAAGACTTGGGAAGGCAGCAGGATTATTGGCACCTCAAAGTCATCCTTTGTTGTTGTTGTCTGGCAGCTTGTTAGTTCCTGTCCCTCTCCAGATAATGTATTACAGCAGCTATCATAGACATTAATATTAGCTAGGCCCTTTATAAAATGTCTTATGATGTATGTGACATCTTCAAAACCTGTTTTTAGTAAATTGATGATCTTTACCTCCAGCTCAATTATGTCCTTGCATGGCTGATGCATGGCTTGCATGGCTGGCCAGGGCTTTGGTATTTTTAGAGCTGTTCTTGTTACGTTGCGTTTCAACCTGCTTTTCCACTGCAGAGCTCCTCCTCTTTGTGGTGCCAGGTCTCATGTTCATTAAGCATTTGTTTTGAAGCCTTTTTATCTTTTCTGTTTCGTGTTTTTGACTTTGTTGATCTGCAAATCTGCAAAGGTAGTCTGTGGTGAATGTCCCTTTTGCTCTGTTCCTTGGTCAGTTGTGCAGCAGTTTCCCTTTGCAGCTTTGGAGTGTCCCTTTTGTGCAGAATTGCTTGGATGCTTGGAGAGATGGTGTTTGAGACAAGACTCGAGCCTGAGGCAGGTGTGCTGTGGGGAGCTTGGCTGAAATCCAGCCCCCCTTGGATGGCAGTGACACTTTGAGCCCTATTTTCAATGAGCAAAGAATTTGGAGCGTGATTTTTTTCACACTTACTTACTCCCACAGAGCCTCTTCATTTATTTGTGGAGGGTTTGCCAATTCATCATATTCTTCCTTCCAGAGTGTCTGAAAGAAGAGCTGGAGACACTTGCAGATGAAAAATACTTCCAAGTTTTACAAGGTTTCCCATCACTTCCGAGAAATGAAATATTTAATACATAGGGACTATGGAATATAGCTCTGCAATTTAGATGGACTCTTATTCTACTGTTACTAAACAAATGTTGTTTTAAAGGTAAACATCTTTTGGCAAAACCCATTGCGTTGATTGAATGATATAGATTTATGAAGTGCTTTTCATCCCAGTGGATTCCCAGTGTTTGAGACACATCTCAAGAGCGCTTAGCAGAGGTTGACAAGTTCATCAAGGGAGGTATGGACATCATTTACAGTGGGCTTGCAGCCGTCGCTGGCCCGAAATGAGGCAGTTACTTAGCAGAGCATGGAACCCTGTGTGGCCCTTTTGCGAGAAAGAAGTGAAGAACATTTTCTTTATGTTTTTTTCCCCTCAGTTAAAGTGACTGGGAGATGAAGGATGGTTTTTTTACAGCTGAACATAATGTAATTACAGTGCTGGAGTTTGGACAGAACAGCAGGTTTAGCAGTCGCTGCCGCACTCCTGAAGGAGGGTGATGGGATCTGAAGCGATGACAAATGGTCAGTGCTTGGATCCTACCCGAAGGTTAGGTTCACTGGGGCAGGGAATGAGCTTTCAGGGAAGCATCTGTTACGCTTCTGAGCGTGCTGAGAGAGTAGTTTGAAAGACATATCTGGGCTGCCAGGATATTGTGTCGGTGAAGAAACATGACACAATCATCACCTTTTTGCGGAGGCCCGTTTTTCTTTCCAAGATTCCCTATATCAAGAAGAGCTAACTCCACCCGAGTTGCAAGGCCTGGCAGCCTCACATGGCGTCATCCTGGGAAGCTGCCTTGGGAGACGCTCACATGAACTTGAGCCTGTCCCAAAGCCTGCGCTGAAGCCAGGGTGCTGTTTGGCTAGAGCTGAACTGCAAGAGGGAGCTGTGGGCAGGGGGCTGGAGCGACGCTTAAGGCTGGCCATGCTGAGTAAGACGGGTCTGGGAGTCTCTGCCTGCCGGTGCATGGCCAGGTGTGTGTGCTGTGTGACCTCTGCAAGGCGGGTGGCAGGGACTGCATGGGCTCCGGGCTTCGAGTGACAGGTTCAGAGCAAGCGCATGGTGCGGCAGGCCATGCGCCAGGGCCACGTGCATCCACGGCAGGTTGGGCAGGCACCTGGCAAGCGGCAGTTTAGTTTGTGAAAAGCATCCTCAGCGACAGGATAAAAGGCAATTGTTTCTTCTGTTTTGATCTCGAGCAAGATCATTGCGTAATAATCCACCCTTATGTAAGGTGAAGGGGAGATGAGACAGGCAGCTCTTCCAGCAGCAGAAACATGAGAAGGGCAACTTGGATATGTGACACCTCGCTGCAGGTTGTGTTTGCACACTTGCTGCTTTCTCTGTGATAAGACCCAAAGATAAGTGCACAGGCAGCTCTTTTTATACCTAACATACTGGAAAACAGCCTTCAGAGTACTGTGGATTTTTTTTTTTTTGGGTCTTTTTTTATATCCTGATTCATTTGTGCTGGAATGGGTCTAGGCATGTGGAGCTATGTCTAAGTGACAGGAGCCTGACTGCAGAGAGATGTAGGCCAGGGAGGCTCGGAGCATCTCGGCTTCCTCCTCAGGCTGCAGATCTTCCTGACAGGTGCTGGCAGCAGTGCCTGGTTCTCCTCGGAACACGCGGAGGAGCCGCACGGACATCTGGAAGCGGCAGTGCTCAGCAGGAACTGCAGCCTGGCACACACGCCCAATGAGCTGGGCCCCGTCGTGCTGCCCGGGGGCTTGAGTTTTTTTTCATCTGTTTTTGACAGATCATTTAGCAAATTGATACAGTTAGAATTGATCGAGTTTCTTCCTTCTGACACGCATACGTTTTCACGAATACGGAAAAAGAATTAACTCCTTGACTTTTCTTTTATCATCAGGAGGTGTATATATTACATACACCTTCTAGGAACATTATAAAAATGCAGTATTTATAGTATTATGTTTTATATAGTGGTTTAGGGGAACAGAAAGTTTTCCTGCTTGGGACTTAAAGATTTTTTAGACTTTTCCAGCAGCCCATTATCTCTTTGCGTCTCTTGACAAGAGATTACCAAGCTGCTGTGAATCGTGCCTCGCCAGTTATTGCGGATTTTTTTGCTTTCTGTTTTTAAGTGGACAAATGTGAATTTATCCACCTAGAGCTGTAGTACTGGTAGGTCTGATTCTTCTCTCTGCTCTCAGTGAGGTTTTTTTCATGTATTCTGTGTGTGTTGTTGAAAGAACCGTTAGGGACAGACAAAGGCCGAGGACATCCAAGAGAACCTTACATAGAATGTTTGGGATGGCCCTGATGTGCATCCCCTGGAGCAGTGATACTAGCCACATATGGTCATCGTTACCTTGAGCCATGTAAAAGGATAGTCACTTAATAAGACACCTTTTACACCTGATTTCTAATTATGATAAGAGTTGGGTGTTTTGTATGTAACTGTTTTTTTTGTTTGTTTGTCTTTTAGCTCTATACTTTGGTGTGTCATATTTTTCATATTTGTTGTTACATGGATTTTTGTGAGTATATGCTCTCTAACATCTCACACATCTTCTATAGAACTAATTTTCCCCAGGAGGTGTAATATTACCTTAGGAATTTTCTCTATCTTCAAAATCCCAGTAATCTCTGTTACCCTTTTTGTTACTTTAGCAAAATTCTGTTTAACTCTTGTCTCAATCATTAGTGTTTTAGCTAAGCTTGGTGGTCCTTGTCTGGACTGGACTAAGGCTGTTGGTGAACACAGTCATTTAATATTTTGAATAGTAAAAGGGTATCATTTTGTTGAAAATAATTTGGAGTGTTTCTAAAATACTCTAGGTATTTTACTCTTGGTTCATGCGTTTTTATAACGCAGAAGAACTGGTTGAGATCCTGTGTTCGTTTTGACCGCAACATACTGCTTTTTTCCACATACTCCATGAATGGTTCTTACTATGGGTACTTAGACATAAAATTGGATCATTTTTCAGTGGAGTAGCACTTTCTCCCTCCCCTATACTTAGTACCAAAATATGGAATTGATGCTTTAAAGATCAACCACACTGTTGGTTTTCCTCCTGCGCTTCTGTGGGTATACTCAGAGCTGGTGGATTGCCTGGTAATGAAAGAAACTTGGAATAATTTAGTGACCTGGTCTTGGCACTGCTGAAGGCAGGGAAATTCTGCTCTTGAGTTTAGTGAAAGAGTTGAAGCTCCTCTTTGAGATTACACAAGTGGTTAAATTTAAGAGCATTTGGGCTGGAGAGCCTAGTGTCATTTGGCTGCCTCCTTTAGCTTCTTGCTCTTTGTGTCTTAAGTGCTGGTTATTTGAGTCTGTGAATGTGTGCTTTATAGTTGGGTTTTGTTTATTCAGTGAGTAAATGTTTTCCATACTGAAGTGAAGCCCTTGTCAAAGGTCACCTGTTAGCTACAGTTACAGATCTTAGCGGGTAGTAAAATCTCTGTCCCCTGAGAAAAATTTCCACCTTTTTCTCATAGTATTATGTACAGCCATGTTACATTGCCCAGAAAAATACAACAGTCTCTTTAATAACTTATTAAAAGCTTTTCCACTGTCCGTTCACCAGCCTTATGTGCAAGGAAACAGCTATTAGAGAACTATGCAAGGAACTCTTTCTTCCATTCTTCATTGTAGGAAGTTATTTGGCATGGAAAAAGTGCTCATATATCATGAAGAAGGCTGGCTGTGTTTGAGCTGTCCCTTCCATATGAAAACATCATAGAGTGAGATTTCGTATAGCCCTTAAGAAGAGCAGTGGGGATTCTGCAGTTCAGGAAGTGATAAGATTTTACTCTTAACTTGCATGAAGGGGGTAGCTTTTCCAGCGGCCTGGCCCCAGTGAACTTGCACAGT
This sequence comes from Crypturellus tataupa, assembly GCA_034781795.1. Taxonomy (NCBI): domain Eukaryota; kingdom Metazoa; phylum Chordata; class Aves; order Tinamiformes; family Tinamidae; genus Crypturellus; species Crypturellus tataupa. The sequence goes on from JAWLRI010001005.1 coordinate 1,927,590, forward strand.
GTCCATACGCAGAAGGTGACATTTAAGATGCTGGTAACATGTAGCATCTGCAGGTAATAGAGCGTAGAAATGGAGGCAGAAGACATGGTAAGGATTGTTTTACTCTGCACATTTGTAGCTTCTCTGTGGCTTCTGAGACACGTGGAGATCCATCTTTTGATACCTACTTTTGGGGGAAGAAAGTACCCCAAAAGAGCCCATGTACTTGAATACTGCCACCCTGTTGTCTCTGGTGAGTTGTCACCAGAGCTGAGTTAAGGCACACGGAAGAAGATCCCGAATGCAGCACCTTGTAATGCACACGTGTTAGAGAAACTTCATTGAAGCCTCCCGAGTACCAGAAATGGGGGTTGTTACTCTGCACCCCCATGTGGACACAGTCCCCTCTCCGCACCTGTGCGTGGGGCCGGGCAGCCCCACGAGGGAGTGATGAATCCCCAGGGATCTGTGGAGCCTGGTAAGCAGAGAGCTGCTTGGATACTCTTGTCTTGCAGATGGAAAAAAGTGTCAGACCTCCTCAAAATTCAATTCTGACCTGCGTGGGTGTTTATTATGGCTTTCTGTGCTTTCTTTCCTTTCATAAAAAATACAACTCTTAAATAGAGGGACTTAAGGAAAGTGGGGTTTTTTTTGAATCTTTCAAAAAAAAAAAAGCTTTTGTGTTGAAAACTAATATTAGTTTAAAACGATCCTTTCTGTGTTTCTGCCTCGGAAGAGGTGGCTGGCTGGCACACCCTACTCCACTTGGCACTGTTACGTGTGGTGTGTGCAACACTCAGGGCGCTGTTGAGGAGTAGTTTTAGCAGGGCCTGTTCCTCAGTGTATTGCCAAGCAGAGAGAGCATGCGCTCATAGCTGCAGCGTGGTGAATTCCTCCAGCGACTGGGTGCTCAGCAGTGTCTTTCCAGTGCAAGTCGGATGCAGCCACTTCACATTGAAGTGATTTTAACAGAGACCTGCCCCATCCCATCCCTGCACACGCTCCACTTCCGAGCAGCCCGTGCCGTTGCGTTCGCTGCCCTCCAAGAGGCTTCTGCTGCGTGGTGGGAGGAGATGCTACTCTCACCACTGGCACCCTTGGGTTGTTTGCTCTGCTGCAGTTTTTGCAACCGTAGTTGGTGTTGGAAAATACCTGCTTTACATATAAGTCTTGATGCATTAAACTGAGCTGGTTTGGAGTGGTATGAGATGAGCAGGTTTAACTATGGGTTGCACACTAGTGTCACAGCACTGCCTTGTCAGTAGAGCGTCATTTCCTTCTTCCCCTTTTTCCCTTTCCTCCTGTTAAAATTTCTAGAAGCTGACAGAGACTCTGTGAAAAGGTTTCAAAGCAAAAAGATATAATTTGTTTGGAATGTAATGAAAGAATAATTCTATACACCAAAAATAGCATGGCCAAGATGAGAGATTTCCTTAGGAGAAGAGGCTACAGCTCTTGTTGCAGGGTGTTACTGGATGAGCATTTTACTGCACTTTGAAGTTTTGGAAAGGCTTGGCCTGGTAGAAAATGGGTAGCCAGGTAATGGGTATTAGGGCTTAGGTACTTTAGCTTCAAAGGTTACATCTCAGAACACCAGCAGACTTCCTGAGCAGCTGTTAATCTGCAGAAAGTAGATTATTGCTGCTCACAGAAAAGGATGTTATGAGGTAGCTTTGCCCAAATGCTGGGGGGACAAGTGCTAAGGCAGTACTATATCACTAGAGAAAACAAAAGCAAAACAGAAAAGAGATCACAGAAGTAACTGAGCAACCTTTCAACATTTATTTTTATTTCTTTCTTTATTTTTTCCCCTTTCTCCTTGTGGTTCATTTTGGAAGAGCCTTTCTGAGGTTTGCCATAGAAGCTGCCCTGTCTTGCCTTTTACTCGTGTGGTCCCACCGAAGGGGACCGCATAGGAACCAGCTTACTTACGTGCACTCAGTGCACTACCTTTGCTGGCAGCTGACAGCAGTGTCTTCTACTGATCATTTCTGTGTTCTAGGTTTGTCTGCTTGGTCCCAGCATTCAAGATCTCGACGTCGGATGACTTCGTGCTCCAGACATGAAGATCGAAAACCCTCAGAGGTATTTCTGCAATTAGTCTAACACCTTGTTATGTCTGTCTAATGCAAAGCACATACTCTTGGTAATGAAGCCATTTCTTCTGAGTTACGTTTTTTCTTTTCTTTTTGCTCCATCTTAGCTGGTACCTAGCCCCCCTTCCCATCCTTTGTGGCCTCAGGAGATCAGGGAGTTAAGCTGTTGATATAGCCACTGCCAGCACCAGTTTTTAGCAGTGAATCTTGAACTTATTCTGACACAGCATAGCCCTAGTGCATGTCTTCTAGTGTTTGCAGAGCTGGGATTTATTTGTAGTGTGATTTGTGTAGAGTGAAGCTTTATGTTAGGTGTGTTCATTTCATAACTGGGCCTCAGTAGGCCCAGTTATGGCCCAGTAGGTGATCTTAGTTAACATGCTTATTAAATCAGAAGTTTGTTTCTTTGTAGTTGTGTCAGAGGTAGTGCTTCGAGAAAAACATATCAAGGGAGGTGTAAAACATCCTGAACTTCCCTGGATGGATCAGTAACACATGAATGCCATCCTTTCTTTGGAGATTTTTGTGCTGAATCTTTGTATCTTCAGGCAAACACTGGACTCCATATCTGTGGAGACTGCAAATAAAGCACTAGCTTTGGGAAGCAGAGTTCCTTGGGCTTTCTTGCACTTCTGCTACATTAGTGAGTGGTTGGTGCTGAGAAAAAACATGCTTTGCTTATCTCTCTGATGCCAGTGTACCTGAATCTCAGAGAAGAGCTTTTATGGAAAGAATCCCATTCATTGCTCAGTCTGTGAGAACTTCAGCTGGAGAGTTTACTGGTGATTTTTCAGTGTTTTTTAGTTGTTGGATCTTAGGATTTTTGTTGTTTGTTTGTTTTGGTGAATGTGCAAGCCTATGATGAATTTATTCCTATTGATGATAGGCTTCTTTCCTAGTGTATCTTAATTATCCCTTAGAAGCAGCCCCTAGTGTTTTGGAATATTGCTTCCTGAAAGGCCAGCAAGAAATAATTAGAGATAATTGTGACTCTTGCTATCGCCTGTCTTTGTGTGTCCCTGTTTTCTCTTCCTCCTTTCTTTCATCTGTTGGCAGTGTTTCTTTACAGTTTCATGCTGCTCTCTCCATTTACCTTCTCAGCCTGGATGGAGGTTTCCTGTGCTTCCCTCTCGGTGCGGTGCACAGTCATTTATGCCTGGGCTCCCCGCTTTCCTCGCGTCGTCTCTGTGCGCCGCTGGCTGTGCTGCCAGCAAAGCGGCGCTTCTTGAACTCCCCGAGTGAACTCCTGGCTTTGCTGAGGTCGGTGGCAAAATTCCCACTGACTTCAGCATGGCCAGGGTTTCACCCCTTCGCTTTGAAGTGCTTTGTGCTTCGGAGAGCTGGCAGCTCTGCAGCGCCTCTTTGCTCCGGGCACTCTGGTGGCATCAGAAATCAGAGCAGAAAGAAGGGTGTCACAGGGTCGCTGGCTTACGAGGGAGGTTCTCAGCTGTCAGGTGCCGTGTTAGCCCCCCTCCTTCTGTGAGAACTTTGGGGCAAATTTATCTGAGAGCTTGAGTTACTGCAGCTCTCAGATTGGGCAAGTTTTGCATCCTGTTCTGTATTTTAAGTTCTGTTTTCATTTGAATGCTTTGATTCAAATCACTGAGAAGTGCAGAATTCCCTGGCCAGCTGTGTATGTTTATTTTGTGAGCCAGTGTTGTTCATGGATTACTTTGCACTCCCTGACTGCAGCCTCACAAGACTTGCAATTGCATTGTTTAAACACATTTTTCTCATATTTCATTATATGTACTCACCGTTCCCTTCATGCTGTGATACTATTCTTTATTTTTTAAGGATGGCAGTTTTTTGACAGCTGTTAATGTAAGAAAAATGTCATGATTTTGCTTTCTATGACAAACTCAATGTTGAAATAGAAACATACTGAGACACTCATGGGGAGTATGTGTGTGTTGCGAGGAAGGGAAAGCTTCAAAACGTGCTGTTCTGCTGGTAAGGCACATCACACTTCGACATGAGAAGTAACATTAACCATCAGATTTGTTGTTTCTCTAAAACACTTACCCAAAATCATAGATAATCTATTGAGATTTCAGATGTATTAGTGGTGCATGACAAATTGCTGTCCTTGGGAGGCCTGCCTATGCACCTTGCTATGTGTATCTGACTCTTCTGCAGCCACGTGCAGCAGCTGACTGGAAGTGGCCTACGGCAGCCAGCATGGATGTTGGTGTGGGGCTGGGCAGGGAGCAGGAAGTTGGGTCACTCTGCCCCAGGAGCAGCTTGTGAAGCACCTTGCTGCTAATCTTCCTGCTCATGTGTAACTTGCAGTGCAGAGCTGCAGAGATGCCTACTCAGCCTGCTGTAAGCTAGAAGTCTGCAGGGGACCTTTCTTTAGGATGCTCCTTTTCCTCTTCTTGCCCGAATGGTGTTTTTTTTTGGTCACCTGGTGATTTTCCCTTTTTTCCTCTGGCTGTGGCAGTGAGCAGGCAATATCTGCAGGGAGCTGCAGAGATGGGGGAGCCATGGCTGTTGCTGTCCTGCGCAGCAGCCCTGCAGTACAAGGACGGGCAGACGAGCGCAGGACTTGTGGTTGCCAGAGTTGCCCTTGGCCACCTGCAGCGTGCAGAGGCAGCAGCAAAGCAGGCTGAGAGCAGCAGCACAGCACATCCCTACCAGTGGGCATTCGTTTGGATTTCACTCAGTGGCTTGCTGAAGACAACCTCGCTGCTTGTTTGTGGCTGCCAACCCCGAGGTTGCTGGCCATCCTGCCCGTTTTAGAGGCTGGTGCCTTTTTTAAAGTGGAATCGTGGCCGTGGTGCAGAGATGTCCGCAGTTCATGGAGTAAGAGGCACCTGTGCTAGGCATGGAGCTGCCCTTAGACTCACAGTTTGAAGCTTGCTTTACTTGATCTTTTGGTTATTACTTTTAAATGCTTGCACGAAGAGTCATCTCCTTAGAATTTCCTCTTGTGGCTGGTCATGGTAGAGTCACGCCTTGATTCCTACCGCAGGGAATTTCTAGAATGCTTTCAGATTAGTTGGAGCTTCAGCAATTAAAGAAGCCTCGAGGCTCAGGGCCACTCTGAGTCCAGCTGGATCGTAGTGAGGGTGCTCGCGCGGAGTGAGGCCGAGGCTTCCCTGCGCTGTCTGCAGCTTTCACTGCAGCCAAGAGGGAAATCTGAGTGGCTGCAGCATGGGGGGGCCTCTGGCCTCATAGACGTGTGAGCTGCGAGTCACTGTGTCGGCATTTGCACCCTCTGCCCCCCCTTTCCCTGCCATGAGGCTGAACTCCTGTCTTGCAGTCGGCTGGGGTGGCTCCCTGTTGATACAGTGACCTTGTTATGCACTGTGCTCCACGGTTACCCTGGAGCTGTGAATCACAGAGTGTGAATATCGAATGTCAGTGTCTCTATTTTTCTCTCTTGGTCACTCTCTTTGCAGGTGTTCAGAACGGACCTGATCACTGCCATGAAGTTACATGACTCCTTCCAGCTGAACCCTGATGAATACTATGTGCTGGCAGACCCCTGGAGGCAGGAGTGGGAAAAGGGAGTTCAGGTGCCAGTTAGCCCAGGGACCATCCCAGAACCAGTAGCCAGGTATAGTTTGGAGGAATGCAACCAAATGCACATATGTTTCTGCTAGCAGCTTGTGTACATTGCCTTGACTTCCTGGGCTCTATTCCGCTCAGGAATAGCTGGAAGGGACTTGCTTCTCAGAGATGGAGAGCAACCTGCCTCGGATTTTTGAATGGTCGGGCAAGCCAAGAACCAGGCGTGCTCTGATCTGCTCTGTGTAGAAACATGAATGTCAGAGAATGATTTTGGCATTTTATTAGGAAGGTCTGTGATGACAGGCCCTCCAAAACAGCTTCCATTTTTAAGCCCAGACCTGACCTCACTCAGCACTGCCAGAAGAGCCCCTCTCTGATGCTTCTCATGCTTAGTTCCAAGCCAGAGGTTCCTTTTAAGGAATCAGTTGAACAGGCCAGATTTGAAGGATCGCGAGAACACAGTATTTATTCTGGTTTTTATGCTGTTTTCTGGCCTTGTTTTGTTTACTAAGAAATCTTATTTTTATTTTTTGCTCAACATGTCGGGTGTTTTAAGAACCATCCAGATGTGCCTGTAACTAAATGCATTAATGTGAGATTTCCCAGCTCTTACCCAAGAAAAACTTGTTTTCCTTCCCTTGTTTGTTGCATTCAGATGTTGTGTTGTTGTCTGTTCCAAATTGAACAGCGCACCTGTCAAAGCAGGAGCATACTGCAACAACTGCTATGTGGTTAGTTGGAGTTGGAGTTGGAGAAAGTGAAAATTTTTGCCATTTAATTACTTTCCTCTGCCAATTCTGCGCCCTGCAGCCAGTGGTAACCTGGCAGCAGGGGGACTGTAGCATGAGGTTGGTGCTGTGCCCTGTGCAGCAACCTGCAGACTGCGGCACTGCCCTGCTAAGTGTGTGCAAGGAGGAACGTGTCTCCATGCCAGGTAAATCCTTTCCCTCCTCCTTGCCCTCTGCCCTGCCCTTGCGAATGTGGGAGCGGAGTCTCTCCGTGCACTGTGGTGTCCTACCCCACGCTGCCCTCCCCCAGGGTGATGCCCACACGTCCACACTGGCTCCTGCCACTTTCTCCTCACCCCTCTCCCAAGGTGCCTCCCAGGCCTGCAGGAGGGGCTGGAGACCCATGGGTTTCCACAGGGAGGGTAGCCCTGCCAGGTGTTGGCCTCCCTGGATCTGCCTCACTTGCAGAGAAATGTTGGGTGGCTGTGCTAGGCCCAGATACTCTGGAATGAAGGAGTCGTTCTGTGCAGGTGGCCAACAGAGGAACTGCCCCAAGACCAAGGAATGAAAGGGGAAAAGGCAAGAGGGCCCTTAAAGTCATATGTAGGCAGGAGGCAGCGCTCCTTTTTTTTGTTCTGTAGATGCTGAGCTACCTTATGTGGTCGCACTGGCGAGCACCCACTGGGCAGGGGCCCCTCCAGGAGCGGGGACAGTTGCTCAGTTAGAACAGGAGGGAAACCTGGTACAGGCGGCTGGTGCTAACAAGGGAAAGACCCTGGAGAACCAAAGGCTTTGCCCTTGTAGAGACTGGACAGCGTAGCTCAAACCAGGCCAGAAACGGGGGCAGAGCAGTGAGTCTGTGTGGTGATTCAGTGCGAGTGTCTGCTGATGATCAGCTGAATGTGCTTTTTGGGGGGGTTGCAATAAGTGTTACTGCTTTTGTATCTGCTCTGTCACAAAACAGAAGGATGTAGGTGGTTTGTTTTAAAGCTAAACTACCGGTGCTTTTTTCTTCAGGGCAACCCCAGTGGGATTTAGGCAGCATGTGCAGGCGCTGCCCAGAGGTTATAACTGCCCCATGGAGAGGTGCTCAGGAAGGGATTTATGGTACAGAAGGTACAGAAGGTTCAGAAAACTGTGCTCAGTTTAAAGTAAATGGTGTGAGATGTAGTAGTCTTCAATGTGTTAATACCATGCAGCACAACCAGGAGCAGTGCAACAGTTGAGGCAGTGCCATTAGCTCTGCATAGCCATCTGGGTTGTGGTTCATGCAGAGGCCCTGTTCAGCACTCCAGAAGCCCCGGATTCAGCATTTGACTCTCATCACCTGCTGTGTCTCAGAGTGTTTCGTGAGATAAGCTGGATAGGGAAGACATGGCTCCGCAGGGCTCTGAAATGCTTTGCATAGGTACAACAGTGGCAGAACAGGGTGTCTTTCTGGACAGGAGGTACTTTGCTGTCTCCTGCAAAGGGGTCAAACAAAATTCCATCCATCTGGCAGCTGAAATGCGCTGTCCTACTGGATGGGTGGCCACCTGGAGCCTTCCCAACCTGAGAGGAGGTGGCTTGGTGACCACTGCTCGATTACCCACTTGAAGGTTTGGCCTGTTGTGCCATTAGAAATGCAGAGCCAGGATGCTGGAGCTGGGATCTGCTGGGGTAAGTGAAGGTGAGGTGGATGGAAAAGCCTGTTGGTCTGTGGAAAGGACTTCAGAATTTCACCAGGATGGCAATGCCATAGGTACACACAAAATAAAATTTAAGAAGAAAACACTATGTTTAGTAGCAAGTGGGTTTTTTTTTTCATCAGTTTTTTCTGTAGCTAAACAGATGGATTTTTTAAAAAGTCTTAAAACAGAATTAAGCATCTCTGTAGAAGCCATGACTACTTAAAAACAGTGTGTCTCCTTTAACTTTGAAACAGGTAAGAATTTCAGGTAAGAGTAGCTGGAGCTCTATCTTCTAATCTCTTCATTTTCTCAGGGATTTTGGTAATGAACGGGTTTCCAAGCAAAGCCTGTAACCTTGCCAATGCTTCATAAGGCACCCTGTGCAGTGCTGTGGTGTCGTCTCAGCGGTGCAAGGCACCTCTAGAAGGCTGCTCGCAGTTGCTGACCTCTCAGAACAGGACATTTTGCACTCTCCAGACGCAGGTCACTCATCAGCCAGCAGATCCAATGCACGTCTGTGTCTGTCTGTTTTAGGGTTGTGTCCGAGACCAAAGCGGTCACGTTCACGCGTCCCAGGAAGTACATTGTGTCCTCGGGCCTGGAGCCTCCGGAGCTGGGCTACGTTGACATTCGAACTTTAGCGGATGCCGTGTGTCGCTACGACCTCAATGATGTGGATGTGGCCTGGCTGCAGCTTGCCAACGAGGAGTTCAAGGAAATGGGTGAGCAAGTGGTGCTCGGCGTTACCCTCTGCGTAAGGTGTTCCTGTCTTACCATCCTTAAAATCCCTCATCCTCCCGGAGACCATCTCCTCTGTCCTTATTTTTCTTTATGGCCAAACACAGTGGAGAGCAACCACAATGTTAATGCTATGGGAGTGAATAGATCAGCGATTTGTTACTCAAGGGGTTCTTTCTGGTATGAATTTACCTGTCCATGAGGGAAGTTGTGGTTTTTTTTCTACTTTGGGAGAAGGAACCTTTTTCTTCTTCATTTTGTGGAGCTTGTGGCTACGTTATTCAGAGAGAGACCTGAAGGGAGCATTTTCTCCTTAAAACATATGTCAACAGGTTGCCCTCTTCTGTGTGTAAGATTGGGTGTTTGGTAGCTGTGCTTCATGGCAGTTGCTTAAGTGCACGGAAATTTTGTACTCACCTGGCTTTGCGGGGGAAAGGGACTGTTTGGAGTAGCCCAGCATTTTCAGTTACACAAGTGTCTGTGTGGCAGTGCTTTGCGGTGAAGGGCAGTCGGTGCGGTACTGACATCCCGGTGGTGCCAGCAGCAACTTCTCAAGGCAGGTGGGACATGGAAGGTTTCCCATCAGTTACTTGTAGGCAAGGAGGGAAGGCCTGTGCTCCTTTTGTGGTATTTTCTTGCTGCTTCTATAGGGCATGTTTTTTCAGCTCAATAATAATAATTTAAAATAAGCAACACATTTGAGTTGTAGAATATAATGTGATCAGTCCATAGCAGTCCATAGTGTCATGAATACAGTTTTCTGATGACCACTGTTGGGGGGAAAAGAGCTATTATTTATTATAACCATATATTATTATCAATGTGTTCACTTACTAAAATAAATTTATTTATTTGTATGGCAGGATCTGATATGGCCCTTAGTCTGGGCTTGCACCCTGCTGGGTCACAGTTTCTAAGAAAATACTTGCTGCAAGCATTGTGTTTGATATATTTCCCTGATTGATGTTTGTTCATTTTTAGTTCCAAATACTCTCTAATCTTTCACCAAAAAGATTTTCAACGTTTGGGTTGCAAAATTGAAATAAAAACCATAGCCAGTCCTGCCCAAGGAGAAGTAGAAAATGAGAACACGACCAGGAAACCAAAGTGAGAATCACCTGTAATAATTCTGAGGATTTTAAAAGATTGATTTTGATACTCACTTCTGTTAGCTTGGCACTTTTATGGGACAGTGTATTTTTTTTAGCGAGCCATTTTTTATGCTTTCCTTATTAGTTTATGCTGGAGTAGCCTTAACTGTCTAGGAAGAAACTGTGTGGAGGCTAGTGGGGAGAAGATAGCAAATCTATTTGGCTGTTGATTCAAAAAGGAAGCTGGGTTTGCTGATGCTGCTGGTTGTTCCCTTCAAAGAAATAAATGATCTGATTCCGCAGGGATGCCTGAGCTGGACGAGTACAGCATGGAGAGGGTCCTGGAGGAGTTTGAGCAGCGGTGCTACGAAAACATGAACCACGCCATCGAGACCGAGGAGGGCCTTGGCATCGAGTATGATGAGGACGTCGTCTGCGACGTCTGTCAGTCTCCAGATGGAGAGGATGGCAACGAGATGGTGTTTTGTGACAAATGCAATATTTGTGTGCACCAGGTACGGCAGCCAAGCCACTGTGGGGAATGTAGGGACGCTTCCAGGCGCTGCTCCAAACCGCTAAATTGGTTTAAATTAGCAGATTGGGATTTTCCACTGACAGTCGTTATTCTATTAAGTTTTTCCAGAGTTGACCATTGAGCAGTAGGGTGTATTCAGAAATAATATAATCAGAAACTACTTGTAAAAATGTCATGCTGGGAGAGTTAAAAGTTGGCATTATAGCATATGTGTGAAGGAAGCTACAAGCATGGCCTCATGAATATGCAGCATGCTTATAAAGACAATTACGTGGGTCCCATGTCAGTATTGTATTTGCCACGGCTGGCTCCTTATTAGAGGACAGCTGGTCCTCTCAGCTCGGAACATGGGCGTAAGTACCGCAGGTGATAATAGAAGTTATGAGTGTTGCTCTCCCCTGCAACACCAAAGGGTGGTGGTGGAAATCTCTCCAGTTAATTGACACTCTTTTCAGTGGTGACCACCAACAGAACAAGAGGAAATGGCCTCAAACTGAAGCACCAAAAGTTCCACAGGAACTTAAGGAAAAATTTCCTGACAGTGAGGGTGACAGAGCACTGGAACAGGCTGCCCAGAGAGGTTGTGGAGTCTCCTTCTCCGGAGATCTTCAAGACCCGCTTGGATGCAGCCCTGTGCCACGTGCTCTAGGTGACCCTGTGCGTGCAGAGGGGTTGGACTAGATGAACTCTAGAGGTCCCTTCCAACCTCAGGCATTCTATGATTCTGTGGATATGTACAGATGCACATTGTGGTACATCCTCACTTCCCTCGCTGTGTTCTTACTTTTGTCCTCTTTCTGCATGCTCTTAGATACCTGTAGTATCAGCAACTTAGACTGAACAGGGAGGAAGAGAGAGCTGAGGCAATTGCTAGGCCCACAGGTGGATTTATCCCAGTAATTCTGCCTTAATGAAGAACCTGCTGACATGGGCTGAGCAAACAAAGCACTGTGATGATGTGCCACCTCTTGGTGGCACTGGAGCAGGTCTTTTAGCCCAGGAGAACAGATGCTCTTTTAGCCTCTGTGTTTCCCTGGCTGCTGCTTATTGTGGGTGATGTGCTCACATGACCTGTCCAACTTCCTTCCCAGCTTTAAGAAGGTTGCTTGGTCATTTACAGTTAGGAAAGCTGGGTCATCCCATAAGCAAGACAGTGTTTTCTTGCTCATGTTACTTAAATCTGTATTTGTACATATGGTAAAGAAAAATGGTTACAAAAGCAGTAAGGTACAGGTTGCTATCTTGCAAAGTACTCCAGGAGTAGAGTTGGTGTTTGTAGACCTGGAGCTGTTCCATGTTAATCTGTAATCACAGCAAATCTGGAACTTAAATAGGATCCCAGTTGACAGTAGTTTGGATGGAGGTCTCCATAAATAAAGAGTCTTCCAAGGAAAGTGATCTTAGTCCTCACACTGCCTCCTCCCTCCGAATAAGCAGTGCAGAAGCCTTGGAGTAGCGTTGGGTTTTGCACTGCAGGGCTCTTAGATTTCTGGCTGTGCCTTTTGACTTAGGTGCAGACCAGTGCTGTCTGTTACCTGTAGGCTTTCTCCTGCTGAGTCCCTGTAGCTCCCAGCTTTCAGGGCTACCTTTTGGGGCTCCCTTTGCTCCTTGTGTTCCCGACTGAAGTGTGGGCAGTGTTTACTTTACATTAAGGGCTGGTGTTGGCTTCCCACTCTTCTAGATGAAAGGAAAAATCTGGGGAATGGGTCATGTGGTTGGCTAAGTTTAGGAAGCATTCTGAGATGCTCCACAACTAAATGTGTTTTACATGTTTTTTATGTACATGTGTGTATGTAAAATGCATACATGCATAATGCCTACATGCATAGTTTATAGATGCATATATGTATATATGTCACGTGTGTGTGTGTATATATTTTATATACATTTTAGTAGCATTCTGAAAGTTGTGAAAAGCTGCCTGTAATGAGCTAAACAAGCAACAGGAATGTGTGTTGTTCCCTCTCCTTTTGCTGCCCCGTGGGGAGTGCAGGCGTGCTACGGCATCCTCAAAGTGCCCGAAGGCAGCTGGCTGTGCCGGACGTGCGCGCTCGGCGTGCGGCCCAAGTGCCTGCTGTGTCCCAAGAAGGGAGGTGCCATGAAGCCCACGCGGAGTGGCACCAAGTGGGTCCACGTCAGCTGTGCCCTGTGGATTCCCGAGGTAGGTCCCGACCCGTGGGACGCCGGTACCCGGCGTTGGGAGGAAGGAATGTGGCTGTAAATGGTGCGCGACTCTGCGCGTGCTGCTACAAGGGCTGTAACCTGCATGTGATTTAGGCAATATAAAAGATAAAACAGAAATACATTTGTTTTCCGTGAGATGTAAAACCTGACAGGATGATGCATTGTGAAGAAAGGAATCATGTTCGTAATTAGGCTTCAAAAGGGCAAAGCTCTTTATAGCGAGAGCACAAAAATGCTGTTTTATTTTGTAGAGTGAAATTTAAAAGTGAGTAAAGGGAGATTCAGGAATTTTTACATGTTCTGATAATCAAGTATTCACTCTTTCCAAAAATTTTAAATTGGTAATGCTCTGTTTGTAACTGTTTGTTCCAGTAGTGAAGAACTGAATCTTTTTAAAAGTAACTTGATTTTTGTTTCTTTATAAACTGAAGAAATCAAAACATGCTGATTTCAAGGAATTACATCTTTTTATAAAGTTGCATTTCTATACACTTAACTGCATGGTAGTCACTCTGTGTTCTTAAACTTTTTTTCCTTTAGGTGAGCATTGGCAGCCCAGAAAAAATGGAACCTATTACGAAGGTTTCTCACATTCCCAGCAGTAGATGGGCGTTAGTATGCAGCCTTTGTAATGAAAAAGTTGGGGCTTCAATACAGGTAATTCAGTAGCATCAGTGTTTGTTTTCAGTAGTGCTTTTTCTTTGCCGCTGTGCTCTTACTCTCTAATAAAATGGTAGTAATGATAGCCAAGTGTTTTTAGGCTTCTCTTTCGGTAGTGACTCTCACACACAAATGCAGCTTCCACGCCACACCTTGTCTGCTGGTCCCTAGTAAAGACTTCAGGAACAAAGGAGATGATAGACACATGAAAAGGGAGATGGGTATTTCCTTCAGCAACATCCCCAGCTCTCACCAAAGTCACTAGAGTGAACATCGCTTACTTGAGCGCTAGGACTAGCTGTTTGGTTAGTTCTAGTTTTTAATTTCTTATTTTAGACGCAACCCAGTTTGGAACATGTTGGTTGTGAGTGTAGCTGGGGTTAAAGTGAATTTCAGGCTGTGCTGTTACTGCTAAAGAGGCAGTGATCCTACAATCTTTGGGGATTCATTTTTTTTTTATATGTGTGTTACTGTGAGATTTTGTTGCTGCAACTTTTGCTCTTCCAAGGCGAATATCTGACCTTTCAATATTAGACTTTTTGAACAGCAGGAAAGAAACAGATTGCTTAAGTAGCCTGCCCAAAATTCAAGCAGGCCAAGAGCTGAGGAAATGAGCTCCATTTCCTCCACTGGTGGTGGGTAAATTCTGGGGCTTTGAGTGTTTCTTAAGGAAAAGGAGCCTCCTGAGTGTGACATGACTGGTAGAAGCAGCGTCAGTTTCTTGTTTTGAGTCCTGCTACTCGCTTGGTGATGCATGATGATGATGAGGGCACAAAGCAGCAAGGCAGAGCAGAATCAAAGAGATTAAAATGCCTTCATAGCTCCGTAGCCTGCTCCATAACCATAGACCCATGCTCCGTGTTTCTTCCTGCAAAACCTCTCCATGCATAGTAAATAAACAGGTAATGTTCAGGTGCAGAGGCTCATGTTCCTGGTGCCAGGCCAGCCGCATTCCTTGCGCCTCCAGTTGGATGCAGAGGCAGTGGTTGATTCTCCCTGGTGCATGGGAATTGCTGCTGCTCCCAAAGAAATGTAATCCGCACTGGAGCGCTTCAGGCTGAGCATGGTGCTTCCTACTTTTTTTTTGCTTGCATAACTTCAGCAGTCTGTTAGCTGTGAAGTACTTGGGCATCCTCTGCAGTGGAAAATCACTCAGAGAGGTTAAGCAATAACTTTGAGAGCAATTTTAAAATCTAGAGCAATTGAGAAAAAACGTGAGTGAAGCCCAGATTTGTGCAAGAGGACCCTGTACCACTTGCCAAGAGATGAGGCCCAAGTTTGAACTTAGTCCGGAACAAATGATGAGAGCGAGAGTGCAAGTGCAGGTGACCTACTTGGGACAAAGTGATATCATTGTTTAGAAAAAGATAATAAAACGTAACGTAGTGTTTGTGCTAATGCTTTCCACCTTCCAAGGGCTGCAAATGCCTCAGCAAAATGGCTCTCGGAAAGCTCCCAGGGACAGATCAGAAGGTACTGTTGTCTCGGTTTTATGAGCAGGAAACAGAGCTGCTAGGACTTTGCGGTTAGCCTAGTGCTACACAATCTGTGATGGTAAGAGTGGAATTAGGATACAAAAATTCCTAAAATCCTACACTTTTAAAAATTAAGTTCTATCCATTTCCCATTTTCCTCTGTCTGCTCAGAGTCACTTGATGAGGTTGCCAGAAGAAGTTGTAAAACAGCCATGCAGTGGGAGCTCCAGTGAAACCTATCAGTCTGTTTCCATTTAAGGAATGTATAAAATAGTAAATGTTAAGTAAAGAAAATAAATCTGTCCACAGCATATAAATCTGTAAACATAATACCTCCTTGCAGACCTGTCCCCTTCCTCTTGGCAGCTCTTATGTAGTTGAGAGAAACTGTTTTGTTCATTTCTCCAGACTTGTTCAGAGGGGCAACTGCATTAGTTTTATGTCGAACACAGAGAAGAAAATTGCAGTTCAGCCTGACATCTCATAGGAATTGGGCAAATCTCAGTATCATGAGGGATAGGTATGAGAAATACCTTGTTTGTGCTGCAAAGCTTCTGTCCAGCAGAGGACAACATTCAGTAAAGTGGCTCTAAGGACAGGGCCCTGCGTGACCTGGCTGGCAATGTCCAGCATCCCCGGGCGGCTGCTGCGGGACGCGCGGGGCTCCGCAGCGCCACTCTCCTGCAGCCCCGTGTGCTTCCCGGCAGGCAGCCTCTCCTCTCCCAGGCAAACACGACCACAGGGTTTAGCCTAAATGACAGGGTTCGGGCACTGGGGCCAAAGCAGCATCTTGTGTAAATGTCCACTTGGGCTGCTCTTGCTCTGTTTGGTAGTGAGAGAAGAAAGGGCAAAAGATGCTTTTATTAAAAACAAAACAAAAGAAAACAAACCCCTACTGTATATATTGATCTTATTAACGAACGCTGATTTGAATCCTGTGCAGTTAAACCTCAGCGCACCTTTCTGTGCCATCTGGCTGCTGAGTCAACTCGAGCAGGAAAACCCAGAGGACAAAGATTTTTGGCAGCTTTACAAAGTACTGTATAAATATCCTAGTGCAATGAATTGCTCTTTAAGGTCAGATGACTTGGGCTAAAGTATAGTTTTGTTCCCTCCTAGTTAATGTCAGTACCATTAATTTCCACCTTTAATTATTTTTACGGGGGACAGAAGTGTGAGTTGATAGAAATGCTTTTATATATACATGTGTGTTGTGTGTGCACGTATGTATGAACATATTAGGAACATATATTTAAACCTTTCAATTTATGACCGACTGGTAATAGCTATAACAGCATTTTGCAGAAGAAAATTATTTATAATTGAAATCAAATGTTAAATGAGCTGAACTAGTGCCAATCCATGAGGACTTGATTTCATTGGGGAGGATGAAGAATGGTAAAAAGGAAAAAAAATGTGAGTTGTCTCTTCTTTTTCGCCCCCAGGTGAAGCAGAGCCCAGCAGCGTGTCCCAGGGAGTCCTGGCTGTTCGCATACTTACAGACAGCCCAGCTTTTTAAATTTACATTTGGCTAATTTTGATTTAATTTCCATAGTGTTCAGTGAAGAACTGCAGAACAGCCTTTCACGTGACCTGTGCGTTTGAGCGTGGCTTGGAGATGAAGACTATCCTGGCGGAGAACGATGAGGTCAAGTTCAAGTCGTACTGCCCCAAGCACAGTGCCTCCAAGCCAGCGCCCGAGGGGCCCCTGCTCGTGGAAAGCCCAGGCCAGAAGAACGGGAATGGGCTCCAGGAAAGCGCTCGCCCAGCCCACGTGGCCCCTTTCCACGGCATTGAGCAGAACCACGAGGAGGCCCACAGGGTCAGCGTCCGCAAGCAGAAGCTCCAGCAGCTGGAGGACGAGTTCTACACGTTCGTCGAGTCCTCGGAAGTGGCTAAAGCGCTGCGGCTGCCCGAGGAGCCTGTGGGATTCCTGTACCAGTACTGGAAGCTGAAGAGAAAAGCCAATTTCAATAAACCCCTGATCACCCCAAAGAAGGATGAGGAGGACAATCTGGCCAAGCGAGAGCAGGATGTTCTGTTCAGGCGCTTGCAGCTCTTCACACACCTCCGGCAGGACCTGGAGCGGGTACGTCGGGCGCTGTGGGTCGCGCTGCGTCGCCAGCCCGTGGTGACAGTGCCTGCCAGTGCACACAGTGCACCTGGTGCCCTGCTAGCCCAAGCTGTGCTGGCGGCCGGGCGCTGGACAGTTGTGCTGAACTTGTACAGGGCAACATGGGTTAAACTGGCTGCGCTTTTCCAGTGACAGGTTAGGCCGCAGGGCTGACAGGTCTTGGCTCGCAGTATCCAGCCTTTATGTAATCAGGGTGTCAGATTTTACATGATGCTTTCTGATTGCTCTTGTTGGTGGCTGGTGGCCATGCTGCAGCAAAGGGCAGGTAGTCCGTTTGTAGCCCAGAGATCTTCCTTTGCTCTTGATGCACTCAAAAAAAAAAAAAAAAATCTCTAAAAACTTATCTTGATTTAAGCCAATGTGTTTTTCTTCGATGCAGCATAGTAATAGCATTGACGTTTGTGGGGGCTGTTTGTGTGGCAGGTTTGGTGGGTGTATTTTATCCCACCTAATGAGGTTTTGAGTGCTTAAAGAGCAGTTTAATAATCAGTTTGGTGTTTAATATTAAATACAGCTGATCCTAAATTCATTACCTTTTGTTTCCGGATTAAATAGTAGAGAGATTAGGGAATGTTAGGGTGAGAAAAGTCATTGTGGTGTTTAGTTTACTTTGGTCTTGCAAACACAGGGTGTATGGCCAGGCTATGTACGGCTCCTGGTGCCCCTGGTTCCTGCCTTGGCTCCCGGGGCGCAGGGGTGAACAGGCGGCTCTCCTTTGGAGCAGTGTCTGAGCTCTGGGGCAGGCCTTGAGGGGCACCAACATCTGGTGCAGCCTTTTGTAAAGGACCCTAATGGCTAACTGCTTTTGTAAGGAGTAACTGCAGTTTCTTTGTTTTTAAAGTGTTGCTCTTTTTTTCCTAGTTTCAGCTTCTAGACAGCCACCCTTCTTTTGCTAAACTAGGGATTTGGTATTTACCAATATCATCTGTTTCTGGTCAGTGATGTGCTCAAGATTTCATCTTGATCAGCTCCATGAGTTTAGCACTGTGTTATCTCTTAACAAATTCTGTGTCCTTTCCATTTTCAGGTGTGGTGGCGTTCTAGCACTATATTTAATATTTTAACGCTCTCTTGGTCTGATAAATGCATAATCCAAGATAACCTCTGACAAAAATGCCTCCCCCAGCATGTAAATTTAGTATAAATGTCTATTGTGTTGTCTCAAAATGGTAAGAGACAGACACTGCTGGTCTGTTTAGGACTGAGTGTGTGATTTTTTGCATTTTGCATTTCTTTTGATCTCTACATATTTATTGTACAAGTGTTCACAATCTCTTCCCCCCCCCCCCCCCCAAAATTGGTGGAGTAAATCTTTTAACTACTATATAATATTCCTGTCTGAACAATGAAGGGGAGGGGCGTTGTTTAGTTAAATTCTGTCTGGTTAAATGGTTTGTAGCATGTAAGCTTAATTCACACGCACACACTCACAGAGGTGGGTGTGGAATTTTCAGGACAAGAGGAAAAATCCTGCTGAACAAGAGTTCTTTTTTTTTCTTTTTTTTTTCTTTTTTTTTTTCTTCAAACTACAGATCTGTAGTATTGTAGAGAGAGGATTTCTATAAAACTCATCAATTTGATGCCTTCTAGGTACGTAATCTCACCTACATGGTAACCCGAAGGGAAAAAATCAAGAGGTCTGTTTGCAGAGTTCAAGAGCAGATATTTAATGCCTACGCAAAGCAGTTGGAACAGGATCGCGTTTCAGGTAGGCCTCACCGCTCCCTTTCTCACGTGTAGGGACACGACGCAGGCACAGGCGCTGCAAATGCTGCTTAGAGACTCGCCACCTTCTTTGAGGGCCAACAGGAGCTCGCTTATGTGCCCTGAAACCTTGTGTGGTCCACCCTGCACCAGCAGCCTGGAGCAGAAATGAGAATCTGGAGTAGCTCCAGTGGTGGCCACCTTGCCATAAAGGGGATGTGTCTGCTGTCACCCCTGAGCTCCCGAGAGACTTGCTGGTTCTGATCCTTTTGGGTGTGATTTTTTTTGTTCTTAAAGTACTGACTCCCTCTGGCAGAGACACGTGAGCACCATACAGCACCCAGGCGATTAGTGCTGCTTTGTTAGTGCTTAATATGTGTTTCTTTACCACCATAGATGGTAATTTGAAGAAATGCATTTGGAAAAGGTAGCAGGTGGAGGTTTCCAAACAGGATGGTTTTCTTGCTGCCTCTTCACAGTGGCAATAACTTCATTTGGTTTCTCAGAGATGAAAAGACTTGTGACTATCCCACTCTAAGGCATTGAGTAACAACACACAGTTTAGAGCGCTTGCTTGGTGCTTGCTCCCCCCAGCCTGGGTCTTGGTGTGTGGGGCAGCGCTGAGCTTTACAGTCCCCGTGAGGCCACCACACCGGGCAGCACCGTTATCTGTGGTGACACGCAGCGACCCCCCTGCACAGGCTGCTGCGTGGGCAGGAGGAGCTGTTGGGCAGGCCTCCAAATGTCCCTAGATGCTGACGAGTGCCCCACGGGCACGGAAAGGAGAGCTGAACCAGGTATAGTTCAGAAAAGGGGTACATAACTGGGCATGCAATTGCTTGATTTTAACTTTATTTGTTTCCATTTAGGTGTGCCTTCCTCCTCCTCAATGGAAAACATGGTGTTGTTCAACAGTCCTTCTCTGGGCCCCGATGCCCCCAAGATAGAGGACTTGAAGTGGCATTCAGCCTTCTTCAGGAAGCAGCTGGGCACGTCCCTAAGCCACGCTCTGAAAAACCCACCCAAGAGCGACGGCGTGAGGAGCAGCTTGGGGCCCGCGGGCAAGGCCGCGCTGCGGCAGCCCGGCCCCCGTGCAGGCGCTGCGGCGCCCGGCAGCTTCGTGTACCTGGACCGGCCGCTGGCCGAGGCCCGGCTCGCCCCGGCGCAGCAGCAGAATGGCCTCGTCGTACCGGAGCCCAGGAAAAGGAGAGAGGATCGTCCCCTGTGCGAGGGGGCGAGGGCGGAACTGAAGGAAAAGCCTTCCAAGCACAACCACAAACCGCTGCGGCCCACGGACCTCTCTCAGAGGCAAGCCGAAAACAAGAGGGCTGCGAACCACGCGAGCAGTCGGACAGCACCCGGCACGCACAGGGATCTAGTGCCTAAATGCAATGGAGGCCTCGTCAGAATAAACCCCAACCAGACCGTAGTTAAAGTGCCTACGACGCCCACGAGCCCGGTGAAAAACTGGGGTGGATTCCGAATTCCAAAGAAGGGGGAGCGGCAGGTGCAGGGCGAGAGCCCCGAGGGGCCTGGCCGCCGCGGCACCGGCTACCCCTACCTGGCCAAGGACCGGGCCAGGAGCAAGCCCAGGCCCGACAGCGAGAACGATGGCTACGTCCCCGACGCCGAGATGAGCGACTCGGAGCCGGAGGTGGCCGAGAAGAAGTGCAGGCAGCCGCGGCTCAGCCCCAGCAGCGCGCTCGGCAGGAGCACGGACGTTATCAGGAGGAGCATCCTGGCCTCCTGACGGGCAGCGGGAGGCAGCGGCAGCGCCGCCGGCGTGAGAAAAACTGCCCACCAGCCAACTCCATGTTAGTTATGGGTGTGAGGAGGGAGAGGTCTTAGACATGGCTACAGACTGGCAGGTCGGACCCGTTATTCCTGAGCTGTATAAATATGTTTACATGCACTTAACAGATATGTTGTTTTGCCCCCCCAACCCATTTTGTGAGAAATCTGAATCTTTACTTTGCAACTTTCCAGAGGAAGCAAAGAAATGACATCACTACTAAATTAGGGTTTGTGACAAACACTAAAGTAACTCTGAAGACTTCAGCAGGGGGCTAGGGTGGTCAGAGGGAGGTCGGCTGCATCATCCCTCTTTAGCTAAACAGCACTCAAGAGATTTCCAAAAATTTCCCTTCCAAGAAAGGACAAGCTGTTACTTTAACTAAAGTGTAGAGAACCAGAGGCAGTTGCTTAACCGCACTGCACTGCCAACCCCCGTTAGAAATGGTCACTTGCCTGGATGGTGGTGGGTCCTTGTCCTTTTGCAGATGCTTTTTGTTGCATTCAGTTTGGGCGTGTGCGGCAGCCCTGAGCCCTCCGTAAGCTCCCAAGTTTACACGGGAATACATCTATGAGCTGGCCGGCTCTGAACATGCCTTTATCCTGAGAAAGGGGGTGCCAGGTCAGACTGCTTCCAGGGTGGGGGCTTGGCAAGATGCGGCCCGAGCGTGGGGGCAACTCCGGACGCCTCGTTGTGGGGAGCGGGCAGGCGCGGGGGCTCCTGCCCCCCTGCAGTCACTACCTCGCTCCTCCGCGTTGAGTGCGTCACCCACCTCCTGGAGGACAGTGATGATTCAAGGAAAACAAATTCTAAGGCACTAGTCGGTGGGATTTCCCAAGCGCACCACGTATGCACTAATGGATGTACTAGGAAAGCCAAGGTTAGGACACTAAAGGGTTACTTTAAAGTGGATGTAAATATATATTTTTAAAGAGAATAAAATGGAAAGGCAATAAATTGTGATTAGCTCTTTACATTCAAATGAAGAAAAAGTATTTCATTTATTCTGGACTAGATTTGATGGAAGAGGGATCTCACATTCTGATTGCATACTTTTTTTTAATAATTGCAAATGGCAATAATTAGTAAGCTATCAGCAATAATATTAACAGTTCATTAGGATGCTGTTTTGTATTGAGTAGAGTGTACACATAGCAGTGGATTATTAGGAGCCTGTAAGTTTCGGAATTCTGCATAGATTTAAGAAGTCAGGTATGCACTAGTTGAAAGAAAGTTTAAGCAGCGGTGAGTTGCAGAAAGGCAGGCATAAGGGAGAGCCCCTCCCTCCTCTGCTCCTAGCCTGCTGTTACCACATTCACTTATTTTGTAATGTTAGACCTTGCCTCTTGAGCAGGGAAGATTTTAAAGTACAGCAGAACTCTGCCAGAACCGAGTCTTCCAGAGGATTCAATCAGAAAAAGGCTTCTTAATACCCTATCTTGCTGTGCAAGTTACCAGTTTAAATTGAGTATTTTGACAGAAAGTGTCCCTGTCCTGTTTTAAAACTAGAAAGTCTTAACCTTTTGATACTTTTGGGGATGCTGATGAAGAGGGGAAGGTTTGTTTAACACAGTGTACTTTTAAATACCATTGCTGCTCCCAAGAAATTAGGTTAACCTCATGATTTGGCCAGACTGAAGTCTAGCAGGGCCTCTGTGAATCTGCAATTCTGTAGTTCTTGGGATGAGTTAAAATAAATGACTTGTTTAATCAGCAAGCAACAAGACAGGCAAGTAGTTCTGTTCAACATATAGCAACGTTTTCTAGATGAGCACTGTTAGTTTCTGTGAGAAGCTTGTGCATATAGGGAGTTGTTTGTCAAGCCATAGATGGAATAATCTGAATTCTGATTCTAAATATTTAACCTCACACCAGTTTGAAGGAGGTACCCGATTAATTTGCACTATTACGAATGCTGGCATTGTGCAAAATTAATGCCTTAGCTGTTCTGCTCCCCGACGTTTAGGTTATTAAGCTTTCTAATGTTTCCAGTGATGCTGAACCAAAACCAAAAAGCGCTTTCCCCGCCCCCAGTACGAGCAGCTATCGGACAGCCCCGAGTGGCCAGCTCGGTAGGTTGGTTTTGTCTCCCATGCTTGGTGTTCAGCAGAGAGGTGTCCCGAGTACAGCAGTGACAATATAAATCCACCCCCTCTATCTTCCCATTGGGATAGAACCATTTGCTGATTTTCTTTTTCCTAATAAGCGTTACCTTTTCTCGTGCAGACTGACCAAGAGAACTTCAATTATGATTGGTGTATTATGTCAAACCGTAGGCTAGTTAAAACTTTTGTAAAGTTGCCTGGAATGTCATTTGTTAGGTTATAAACTCACACAAATCTAAATGAAGGGTTATACGTGTTGTGTATAAATCTTTAATTTCAGAAATTTGGAGATAAAATGTCATTACATTTGTAAAACCTTGTACAGAAGATTTTTCACAATGTGCCTAGCTTTGGTGTCCATTCAGCTAAAATTAAATAAAAAAAGGTGCATGAAGAGAAACAGATAGAAATAAAAAGTATATGTAGAGATGACTATTTTATATTACATGGCCCAATCCTGTATTTATTTTCCCCCTTTTTTGAAGTATTTATAAAGACCTAGTTGAAGACAGCTGTATTTTTTGTTAAAATATTCAGTAGAATTGTGCCTTTTTGTCTGTATGTGAATAAATGCTGTACATTTTTGCAACAGGTTTGTAGCAGTGTTTTAGAATCCACACTAACCATTCTGTTTGGATTTTTGCATAAACATTTCCTGCAATGATTTGAGCTACTTTTGTAGTTAATATAAGCATTTGATTTGGTTATTTCATTTGGATCACTACAGGTATCAAAAATGCATCCTAAGGCTGCGGAAGGAAAAAGAAACGGATTTTATCTGAGGATTAGTAAGGGGTCTTGTTACTGCCAGCCGAGTCTGTGCAATCAGCAGGAAACGACACTGACATTTTCCCGCGCCCTCCTTGAGGTGCCGCTCACCACTTGGACACGTGCCGTCCTTCCAGCGTTCACACTCTTCATACATCCCCCCGGAGCAGCAGAGGAGGTTTCCTTGCCATGGGTGTTGCAGGTCTGAGGTTTTTGGGTCACCATCTCACTTCATATTCTGGCAAAACACCTCTTCCTTTTGTGCAAGAGCTACACCAACAGCTGAAAATTAATCTACCCATTATTAAAAAAGTAGGCGAGCATTTTCTGCGCCCCTCGAAGCAAAGGAAGAGCAGCGCAAATCCCGCCACTCCAAAACGGACACGCGGAGCTCCCTGCCTGGCTCTGCATCACGGCTCAAGCAGCTCTCCATGGGGCGGCCAGCGGAGTCACCCTCTCAGTTACGCACTGGGCAAATGAAAATGAGCTGCTTGTTACTCACCTCCACGGATCTATTTTTGTGCATATGCATATCCGCACACAGTTGATTAAAATCTCACTGGAGCAGATGTGTGGAGCCCCAGAACTGTTTCTATGAAAACCCTTGTGTAAAGTCACTTAGCAGAACGTTCTCTGTTATAAATTACACTGGATATATCAAACTGGGAAAGCACTGGGAAAAAGGGATGTGAGAATATAGGAGACAGCAACTTTCCTTAAGCAGTTATAGATATGAATTATACCCTTCATGTTCAAGAAGGAAGGACAAGAAATTACATGACCCAAAAATGGGAGCACTTCAAAATCTGGCAAACAAGAGGGCAGTCCTGATTTTAGAATAATATAGCTGAAGTTCCTCATCCGTTAAAGAAAACCTTGTTCCCAAGAGGATCCCCACCTTCTGGAACCTGCAGAATTTGAGCACACTGCTTCAGAGCACATAGAAGCTGCAGTTTTTTTCCAGACTTTGTGCAAATTGAAATAATGGGTATCTCAAGTTCCCAGACACGTGCAAACCAAAGAGAGCAGATCAACACAAATGTAAAAATAGTAATTAGGAGGAAAAAGCACAACTGAGAAAGGATTATGGTCCTTAGAAATTCGCTCTGTGAATAACCATAGCAACACTTTATTTATTGACACTTTTGCAAGGGCATCAGACCAAACTGAGCTGAATCCTTACAAACAGAGGAGCCAACAGAGGCATTTCCCAGTTACCACACATCCTATAAAAACAACAATAAGTTGACAGCTGTGACATAATTAGTATCTTATAAATGATTTCAACACTTCACAAAGTTTCTTCAAAATGTTGACTGGCTCTTGAAAGAGGAGGAAAAAGGTACAAAATATACATAAGCAAAGTTGTGTACTAACTCCAATATGCCCACATTTTTCTCATGGTTGGTGATTTTCGCCAAAAAGACCAATACTCCACAGCTCTGAATCAGACTGTTGGGTCTGCCACACTGAAGCCCTTTCATTACATCGCTTTGCAGGCATCTTCCTGGCATTATCATGCATGGACATACCATAGCTTCATCCACCCCCTTCCTTACCTGAAGGAAATAGAAAATGTGACTGCAAATCTCACAAATCTCACTATGCATTTGACTTTACTGCTCCAATATGGAGAGTCTCCAGCAATCTTCTCAACTCCAACATGATGTGAGTGAACATTGCACATATTTTAAGAATTTTCCAACTCTTGCAGGGAAGCAGCTTTCCTCTTGTGTGCAGTTATCACGCTGAGCTGTGAACAAAAACAAGCAGATAGTTTTCCCTTTTTCTTAAAAAAATCCTTTTAAGACCTGAGTATTAGTAAATCTTCAATACAGAAAATATTACTGAAGGGATGGAACAAGTTTTGACAAGTGAGAATTTAGGTTAAACAAAAGTCCACTGGTGGTTATTGCTTTTATCTTGTTTAAAGTTCCAAAGAATCACAAATGATTTTTTAAAAAAAGAGGCTACCAGGAATACACTTAAAAGACATTTATAGGCACACAAATTCACATATTTTAAAACTTCAAAAATGATAAATCACTTTTAATAATGAGTCTTCGCTAAAATACTGTTATTTAGTAATAAGGCAATGAACAAGTCATGAACAAAGTGCTGGTAATTCTAACATCTTTTTCATACCCAAGCCCTGCACAAGATGACTTTCTCAAGCCATCACAAGGCCAGCTCCCACTCCCGTTGAAGAGCCTTCAACATCTGCTCTGTGTCAGCTTTGGCAGCAGCTGTGGCTACTGCCTGCGATTCACACGCAGCAGTAACGTACGGAGCTGCCATCTGAGCTTCCAGCTTTGCATTTGCTGCTAGTTTCTAGTTTTGAAACTAGAAAAGACAGGTGAAGAGAGCAATTGCCCTTGAGAAACTGCGGCTGTAACTGATGCAGACCCTGTGTCTGTGGTGCCACAAGGATGAAGAGCATCCCTCAAGCCCGCTTTCATGTGAGAACAAACAACTGAATGCCAGTTCCCTCAGTACAGCAAGGAAGGAGGGAAAGACACTGCCCCCGACACTAGCCACATCTCAGGGGCACGGCAGTGTGAGGAAAGGCAGCACCGGGCCTGCTCTGACAGCCTCCTGCTCAGCCCTTGCAGCTGGCAGGAGGAAAGCAGCAGCAGCCAGCGAAGGCTGCAGTAACGCTGCACCAAACCTGCCACCAAAGCGAGGAGCCAAGTCACGCGCGCCATGTTTCACAAACAGGAGCAGATTGCTCTCCGGCCAGCTCGCTTTTGCAACAAGCTGATTCCAGCAGTTTGAGCCTCCACGACAAGAGTGGAAGCTGCATCTGCCGACTGGAAGGACGCCACAAGTCAGTCACCATATAAAATTAGGAGGCAGGACTGCCTTTTCTATATAGGAGAGCACCCTGCACAACGCCTTTGCTTGTCAAAGAAGTGAACCCAGTGTAAACCCTTCCATGGAATACAGCTTGGATAGCATGGAGAGAGGAATGGGAAAACACACTGTACTGTCCAGCAGAGACAACAGGGCATTTCTGTTATGCATAGCGGTGTTTACAGCAATTATAGTCTGAAGTTTCTGCCTCTTGAAAATAAGCAAAAATTTTCTTCCCCAAATCCCTTGCCAAGGCAATACTGAAGGGCACTGCTTAAAGTTGGTATATTGAGTTATAAGACAACTAGGGGAAAAAAAAGTCAGCAACAATTCAGCCCACTACATAATCACCCAGGTACATAAGGAAGCCTGAGACACACGTGGCTCTAGTGGGCACAGCGTGTACCAAGTTCCAGGGTCACTGAAAGATGCACGAGGCACATTCAGCTTTTCAGTGAGGCACGAACCTCTTCCCTTCCTCTGCGCCATCCCCGGGCCCTGCAGGACACCCAGTACTTCCCACCATGACTGGCTGCGCCGTCCCCAGCAGCGCGGGGCGGGGGCCAGGGGCTGCCGGCAGCTACAGCGGGACCCGCCTCGCCAGGAAGCAGCGCGGTCACAGCCCCCAGAGCCCCCGCGGCCTGCGGACGGGAGCGCGGGGCGCAGGCAGGGAAGCAGCGAAGGCAGAGGTGACGCCACCTGACACGGGCGCTCCCGGCTGCCCTTAGCGCCGCGTGGAGCTCCACACTACAGATTCTGTCCTCACCCCTGGCGCTCATCTCCCCACCCTGTGCGTGCGGCCATGCCGTGAACCAGACAAGGGAAGGGAGCCTCCTTGCCTGGAAAAAGCTCAACGGGTCCCGGCAGGAATCCCCGCAGAGGCAGCTGGGCCGCCCAACCCAGCAGCTCCTGCAGAGGCTGCTCTGTGGCGCCGGCTCAGGGCGCGCGCCACGTTCCCGGCCGGGCAGGTAGCAGCAGCGCGCCCGCCCATCGCAGGAAGCCGCCGCTCACGAGCGCTGAAGCAGACGGCAGCAAGCTAAACAAGCCCGTGCTGTACATAAACAGGAGCTGTACGTTCTTTACCTTTACAGCTCTAAACTTCAATTGACATGAAAAAGAGTTCCCCCCTCTCTTTCTTTCTATCTATTCTACTGAATACGTAAAAGATGATAAGCTTTCCTTCACACATTTTGAACCACACAAGTTTAATTCACATCCAGTTTGTTTCCCTAAACAGATCTATGTCACCGAAGCATCCCGTTGGAAGAAGATTTAGTATTTAATGGAATATGCATCACTTTGGGAATGACGCATTCGAAAAACAAGCCTGTTCAAATTATGTTAGGAATACTGCACATAAATGACCACCTCTGCCTTGGGGAAAATATAAAGCCTGTTTTGTTTTTTCCGGTGTTGAAAGGGATTTTCGTACACCTGTGGAAATAACATGCTGCTTTGTTAAAGTTTTGTACCTTTTGAGATGCTGTAGCTGCCCTCTGCTCTGCCTGGCTTAGTCGTCTTTGAAGCCTGTTGATGTATTCTCGATATTCCATCATTAATTTTTCATCCTGTATAAATGAAATATCTCATTACAAATGAGAAAATCTCTTTACCGGCTCCATATGCAGTGCAGTGAGAACGCGTACAGCAACAGGAACTTGGGAAGTGCAGTTGTTTACCTCCTGCACGCAGGAGCCACTGAAGACAAGCTACTGACACATGAGAGAGAATTTCTAGATCAAACACACAAACCAGAGCTGATGAGATCCTACCACTTTTCCAGTCACAGTAATCTTCACAGGAAGTTTTTATTTCACTATCTTTAAGGAAGATGTCTAAAAGCTGACATTTTAATTCAAGTAATTTAATTTACACAGTCTTACCATATAATTGTTTTAGCTGTTGTCAAGCTAAAAAACAGTATGCAAAATAATACAAAGGAGAATTTTTTGTGTCAGATTTTTTCCTCTGTTCTATGCATTAAAGAGTAGGTATAAAATCTTTCTTAATCATCCTTTACTTGAATGGAAGTTTCCTCCTATCAGCCCCCTTTTGTCCTCTAAATAATACAGCAAAACAACAAAAAAAGAATATCTAAGGACTCATCCTAAATAGAATTAGATATTATTCCTGATTTATGATGCAAACTGACAGGATAGCTGTTCTCTAAAGTGACCATTAATTATTAAAAAATGTACATTCCCAAACAACCCTGCCTTTAATCTTTTAATGGATGATGCTTTTATCTATATACATATACACACATAAAGTAATCGTAAATTCTACTACACATGTAGAATATGAAAACTTTTACCTCTCTGCATGTATTACATTATACATACAGCAACGCCTCCTCCCTTTCAGGAGTGTGCATACACACCAAAAAGCATCCTCAGAAACAGTTTTTGAATTGCCTAAAGTTGCAGTATTAATAACTATGAAAGAAGATCTCTCCTTTACCCTACAAATTCAGCATAAAGTTAGCCTGCATTCCTGGTCCATTTGAACATGTCAGCCTGCAGAAACAGAATGGATTTTTCAAGTGACAGCTGCTCCCATCAAAAATATTTAAGTTTCTATAAACTTGCAACATAACTCACCCCCAAAAGTTGCTGGTAAGACCCTAGTGCATATGTATCAGGCTGTAGCTGAAAGTAGCTGTCATGTTATTCGTTATCTTACCTCAACAGCCTTCTCATTTGCTATTTCCAGCTGAGAAAGGAGCTCTTGGGTGCGAAGTTTCTGTTGACTCAGTTCACTTCTGTTAATCAGAAAAAAAGGTGCTGCTGAACACATAGCAGTCCCTCAGTTACCCAAGTATTATCTCATAGGCGCCTCCTCCAAGCATTACAGTTAGTTGTGGTGCGTTTTTTAATTATATCATTGCTCTTGATAAAATCTTTTCAAAAGCACTGCTGCTTTCACCTCTTAACAATACATGTTCACAATGATAATGGCACAGAAATGAGATGTGCTTGTTAAAAATAAACTTTTTTGCAAGGAACATTCGACATTTTACAGGTATATTTTTTGCTGTTTATTATCTTATAAGTGTATTATTAAGTGCTAGTTATAAAAATAAACTGTATTTGCAAGTACATTCAATTTTTAGATTAACTATCTAATTAATAGCATGTAAGTAGAATTCAGCATGGACATTTCTGAAGACACATTGAAAAAATCATTCTAAACTTTGTGACACAATCAACGTCACAACATGGAGGTAAAAAAAAAAAAAAGAAAAAAAAGAAAAGAAAACATATCAGCTTCTTGAAAAAGCATTTTTTTCACTTTTGGATTGAGTTCTGGTCAACCTGACCTAATTTGTACAGTACTGAAGACAACAAATATCGGGGTTAAAATGGACATCTTTGAGCTGGTTCTCAAATGAAACAGTTCTAGCCTTCTACTATCAGTAAGCCACCAAAGAAGAGGGATGACAAAGATGGAGAAAAAAAATCTCTGAACTTTGGTAATTTTAAACAGAGGAGGTTGTAAAACCAAACAGGCTGCTACAATCTTGTTCTCTATGAACCTTCTTAGCGACTCCCAACCAGGTATCATTAAGAACAGCTCATTGTCTTTTGAGTAGCTGCCATAAAAATGAAAATGCATAAAGCAGGCACATAAACCGTGTTAAACAATTAAAATCAATATGCATGTTCCACATTAATACTTGTTTTAAATAAAGCAAGTATTAAGGATGGATTAAAATTGCAAGAGATGATACTATATTAATACTTATGTTAATACTATTTTTGCAGTTTGTCCTCTATAATCCATCTACAGCATCAAGACAAAGCACTTTCAGTTTGGGAATCCTGATGAACAGCTAGATTTTGAATGCTGTTTTCAAGTTCTGGGCTATAAACAGTTTTATTTGCAAATTGGCTTGAACATTCTTCTCCAAAATGAAATTTCATGCAATTCATTTTGTATGTGTAAGATAGGAATATACCTTTTCAAAATAAACTCCTTAGAAAACTATTCAATTTACTGCTTACAATGCGTATACTGCTTATGTTTCACTATGCTATAAAATATGGCTTTGACTAACCAATCTCTGACAAATCAACTTTCTTGCAATGACATCTTAAGTAATGTCATCTATCCAAATAGACTGATTGTGTAAATTCAAAATCCTCAGTAAGTCACTGAAAGCAATCCATCCCTACACTCGGCTAAGGCATAGGATTGGCGTCCTCAGCAGCACAGACTGTAAGCAGTTTACATTCTCATGTACAGTTGTACATCAAAACATTGTTTGAAACATCACACTGAGCATGTGTCTAAAGGACACAGCTTAGCCCTGCAAGCAGAAGGAAACATTGCACCTACTGGTCTAGAAAGCTGGTCCATCCTGACTGGCAACTCTCCTCCAAACACTCATTATGAGACTTTAGTAAGAGGTAACCTAAACTTGCAAGCAATCAAAGCAGTCCCTGCTCCATCCTGTCTCTGTTAAATGAGCAGGAAACAAAAGGGGAGTGCTCAGGATTTTGGCAGATGGGTGATAAATCTGCCAGCTGCAGTGAGTACTTGCGCTAAACTCATTCATATGACAAATACAGCGTGTGCCAGATGTTTTTGCAGTTGAATTATACTAGCCCATGCTTCAGTTGCTCTTAGTAATTATGAATTTTGTATACTGCTGGTACCTGCAGCTCTCTCTCATCCTGTTAATATTTTTTCTTTAATGAACATTTTAAAATAAGCAGCCATGGCTGCCAAACATTACAGAAGCGCAGCCAAGAATAATGTTTTAGAGATGGAGGAAATGTCTTCAGCTCAAGATGCTGTGTAATTCACTCGATGTACTGTACAGAATGCAGGCAGAAGGCAATCCTGGCCAACACTTCAAACACAGGCACAGAAAAAGGTCATTCTTCAGAGGCAGATTCTTTTCAATTACAGAAAAGTCAAACCTCAAGATTCCTCTAAGTACACGCACTTACAAATGACTCAGGGACTCTAACTATGACAGATAAATACTTCAGAAGCAAAAAGTATAACAAAGACATTGGGAATAGTTGCAATCAAATGAGAACAATGTTTAGAATTAAACACACTATGCACAGTATTTATGTTTAAAAAAAATGGCAAGAATTTCCCTTTATAAGTAGAAACAATTATAATCCAAGGTTTTTTTTTTTTTTTTTAATGAAGCTGTTCAGTAGCATTGATTTATTCAAATATAATAGGTCATGTTACAACAAATGTGTTTAATTTTTTTCCAAAAAGTTATATTTCAAGACTAGGCAATAGTGACAGATGGTTAAGAATATGAATTGACTCACTTATTCAGATAATTATTACTATTTATCTTACTATTATTTTTCATCTGAAACAAGACTTTTAAGTCAGGCTAACTCAAATGCCTTCTTTCATTAATTTTTGAAGTACTTACTTTCTTTAAGCCAATGTTTACAAATTCTTAAGTGCCATTTGTTTTGCGGATTCAGTTTATGTTTTTAGAGAGAGAACAAACTTGTGGATACCTAAGGTCGCCCCCACACACAGGCTATTGATAATACCTTTACTGAGCAGTCACCCACACTTCAAGAGAGCGAGATAATATTCACAGCAAAGTTGACAGGCTTAACAACTACCTGGACAATTTTCAAATGACAAAAACTACGTTTTCCATGGCTACAGCTTTCATATCTACTCTAATGAGGGCCTTTCTGTGTACGTCTCAGCTAATTCAACAAGAAACTTGTGAATCCTGCTCTGATCCCTGGTCCAACCAGAATCCTGTCTGATCTGGTCTTAGGCTTGGTTGCAGATGAGGATTCAGGCAAGGGATTCTATGGAGCTGCTCAATATCTGTCAAAATCTTCTTCTGTTTACCCCTATTCCTTCCCTCACTCTCAGGAGCAGAACACAGAAATCTACAATATTGAAATCTAGACTAATGATACAGTATTTAGTAGAGATTAACCATCTATTTGTATTTGCATTACAACCTTCTTTTATTGATTTGTTTAGCATATGTACGACCAGTCACGGTCCATCACTGGGTTTTACACAAGAGATTAACCTTATTTTTAAGCTTGCACACAGAGTCTTCCATTCATATTTTCTTTTAGTAAATGCTGGTAGACTTGATTATCCTGTTTTTGTTTAAATTATGTTGTCATAACCTCTGCCATCTCTCTCACTCTTTCTCATCTGGTCTTCATTCTCTGCTGAGGCTTGTTTCCTTCCAGTTCACATATCTCCTGGTTATTCCTTTGCTATGGGTGATTTTGCTTTTTATCACTGCTGTCATACATGTTTTTCTCCACTTACATCTGCAGAATTACATACTTTTATATACAATGCTATATGGTAATAGCGATAGTTCCAGCCAGTCCTAGCCCTGAAAAATATGGTTTTAGCAACTGCTTCTCTAAATTATGCTACTTCTAGAAGAGTAAGAACCTTTAAAAACATGTGCATATCCCCCTCATTCCTATTGCAAATAGCTTCTAACAAATGAAGACAAGAAATGCAAGGACTGAATCACTTGATACCATTATTTTACCAAATCTGTCAAAGGCAAATCACCTATGGCTTTTTCATTTTGGAGACATACAAACTGGCAGTGAGGTCAGAACTTACAGCTTTACAGATGGAAGTTCTACACGCCACGGATAAGCAACAAAATGGCCTGATTCTATTTCTCATGAAATACCACACATATTTGTGGAAAAGTGATACTGAGGATCAAACTGTCTTTTTAACATTAAACCAAACTCCAGTTTAGTTATTTAATTTTTACTTGCCAAGACTTAGAAGTTGTTTATAAGTCTCTATAAGTTGAGATAGATAAAAAAATTGTACATACATACAAATTTTTAGACAAAAAAGCTTAAACCTTGGAACCACTCATCTTGAAATAAATGGGTACTATATTCATCTACCTATTTTATAACTGTAAACATTTGCTGCATTGTTCATGAGTTCACTATGTCTAATTTCACTTCATGTAAGTGTCATTAGAATTGAAAGTACATCTAAAATTCACTCCATAAAAAGTCAGAAAAAACTAATTTTACAGCATGCAAAACTATTTAGACTTTTGCAGGAATAGAGAGGACAAATGCTAGCCATGGGCTGTTAGTCATGCTGCCAAGAGCAATGTTTTTATTTAGAAGCATGACCTATGTTGCAAGAATCACTGACCTTAACAGTCTTCAAGATTGACTTTTGGCACAAGCGTACAGAAGAAAGTCCAGTTCTCCGCCCTCTTGGAAGGCCATAGGGAGGTCTATTATCAATAAAGCCTTCCAAAAATGCACAATGTCTTAGGATGCTACACTGGGAAGAAAATTATTGTCATGAAGGAAGTCTGTGTTACGCTGTTATGAAGAGAATGATGGAATTTAGTCTACAAGCATTCAAAGCACTGCCCCTGTTTCACCAGACTCATTTTTGTTTTTTAATTCTGAGTTCAGTTTTATAGGCAATGATTATTTATGCAACTTGAAATCAGAGATGCAAACTAAAGTGTCCACATAATAATTTTCAGTGATGCTTAAAACTTTGAATATATTTTTAGCTACATTTTTTCACCGAACTACTAAATTATCATGCTATTTAAAAAAAAAAAATCATCAGTTCTGTTACAGGCCAAAAAAATTACTTATTGAATTTTGAAAGTAAAAATCAGCTAATGTTCACTGATGTTGCTTCATTTCTTACAATATTTAATTGATGTTTCCTTTATGTATATGCATTACAGCTCACAAACAGAACACTACAGACTGAGAAGATGACAAGCAAGCACTACAGAATATGGAAAGCAAGTAGCTGCTGTTGGGAGGTTAGCAAGAAAGTTAAAATGTTTCAGACACTTTCACATGGAAAATGAAAGTAATGGGGAGAGAACAGAAAAAAACAGAAACAGGTCATGAATTTAAGGCAAAGAAAATGGGAAACACCTACACTAACAAATGGAGCAGTGACTCAATGCTTACAAGAACTGCACTGAGAGCCAACTGCTGGTGAAATTCAATATAAAATGCTTTTATTACATAAACCACCTCCCTACTATATATGAGTATGACCCCTGAAAGCAGTTTATAACTGCATGAAAAATATGCACTTACACAGGACATTGCTGTGCTGTAAGAGT
Source organism: Crypturellus tataupa (assembly GCA_034781795.1). Classification (NCBI taxonomy): domain Eukaryota; kingdom Metazoa; phylum Chordata; class Aves; order Tinamiformes; family Tinamidae; genus Crypturellus; species Crypturellus tataupa. The sequence continues at coordinate 1,961,737 of JAWLRI010001005.1, forward strand.
AATAATTATTACAAGCTGTAATTCTGCTATATATCACTAACTGAAAAAAAAAAAAAAACCCAAACTGCATTTATCAAATAGTAAGTTCATTAAGTCCCACAAAATATCTCAGGCTACACTGGTATATACTTGACATATACCAGTGTAGCATGATTTTTTAGTAAATTTTGATGTATTTAAATCAAATCAATATGTTAGTATCTTCATCTAGGCTCACCGTCTTGCTGCCCTGTCAGGCCAGGATTAAGGAAAATAGCAGGCTTTCCTAATGGCTGTCATACGCACTAATCCTCTCCGGAGTATATACAATGGATAGATACAGGAAAGGCTGGTGGACAACTGCCATTTACTTGGACCTAACTATTATGCTAACTAATACCAAGAGGATTTTCAAGTGAAGTTGTTAATTCTATAGATTGTGCTAGTGGTGTTGCTGATATCTCTGTGATAAATCTAGGAATGCAGTGGCCACAAAATTATTTTGGCTTTTAAATATAAGTTATCAACACTATTATGCTTCATCGCAAAATAAGAAGTGAATTGGTATCTGTATTTGCACTCAAAATATTTACTTGCCAGTAATTAACAGTATTACTGCTATAGGATTTTAAAGAAAATATATGATAATTATTCATTCATAATGTCAGTGAGGACTTGGCATTGAGTAACTACTACTGCGTAGCTACAGGAGTTGATCTTTACACCAACCTCATTCTGCATTACATAAACACAGAGTAACGCAGACAGCAAATAAAAAATAAACCGGGTTTAAATGACCACGAAGCTGAGTTTAAATGTCTTGAATGATATTTACTTACAGGTATTGGAACAACACTTGCCAGCCATAATATCAGAGCACCACTGCAGAGATTTAATTATGATTTTTTTTAATGTTGGTTCAAATCCCAAATTGATTTTAACAAATAACTAATTTGTTTCTGCTACTAGCTTCATTCTTAGTTAACAAAAAGGTGTCTGACAAAAACAGACACCTTCTATTCTTGTTTTTATATAATGTGTATAAATATCATCTGCAAAATCATCTTAAAAAGTAATTGACTTGGCTTTCAGACTTGCATCAAAATATTAACCAGAGAGACAATCACGTGGACTTTGTATAGACTTCCAACTTGTAATGTGAACATTTTTTTCTTCTATTCATCAGGTAGTATATTCTGATGAAAAAGTTACTGCACTACTAAAAGGGATGTTAAATCATTGGAGGATTTTTCAGATGATGCTACATAGGCAGTCTCTCACATAAATAGGGACATTTTCAAGATTTGCTACCCATTTTTCATGCAGAGTCACAAAACAAACTTCCTCTTGTGTCTGTTAGATTTTCCATGTCAGCACTTTGCTGCAGATAAAAAACGCCTAAAGCTTTTGGTCCACTATAATAACATTTTAACATGTAATATAAAAGCCTTAAGAAGGAAAGCAGCTGTTTCACAGAATTTCAATCGCGCTGGAAGTCTGCAAATTTTCTCTCTTAACTGGAAGTTGCTGAACGATATTCAGCATCTCAGTTACAAATCTAGATGCTCAACTGCGTCAATTTTTTTTTTCCTGGAAATAAACCAACTTTGGCTTTCTAGCATAAGTTTAAATTTACCAGTTTAAATTTACCTGATCATGTAACAGAGTAAAGTGCTTTTCTACTTTAGTTAAGAAAAGATGTTAAAAAAGCATCAGTAAGATTCAATTAATTACATATAGTGAAACTATGCTACTAAACCAGAAAGAGAAATGGCATAGTTAGCAATGTCTCAAGAAAAGACATGGTGTCTTTGCCTCCACAGAAAAAAAGCCTGTTACTTGGTTTCCTATCTCTGACAAGCAGCAGCAGCCAGCTGGCCAAAAAAACAGCTTATAATGGGCTGTTACCTGTTACTTTGGCTGCCGCTCATCAGTGAAACACAATGCAACAGGTTGGGGAAAGCAGCACCTGAACAGGAAAGACACTGCAAATCTACTGTGCACAGATAACGTTTTATATTTTCACACTGTGAAACATGGTCCTGGGAAACAAAACTAAGATGAAAGCAGATCTCACATATGTGCATTGTGGTGATCAGTGTGGACTAGTAGTATAATGGAAACTCCACTGTAAGCCTCATTCCTCTAAACATATTGATGCCTTTTGGTATGTAGGCTCACAGACACTACAACTGCTCACATTCCCCAGCATCTAGGAATTGTATGTAACCCATGTGAGATGCCCTTCTTATTATACCCTCTCAAAACTGGAAATATTCTTACATACCATGTAGAGAATACATGTATCTGTCAGCTACCCGCCCGCGTGTACGAATTAACAGAAAAGTAAAGCTTGTATCATATCTTTACTCAGGGCAATCAGACAACTCATTTGTATCCTCATTCATGTCACTGAGTATTCAGAAGAGAGCACTGGATGAATCTCCCCAAAGGAATTTTTTTCTCAATCTGGAGATTCATTTCACAAACTGTTCTGAATGGCCATAAATATTAGAAGCTTTCATAATCGAAGACTAAAATTTCCTAAAATGGAACATGCTGTATTTTAGAAGAGGAAATTTTAAAATATTTCATTTACTTCTTGTTATTACAAGATCCAAATTTTTCATTAGATGCTAATGTCACAAAAAGTGCCTCAACATTTCTTTCTGGAACTTTCTCTTTTTCGGGAGGAGACGCATCATCTGGTCTGGATGGTTTGCTCTCCGCTGTTTTTTACTGCAGGTATGCTGTTGCACTAAATGGTAACCAAAACCGTAATATCTACCAGAAGAAAAAAAAAAAAAAAAAAAAAGGTTGCACTTACTTTAGCTTATTGATCCTGACTTCTGTAGTATCAGTAAGATTTTTTGTTTCCTCTTTCCAACGATTTGTTGCTTTTTGCTGAGCTACTAAGAGACGTCTCAGCTCAGCGGTGGACTTTTGACTACTGTCCTCCATTTCTTTAAGTCGAGCTTCATATCCGTGTTCTTTCACAGAATGCTCATGTTCCATTGTGCTTATCTGGAAAAAAGTACAAATATGACACTGTCAAGCTGCTCACACCCCTTCTCTGCCCCTCTATTTTTTTTTAAACACTCGAGTGAGATTTATAACCATTTGCTTTAAGCATGTAACACACAATAATTAAACTTGTAATTATATGCTCAAATAGAAACATGCTCCCAAAGCCAATTTAAGCAAATAGTACAACTGACAATAAAGGATAATGAGCTGGGTGTCCTTATTTTTGTAAATAAACTTTATCCTTCTCCCTTGTGTTTCCTCCACAGAAACACATCCTTTCTTTTTCATCTGATAAAAATATGTTAGGATTTTCTTAACTGCATCTAAAATCCTGTTTGATAGGACAGGCAATGACCTGGTATATACTTTATAACCTCTAAACTATCGTTTATGAAACTCTCAGCTTTTGGACTGTTTGCCCAAAGGGTTCTGGAGCTGCAACAGGACTTCCTACTGACATCTGACTTTTCTTCTTAGTTGACAGCTTTGGCCCTTTGTGATAAAAAGTAGTAACTGCATTTGAGATGGTTCCCATTCACAGGCTAGTAAGACCACTTACAGAGGTCTCCCTTCTTGTGGTAGGTTCTTAGATCTCTTTACATTCCTCGAGCTGTGAGCACAGGGGAAAGTACCGGCAAATACCTTGGCTTTATATATTTAAAAATCATGTCAAGCATCAAAACTGTTATTCCCTTCAAAAGTTAAAGGTTGATCTGCTGAGTTAGCTATCGATGCATTCAGTCTGTTTAGGAGCATTTAACGGAACACCTTAAAAAAAGAAAATCTTTTTTGAGCTAAGTGTCTTGTTTGCACTTATTGATCCAAAAACCTGTACAGTTTGAACAGATTTGATCCTACCCTTCAGGTCGTTTCGAAAATACAGAACCCATTTGACAGCTACACTATTAAAATCATTGTTAGTGAAGCACTGCTCTAATAACATGGTAAACACAAAAGTAAAGGAACAAAAGCAGCATGAAACCTCCGGACTAAAGGTCAGAGATTCGTAATGTATTATAAACAGTAAGTAAATGAAGCTCTATAATTGGAATAAATAAGCAAATCCACTTGAAGGAAATTACGTTCTTGCTTGATCTATTCACTTTATAAAAGCAAAAAATATTTGGGTCTTCTTCTTAGTAGAACATAATGCATACTAAAGTACAATTTAACTAGCAGCGGGTGAGCTACCAAATAGATCCTGAGCATTACAGCATTACAACAAAGCAACGATACCTACAAAGCAGAAAACAGGAAGTATGACTTAAGCTTTCACCCCCGACGTAAACTTGCATTCATTTTTTCATAGGAATGCTGTCTTACTAAGCAAAAAATATTTTTATGCTTAAATAAAATTAAAATCTAAATACCATTATTTTAGCTTTTTGTTGAGCCTCCATGGCCAGTTTTCTTAAGTCGTCCATTTCTTTTTGCAATTGTTCATTCTCTTGTTGAAGTTTTAGTCTTTGTTCACTGACAGAGCCACTCTTTTCTCTTTCAGAATCCAGAATGCTTTGCAATTTACAGATCATTTCCTGGAGACGAGATTTCTCTTCTTCAGAGCTGAAAAGAGAAGAAAAGTCTTGTTTGAAGATTTATTCAAGAATTGACTCAATTCTATGTTTTTCTAGGGTTATTTTGATCCAGTTGTGATGGTCTGAAGAAGAAAAGGAAGACAAAGTTTGTAGGTACAGTAATGAGTCTAGTAGGGTATTGCTTATATCTTGCAAGGTTCATCAAAATGAAGAAATGGATACTCATGAAAGGCACAACAGTGGGAAACAATTCACAACTGGTACAGAAACGGGAATCAGAAAACTGTTTCCGTCAATAAAAGAACAAAAAGTTGTTAAAGGAATATACCAGGAAGCAAAATGGAAGAAAAAAAAAAAAAAGGAGTTCTCAGGAGTTCTTAATATTTCATCTATGGAACTCTTCCATAAAATGTTGAGAAGTATCTACACCAATCTATGTAATAATGAGATATCCAAGGAATAATATTAGTAATTATAATTTAAACATTTTTAAGCTGTCAATCAGTACAGGAATGCCAGGACAGCGTTGCAATGAAGCACCATAATAAGCTTACATAGTGAAAAGTTTTTTTCCTCCAATAGCTTCTTTTAGATAGTCCTAGAGAAAATATATTAGGACAGACAGATTTTTGGTATGACCCAGTACTGCAGTTCTCTTGTTTCTTCCTGAATTTCTTATATTATTATTATGAAACATATATACACTCAAATATTACAATGGACTTTACAGCTGGGAGTATGTAAAAGTCAGCAAAGACCTTTAGCGAGGGCATTCATGAAACAATCTAATATTGAAGCCAACTCAGTGAAAAGCCAACATGAAGCAGGAGATTTTAATTTTTATAGAATTCCCAAATTCCCAACTGGGTATTGTTCTAAGGAAGAGGCAAGATTTATGATTACGATTTAAACTTCTAGAGAATCCTACACATCTCATTCTAAAAACAATCTAGTCTGACAATGTATAGCATACTATACTTTTTACTGTTATATTTTTTGAATTCCTGTAATGCCTATGAGTTTTTAAGACAGAATTGAACACAACATACCATGTTGTGTGCAGACCAGGACACACCACACCACAGATGAATTTATAAAGCAATAATTTGCCTGAATATATTATAGAGAGTAACTTTCCCTAGTAACAGTATTTGAAATGCAGTGATATTTCAAAAATAAAATTTGATTTTCATTCCTTTGTAAAACAAGTAAAATCTTAAGATTCTACTGTGTGTTATTCCCTTTTAATGTTTTTAAAAGGATTCATAACTGCCTTGCTTAAGAAATGCAGAAATATGGTAACTTACTACTATTCCTGCTATTGGTTAAAAATACATAACAGAAACCTAACACAATCAGCAAGAGGCTTTAGATTAGGCAGAAAAAGCTTCATTAAATAAGGACTTGCAGAACATCCATTACTTACTTCATTTCCAGTTGCTTCAGTTTATTTTGTGTTGTCTGTAGGCTCAGCTGCAGGTCACCTTTTGTACATTCTGCAAGTAGGTATTTTTGATGCAGTTGCTCTAGTTTTCTACTGTCAGATTCATGTCCTCTGTCTTCCCGATAAATCTAAAGAATAAACTTACATGTGAGATGGTCCTTACTTTTACACCAGTGATTGACAGTGTAGTACTAATAATGAGGCTACTGCTCATTGTGGCCTATTTTCCAAAGATCTAGAACAAAATTGTATTTCTAACAATATTCCATCCTGCTGTTACTGGGAAAGAAGTTTCAGAGTTCAAAGATTCAGTTATTTTTTTTGTATTGAGCTTAAGTTTATTTGGGACATTTACCTACATTCTTCTGCATTACATCACGCATCTCTCTTTACCTTTTACACTATCCAAGGAACAACCTATTTCAGTTTACTAGTACAGCTTTTAAATGCTTTCCAGATTAAAAAAAAAAAAAAGAAAAAAAAACATAATGGGTGCTTAATGGTCTTGGTACACTCAAGAAAATTTAATGAAAAATACGAAAATAAATTAAGGATAGCAGTATAATCTTTCATCCCAATACCAGGGAGAAACCTGGAAACAGTCAAGAGATCTTTTCTTTCTAAAGATATGCACAAAATTGTCTTACCTTTTCAAGTTCTTCTTCCACTGCTCGCTTTTCTCTAATGACTCGTTCAATTTGACTCTGTTTTTCTCCACATTCCTTTTTAAGAAAGTAATTTTTCATTTTAAATTTTAATCAAAATAAATAATAAAACACATTATTTGCAGAAAGAAGCAAAGGTCAAGAAATTCCAAAGCCAAAACTCGCCATTGCAAATGTAATTCTCATGGCAGGTGGGGACACATTTGATTATATTTACTTGCTCATTAATTTTTCCATGGGTTGAGGCTCACTAACTCTACAGAAATGTAAAATTAAACTTCTCAAAAAAATTCAATCCATAGGTGCTTATGAACCAAGCTCTTTTGGTTTCTCATAAGTTTACTGTAAGTTTCGAGTTCATTCAAAAATATCATAGTTGTGATGCAAAAACTTTCTCTTAGCGTATTTTACTAACTTCCTATATTTCATTTCTACACATCCAACTATGGATTTACAATAATCACCTTTCCATAGTTCAATTGTTCCTGAAGGAAACAGGGTTTCCTTCACAAGAGAAATAAATGCTAAAGCACACTATTTTGTCATTTACTAATCTCAGCATAAATATGTTTGTGAACTGTGGTTAAAATATACATAACTCAAGGAAAAAACTTACACAAAAAGTTGTTGTATTTACAAAAGCATGTTATTCCCTGCAAAGGCCGCCAACATGCATAATAAAAGAAAAATACACACAAGGCAAATTTGCACATTAAAAATGATTTTTCAATGTATAGGATCTTTATCCCTATAAATGAATCCTGTGCAGCTTGCAGAACAGTCGCTTTTATCAAGTAATATTAATGTCTCAAAACCCACAGGAGGCAAAGTACTATTTCATAATAAAGCATAATTCTAGACAATTACTTTTCTCTTATTAATCTTGAGATTTATGTAGGACTCTCTCTATACACAGGATTACTTCTACCTTATTTGTTCACCATCTTTTATGCCAACCAAACTGTACAGAAGAGCTGTGAAGTTGCTCTACAGAGGTAACGTGGAAATGCTTTTGCAGCAGTACTAAACTAGTGCCCTTACTACCTCTGATCAGACAGATTAGTCTGACGCTAGTCAAAACCAGCATATATGATTACAGACATTATGGGGCTGTTGGGGCTGAACCCCAAATTTTCAGAAGCAGTTAGGAAAATTACTGGTAGCCGTCATGAAAATGTACATGCAGTCATTTCCAGACTACTGTAAAAATGTATAATTTTTAGAAAAAAACCTCTCATTTAGAGTAAGAAAAAAATATAAACAAAAAAGCAACTATTTCTGATGTACTTTCTAACAGATTTCAATTGACTGATGTACACACATGAAAAAGCATAGTAGAGTCAGTCGATTCTTTTTTCCAGCTAGTCACTAATAGCTTCCACTTAATTATACTGAGGAACACCAGCTTAGAAATAAATAGACCAATGTTTTCATCTTGCCTAAAAGTTTTAAACATATGCCTAAATCCAAGAATCCTTTCCTCACAAAACTGCTAACAACGTGCTGCTTGATTTTCATTTTAGGTTCTTTTCCTATGTGGCTTGATATTAAGTCACAAATAAAAAACACTAGAATGTAGTGTTTTATTTGATCAAAAGCTGGAATTCTCAAACGTTTTGTTATCAAAACGTATATTCATCAGTCGAAACCATACCATCTGAAGAGCAGAAAGTTCTTCCGTTAGTCGAGAAACCTGCACATTATACTGTTTCTTTGCAGAGTCTACCTGTAGTCAAAAACAGAGTAAAATTAAAATGTAATCCTGTAAGGTCAACTGTGACTCCTGCATATATATTTAGTATTTCCTCCTCCTTCTCTATAAACCCAAGAAGGCTGAGCAGTCATAATCTTTATTGGTTCTCTCATTAGTTGGAATAACCTCCAAGGCACTTAGAGAGATCATACAGCACAGTATTTGCAGTGCTAACATTTCAAAGAGAATAGACCTGAATCTGCAAAGTTAAGGAGCTCTGTTCAGGTAACTAGCTCAGGCAACAGAAACTGCTCAAAGAATACCAAAGACTGAGACTTTTTCAAATTTACCTTGATTTGGAATGAGGTCAGCTGCAAATGTATGAGCATTCTATGCAAATCTGAACCTAATCTAAACTGTTCTACAGGCACGAGGTGATGTTTGACTTGCAGAGGACACTATTATTACAATAATTCAATCACACGTCTGTGTTCACTCTGATGCATTCTTGAAAAATAAAAACAAAAATAACCCTGCAATAAATTACCCTGGAATCTATATCCTTCTTATTATAAATATTGAAAGCTATATTTCAGAGTAAACTCTGACTTCATAACTGATTCTTTATGAACAGGATAACTTACTGCCTTTCTAATTTTTACAGCAGTTTCTTCTGCAAGTTGGATCATTTCTTTTTTCATCTTTTTGATTTCCTCTTCCTTTTGTTTTTCCCCGAACAGAGCCTAGAAAACATAATAACTTGAAATAAAACTGATAATACACTAATGTTAAGATAATCTCCAGCACTGAGAAGAAACCACACAGCCTCTGTTCAAAAATGTCCCTTTTCCATCTACTTTGGAGTAGCTGAAATAGGAACACAAGAACACAAGATCAGTGAGAACCTTTTGCACCAAATGTGCATTCCTGTAAAGCTGAAACAAGCAAAAAGCTTATGGCAATGAATGCCTTTTTTTTTTTTTTTTTTTTTTTTTATGGGGATCAAGCATAGGTAAAACATCAGCTTCTTTTTCTCTCTGTTAGCAAGAGCCTAATATGTTAAGAGAATTGCAGAAGATCACTATATAAAACCAACAAAATTTGGAAAGTTATGAGGAAGTGATGAAAATGAAGGAAAATGCTCAAAAAATGCCACATATAGACTTCCTGAATGACAAAAAATACAAGAGAAGACCGTGAAAGTACAGCAAGATGAGAAGGAAGTGCTTGTTGGGCACAGTTAGGAAAATGTGGGGCATGCAATAGAAAAGAGCTCTGTTCTTTTCTAATAATTTATCTCAAGTATCACAGTACTTCTTTCAACTTCAACTGTCCCTACTGCTGTCTTCTGCTTTTCTGTTACTGCCAAGTGCTCATAATTTCAGGTTTCTCAGGGGCACCACCTCCAGCTACAATGACCCTTTACAATTTATTCTGATCACTTTGCTCTTATGTGTAACAAGAATAACAGTAAGTTGCTGGCTATTATAATCTACTGGTGTTTGTAGGTTTCATTAATACTCTAATCTATTTTGAAAGAAGGTCAGGAGGTAGCAAAACCTGTTAAAGAAGTTAGTCCTCTTTTCTGGGAGACAGGATCTAACTCCTTGGTCACAGAGTTGAAATCAGAAAAAGCAAAAAGGACAATGCATTAATTTTAATATTCTAAAACATAAAACTAAAAAAAATATGTTCCCAGGAGAACACCCAGTTTGAAAAGCAACTTCAGACTAAAAGAATGGGTACTAGTCTCCTTAACTGTTCTATCCAGAAGAGAATGCATTCTAAGATTCTCCACCTTTTTTTTTCACAGGAGTTAAACTAAGCTGAGCTTCCTTTACTGATGGACGTGCATTAAAGTTCTGCCTTGCCAGCAAACACAGTTCAAGCTATTTTTAATACTTCCAAAGGCCTGATCTGACTGAGCCAAAGCTTCGCATTAGAATAAGAGAGTGCCTATATCAGACAAAAAATTAGCAAAGCCCCATATTCTCTCTCTGAAAGGATACTTCAGAAGAGGTAAAACTGGCAAAACCAGGTACTTCAGGTACTTTTTTGTTGTTTTTTTTTTTTTAATGAATTGATGTGTCAGGTCCTCCCGGACTACAGACTGTCCTAAAGAAGTTTTGGTGCATTCTTTGATCATGAATTTGACTGTTTGCATATCTATATTTTTGCCATACACATATCCTATAACAGTGCAATTCCATATCATATCCAAATTGTTTTAAAGTCTCTCCAACTTGCTAAGCTTCTTTACTGACCTCTCTAGTACTTTCTTAGGTTACCTATACCTTATCTGAGATGCGCTGAACAGAACTGCATGTGAAGGTAACACGGTGCTTAAAAATTTATTTTCAACTCTCTTTCCTAACACTCCATTAATTGTTTTGACTATCACTGATGACTGAGAGAATGTATTAATAAAAAATATCTGCAGCAAATGTGAAACTTCTTTTTTGGATAGTAACAGGAAATTCAGCCCAGAGTAAAGTATATGCGAATTTCAATCTCATTTGGTATTTTATTATCCACTACCAGGCACCTCCAATTTTTTTTTTTCCTGCAAACTTCACCTGTTTATTGCACAACTACTCTTCCAGATTTCTTAAAAATAATTAAGATTTGAGCACAGAACTAAATCTACTGGTAACCTACATTCATCATACAAAAAAAAAAGTCCCTTTAGCTTTTTAGCTCTCTTTAACAAGCTATATACGCATAACAGTAGCTTCCTTTTTTCTCCAACAAACCAATTTGTTTAAAAGTATTGATGAGAAACACTAACAGAAGATTTTCAATATTCAAATAGAGTATACTTGGATTGCCTTTATCCAGGCACTCATATTCTTTGAAATGTACAGCGTATGACAAGTTTGAATAATGCACAAACATGTATCACAGTTTCTTTTTTCTGCATTACTAACTTGAGTACTAGAGAAACAGAAGAAATTTAATGGTGCATACATGCCTGTGTATATGAGTATATTAACTGGCACTTACAACTGTGAGTGATAACAGTGTTCTAATATCCAGGAAATACATTCATTCATTGACTTACCTGACTTTTTTGTAGGTTAGCATCTTCTAAAAGTTGTATGCTATCCTGGACTTTTGTAACAGCATTATACTTCTCCTTTTCTAGACTAGCACACTTTGTCTGAAGCTCTCTGATCTGTTTCTCCATTGCTGTTCTTTCTGTCCTCAACTGCTCAGCATCTTGGACAGCAACACGTAATCTACAAGACAGTAATACTTTTTTTTTTCACTTCACAATAAAATAATTAAGACACTTAAATTCTTTCAAACTACTTTTCACATTTAGAAAATATTTATTTATCAATTGTCAAAATTTCATTATGGACTTTCTGCTTGTTTCTGGAGAAATTGTTTAGGTTTAGTACCTAAAAAGAAATGGAACTAAAGGAGTTAACTCAGATATCTAGTCTCAGAAGATCCTTAGAATGTTGCTATCAAGGGATATATCACTGAAAAATGTTTTATATTAGAACAGAAGAGATCAACCTCAGAAGGGATAAAGTTTTCCTTTGTGGGAAAAACAGAATAATTAGATGTGGGCAATGAAGTTGCAATGATACCATTAGAACCTGAAAAACACTAGTAATTTTACAATAGCTCAAAATTTCTTGTTGTTTAATTATGATTGTCAGTATTGCTTGGCATGAGAGAAGACCAGACAGTCTCTGTGGTATGCTCAAAAAAGAAAAAAAAAAAAAAAACAAAAAAAAAAAAGCCACACCAAGTTCTCTAAGTGCTGCTCATTCACTAAAGTGCCTGGTTCTAAATGTACACAGCACAACACTAGGGCTGCCCCTTCAAGTAGCAATGTTTAAGAGAAAACATACATGGAATGAGAGCTGCATTAAGCACAATTTTTGGAGAACCAAAAAGCCCATAGAAAGTAATACAGCTAGCCAGTTCCTTAAGACATTCCAAAATAAACAGAAAAGCCTCCACAGTGCTTATGATAGGAAAATTCATTAAGTAGAGGCAGCTGTACAAATCCTTGCAACTCTTCAAGGTAACAGCTGGCCATACAGTGACAAAGTGGCCAGGTAATTATTTGAGGTTTAGAGTTATTGAAGAATCTGCTACTCAAATCCACAAAACTGTGACCAAGAAGAGTAGATGAAGTCACACAAGCATTTTAATAAAAAAAAAATCCTCTTAGCTTTCAAGTCATTTGACTGTTTTTAATAATTAAATGATTGTTCATGATACCTGAATCAAAATTAACATACTCAACAAAATGTGAATGGTAAATAGATGTCCTCTTTTTCCTCCATTATAGCCAATGAGATGAGCTTGTATGTTTTATAATTTTAAATTATACGAGAAACTGTTAGGAAAAGTCAAAGGGAAGAACGAATATAACAAAAAGTAGCCAAACATAAAACATCTGTATCTTATGAAAACACAACCACTCAAAAATACCAAACCCCGGTGCTGAGGAAAACATCATATTTTATATCACTTGCATGCAACCTACTAGTAACATTCAACAAGATATCTTACCTTGTTTCTAATTGTTTTATACTAGACTGCATTTGCTGCAAACGTTTGTCAGCGGCTTCTTCTCTCTGCTGAGCAGATACCATATCTTCCTCCTAGAAAAAATACATTACTTAGACATCGTCTGAGCTTTACTAGCAAAAAACAAATTAGAGAACGTTTTGAGATTAATTATGCAATATCAGCATTCAGGTAACTGATTAACCATTTAAATTCAACAGACAATTATTCCTTTCTCTATGATACCTTTCTCTCCAATTGGCCTTGAAGCTTCTCTGCCAATCTAGTCATTTCATCAACCTTAGCAATTGCTGTTCGCCCATCAGTTTTAGCTTGCCTGTGGAAAGAAAACAGACTATGAATTAAACATCAATTATTACAGGGAAAAACACATTCTATTACAATTTAATTGAAACAAGTGTGAAGGGCAGTCAGACTTCAAAACAAAACTCCTCATTCAGGGCAGCACCTACTTTTTCCTCCATCAATTTAATATGCACCAGAGTAAGAGGAATGCTACATTCATTAAAACATTTGACTTGTGGAAATGACATTGCTCATTCTATTACGGCTAAACAGGATCATATGCATGTTGAATAAATATTTGGGAGGACCAGGTAAACAAAAATTTGATGTGATTCAACAACTTACACAATCAGCTTAAAATATTTTAAAGAAAAAAATGTTCTTCAGAATTGGATTTTACTTGTTAAAGCAACTTGGACTAGAAATTAAAAACAAATCAGTAACTACTTTGGTAGATTTTAACTGATAGGCTTTGTAATCTGATGATGCTTGACAAAACAGCTGAACCAGGAAAGTAACAAGAATGGACTACAGCTATTGAATCACACTTCCTCCTCATTACAAAAGCTTATTTAAAGGAGCATCCCTGTTACTTCTCTGATACAAACAGGGAGACAAAACAGGACAGAAAGACAAAATCCTTCCACCAGAGCTGACAAATGTAACCAGCACCTGTAACTGGAGACCCCAAACTGTTCTGAGTGTGCATTTGCCCCAAAGTCATAATTCTGGGAGGAGATAAAAATGACAAACTCTGCTTGCAGCGAGCACCTGCCTGACTAAACACTAACAAGGACGCATGTCCTCAGCAAGATACAAGCCAGTAGAATTGAGGGGACAGTACAAGTACAGAACTAGAGTTTTCACATATCCAGCAGGAAGAGTATGGAAATAGTGGATCCAGCCCACCTAGATATGTGAGCCTATGCCCACCCATGCTTCCTCAGAGAAGATGCATACTCCTCTAAGAACAAACAAGAATGTAGATGTAGATGATCACAACTCAGGGGGAATTGGAGAAGGTGGTCATTAATACTTTGTAAATCCATGGTAATGTGGTTTAGCTGTTGCCTTGCTGATGTTTGTGAATGTACAACTTGTTGAGTGTTAGTAACTATGTGCTCTTACTAAAAAGGACTGCTTCAATATGACTTTAAATGACATCCTTCCTCTAACACAACCCTCTTAAATCTACTGTTTTGAAATGTGAATGAAAATGATGGCGCCACCTCAGCAGAAAACACAGATGAGAGACTCACCTGGACATATGGAAACTCACTTACTACAATTTCTGACTTTTCATAGAACAGCAGCATAGGAGCTCTGGGTAAAGTTCAGAGGATGATCACTATTAGTTTTCAAATCTCTTTTGTATTAGCCATGCTGCTTCTAACTTCAACACCTTGCTTGCTGAAACAGCAGTCGAAGCAGAAAATACACATTCCACCCTACCACACACACTCAACTGCCATGTAGAAAGTTTATATAGAACCTTGTGTACTAGGAACTAAATATTAAATCGGCCCCTGGGGTTATCATCCTCTATCTCCAGTTATTTCACCTAAAATATTATCATGGAAGAATTTCATAAAACTCAGAAGCCTGCCTACTGAGGAGTTTATATTTGCTTCTACAAAACCAAGAAGCAAGATCAAGGAGTTGAAAAGTGTAACAGAACTAATTCAGACAAAAAATGTGGCTGCCTAGCTGCATCTAGCATGATTTCATTTGCACCTATCAAAACTGTTGGATTCTAGAAATAAAGAACAAAGACTGAATACTAATGAGATCTGCTTACTGAGTGTCTAGGAAGTAATTTTAGTTCATGAGTTAACTGCTTTCATATTCACTTACTAGAAGTTAGTCAATGTGAGACTGAAGATGCACACCTGAGTAGTACCACAACAGTGACTCAGTACTAGGCAAAGAAATCCTCCAACTAGAGATATGAAAGTGTTCTACTTTCCATTAAAAATGAAACAGTAGCAGGCACAAGGAATTTGCAGACAGCAGAGTTGGAAAAAACTTTATTTTAGCATATATCTTATATAACATTAGGCACATCTTGTGCTTATTGCGTTTTCATCTCTAAACCATGCTACTTTTACACTGCGCTGTGTAAAAATCTTGGCCAATAAAATCAGAAAACAGTTGCCCTCAAAACACAATTTAGTTTTCAGTGATTAATATAACTCCGCATTAGTAATCAATTAGCTAAACTGTAAGTAGCAATTTATTAAATAGTTGGTGAAAGTTTAACACTAGAAGCAGTTGAGTTTTATTGCTCTTACAGCAAGAATGTTGAGATACAACCAAACTTTAAGTGATCAATTTCTAAATGAGTAAATATTGAACATGAATGAATGAGTTCAGGCACTCTAAACTTTTATCTTTGCTGTAGATAACAGCACACAAGAGCTGTCAGAGCTCTAAGGGATAGGGTATACTAGATTTCTTATAATGCTGAACTTGGAATAACTCTCTCAACCTTCACATAAATAAGCACTTAGGGTAAAATACCAGATGCTCTTTGTATATTTTCTATGTACTTTGAAGTGGAAAGAGAAAGGCTGCATCAGACTTTCACTTGAAGCCATAAAATTATCAACAGCACACATTTAATTAAATAGTAACATTATCTGTAAAAGCACTATGCAAAACTGTATGCAATGAACACATGCAAACATATATGGTCAGTCATTTACATAAAAGTTTGTTAGGTTCTACAAATTAACTATACAATTTTTTGGTGTGAAGTTTTTCCACAATCAATATCATACAGAAGATAGCACAAATAAAACAGTAGTCTACTTTGAACACTGATTACAGCATCAAGCCACAAAGAAGAATTTTAATCACTAGACAAATGAATACTTAAGACACATCTTGTGGAAGTACTTTACATGGGTACTTTAAAAAGCTTTAGATAATGCTACACAAAATATTGCTAGTTGATGAATGTTTTCCTTTTTATTGTCAGCTCAAATCTACTGGTTAGAGGAATAGGATTTTGACAACCATCACTAATTATAAAAGTTAACAGATACTCACATTAAATAGCTTGTCTGTAAATACAAAAAGAAAATCAGAAAATTCTCAGGTATTTTCCTCATTTTCCCTGCTATACTTCGAAATAATTAAATCTCCTCTTACCAATAACATCCTAATAGTCTATTGTTTACAGCTCATCTAGAAATAGTGAATGGAATTTTTATTAATATTAAAATAGAGACTTTAACTGAGAACATTCATATTTCACGTTATAATTGATAACTAATTACCCATATAACTGGGTTTTGTGAAAAATTATCTTCTAATAAAAAAGTAGAGTCCATTTTGTTGCAATACTGAACCCTATTCCTTTTAAATCAAAAGTGAAAGGCATTCAATATTTCTATCAGCTGAATGAAGTAATGCTAGCTGGAAGTATCAATCTACACCATCAATAATATACACATTTTTAATAAACTTAAGAAGTATTAACTTAAATCATAATGGCTATCATGATCCCATTAGTTTGACAGTACATAAGGTCTGTGATACAACAATCAGTAAAAAAAAAAAAATAAATGGAAAAGATGCCCAAGCAATTTTTAAATGGCTTGATTTATACCTCAGTTGTTTGCGCAGTTGCTCTAGCTCAACATTCTGAGCTGCTAACGTTTTCAGAAACTGTTGATTGCTCTGCAAAATAAGGAGAGATTTGTAACACATTTTGTGTTTTGTTGGAAGTGACACGTGTTCAAACTTGTTAGAGGACACTTGTATAGAATATAACACCATAAAAATAGCTGATAAATCAGTTTAACACTCCCTAAACTCCTAAAGCTGTAGGGGCCCCTAAGCCCTACAGCTTTTGTAGAATATGATAAAAGGTCAGATGTGAATGATGTTACTTGTCTCCTTCACTCCACATATTTTGGTAGTGTGAGCATGTCCTGAGACAGGGTTTTAACACCTCAGACCTACCCTCAACATTTTCTAACTAGCTACTCTACCATCTAGAGCCCATTGTAGCAATGAGCACCTCAGATGAACCACCCATTGCTTTGACTAAAAGAGGAGGAGATGGGAGGCAGGGAAGATATTTCAATGTAATAGTTTTCAATAACAAAAGATACTTCAAAGAATAAAGTAATCTTTCCTTCAGAGTTACATTTCAGAAGTATGTACAAATTGAACCAAGAAAGAGGGTAGACAGTAGGAAAAAAAAAAAAGATTCCAGTATAGAAGATGGAAAGGGACCTAGACTCCCTAGGGTAGGTTGAGTCTTCAGCAATGGCAGTATTTATCACAAACATCAATCAATAATCACCCAAAACAACCAGTCCTTAGAGGAGACTTCAAACCCAAGCTGCATGGGTTCTTTTCTTAATAGCTACATGTTATAAGGTCTTTATGCTTTTATCCTACACTTTAAGGCTCCAGCAGAAAAATATTACTCAAGTGATCACTGACCACGTAGTTTTACTTACCAACTCTATTCTCTCATTGGCTACATGCAGTTGCTGAGTCAGCTGTTGAAAGCCAGTCAGCTGATCCTAAAAGGAGAATTCATAGCTTCTATTCATTGAGGACAATTAACATAGCTGTAGAGCCAACTTAAAATATTTTCAAAACATATATGCCTGTCATATGAAATCCAGTGCATATTTGCAGATTTGAATTAGATCATTTTTAGCTGACCTATTAGTCTGACAAATTCAGATTTACTGTGAAAAATGTATCCAAATTTTACTGTTGCAAATTGCCTCCTTCACAGCCTATACACTTGGCCATTAAAATATGAAATCTTAACTGAGTAGAGCCTCCATACAGCTACACAAACTAAATAATTACTGTCATTATTTCTGCTAACAAAATATGCAGACATGTACCTCCTTAGAATAAAAATGCTTCTATGACAGGCTTAATTAGCTCTTAGAAATATCAGAACATCTTGTGTCCATACTTAAAATGGTTCAGTTAAACTCTTGAGCCCCCAGGCTTGAGTTCTGCCTTTCAAGGAACATTAAACTAATTAAACTAAACTCATCTTCATGATACCATGAAGCATGTCCAGAATTGGAATATCTAAATAACCACATGTAAGGAAACCTATTCCAGTTCGTCCAACTCTTACAAAAATCAATTCCAGTTAAAAATCTACTTAAGATTTCTGAGATCATCCAATGCAGATATGTGCATATGCATTTTGTGCATATATTTGTAGTCAGTCACTCAATGCATTCCCTAAGCTACTGTTCATAGACATATGAAATAAAAAGCTTTTCAATTTCCACTCCTAACTGTACAATTATTTGACAAGTTGACAACCACATCTGAGCACTGATTCAGATAAGCCTATTACAAAAAAATAACTACTGACAGAAGACCCAACACACACTTAATTTTGACTACTTACTCATCCACAACCTTTACAGTATAGAAATACTTTCCAAAATAAATATAGATGAAAATTACTTTCTGCTTTTTCTTTTCAGCCACATGAATCTGTGTTTCAGTCATGTGTTGCTGGTACTGTTGCTGGAGTTGATCAAATTCCCGTGACACAGACTGCCAGAGCTGTAGCGCTTGTTCTTTTTCCTACGAATATGCAAAACATGATTGTCTATATAAAGTATAGAGTACATTTAGCTACATACACTATTCTCTAAAAAGATAAGCTTTAACCTTGAGATAAAAGATTACCTTCTATACTTGTCTCTGATTTTGCAGTCACATGAAATACCAAATTCAGCGATAGCTAAACTAAGACAATCTTAGGGGAATCTAGGGGAATCTAGGGGAATGGAATCACATTCCTCCTACCCCATAATCTTTACCAGCTCTTCTCAGAAGTAGAGCTTCACTGTGTTAGGAATGTGTCAATTTCAAACTTAAATAGATACTTACTTTAGGCTTATCATAGCACAATACTCAACATTAAAATTACAATATTAAAACTTCAAAATTCATCCTTCAGATTAACATCTACTTAATCCTGTGAAATGGAAGTAATGCATCTGTAATAATATTGAAATATCAGTATTCCACATATGGTTGCCTCATTTCAAACAACAATGCTTTTGATCAAATATGCTAGTCAAAGTGACAAGTAATTGAAAAAAATTGAAGGAAGCAGAATTTTATTTCTTGGACAGGAATTCAACATTAAGTGATCAGCTCAGAAACTACCAGCACAAAATATGAAAGTCTCCCTGAGGATACAAAACCAACAATTTTTCAAGTCGAAGTCAGTAGTGTAAGCACTTGTTTCTTCACCTACAGAAAAAAATCAATAGGGCCTCAAAATTGTCTCAAGAAACTGTTATAAAAAATCATAACCAAGAAATGAAATTGTTTCCTCTAGTCTGCCAAGGGGGTTACATGAGCAATAAACCGGTGCAAATGTTTCATCTCAGACCTGACTGGCCAGTTGTAATTGTTCTTGAAGGTTTCTCACTATTTCTTCATCTGCAGAAACATCAGTCCCCATAAACACAAAAGAGGGAAGAGCCTCCAGTTGCTTCTCAATAGCCTCTTTCAAGTCTGCATGGAGCCTGAAATTGAAAGAATGATGTATAGCAAATTATTTCCTCAACAGGAACTTTTGATTAGAAGTACCAAATCTTCAGTTGCTATATACTGTAGCATGTAAATGTATTGTTATATTCTATAAACATGGCAAACACTTTAAAATTGTTTAGTGAACATTTAGACAGACATATGGCTTAAGCTCCTAAATTTGGTGCTGTAATACATATGAAAATCTTGAAAATTCTAACACAAAATAGCTGAAGATCTTGTGTTTAAAGTAGATTTAAAAGAATTATAGGCCTCAGAAAAAGGTCTTTAAGGTTTAGAACAAAAGAGAAGTCCACTGTATAGAGCATTACGTATTTACCTTTCATTTTCCTTGGTGACTTGTTCAAATTTCAGTCTCATCTCACCCATCTGGGCCTAAAGCAAAAGTATTTGACATTTAAGTTTTTGACATTTAAGTTTTAATAATTCATTTCTTCATTATTTCAACTGTAAAAGATAGACAATTTAATTGATTACACTAAAGTAAATTAACTTTTGAGGTTAGAAAAGTCACAGAGCAACTATTAAATTTAAGTGTTAATAAGTCCTGGTAAGAAAGTTAAGTTGGATAATTTTTTATTTCCTAGCAATCTCTACTAAACTCAGCTTTTGAAATTTTTACATTTCTTAATTTTAATTAACTCAAGTTTTTAGAAATACAAGGCTACTATCCAATAGATAATACTTCAGCAAAAAAATTTAAAATTAAGGAGAGGTTAAAAATATTACACTTTAAAGTAGTATACAGCATATCACTTTTCTCCCTTCCATCTTGCTTTTGGATTTTCTGAAAAAAAATAAAACCCTTTTAAAACCCTTGTTTTTTCTGTGGTTTGAACAGTGGACAGTCCCTCCCTCAAAAATAACAGGTAAACATAACCATAAACATAAACAGGAAATTACAATTGGTATTAAGCAATTCAGAAATCTGAATGTATCCACGTTTGCAGGACAGACTACACAGCCAAAATCAGACAAGAGAAAGGTCCCTTTAAGAGAGGCTCAGCTTCCTCATCCGAGTATCATCCAAGGTACTTGCACTGTGCACTTGCACAGAAATAGAATATGCATATATATTTTCACAGTAGTACTTCTCCAAGCAAAATTGACTAGTTTGGACAATCCCACAGTCTTTTTATGAAAAGTTGTCCCTTCATTTCCAGACAGCCCATGGAAAGCACAATGCAGTGATAAAAACATCTAAGTTAACATGAAATAGGACAGTATCCATACCTGATAAAGTTGCAGCTGTTCACTCATCTCTTCCAAATGCTTATCATACTGCGCAATTAGAGGAGAAAAACTAGAAAGCGGAAAAACATGCTTAGAAATCAAACATTTTTTTCTGATAATTGACTTTACAACTTCCTAGAAACCTGAACAAAATAGCCACTTCCCTATTCTTTCTCTTTTCTATCCCAAAGTCAAAATATATTAATAGTTACTACTTTAAAGCAAAATCATGAACAGTAAAATTCCTGCACATCAGAACTAGAACATGTGACATTATAAAGAAATATTAACACTAATACACCATCCAAATTTTATACTCACCACAGAACTAAAACAAAGGTTTAACCCTGGAGTTTGTCATTTCCACATAAAACAGCAGTTAAGTATACTACAAGACAATGTAAAATAATGCAGTTTAATTTGCATACTTTTCACTTCCAATTCTTTTCTCTAATAGTGTTTTTGGATTATTACCATAATATAGAGCAATAATACCTTAAATGTTCACTAGACAAGAAAGGGCATGCTGTTTTCATATTGCAAAAAGGGAATTACAATTACTATTAAGCAATTCAGTAATAGCCTTACAGAAAACTTCATTTTATACACTTTCATTGCAAGACAGCTCAGGCAATAGATAGTTATTTTACTTCTTAGATCCATACAATGTCATCTCTATTTTTATTTTGTAATTTAGAATAATTCTTTCATTCATCCACTACCCTTTAGTTTACAAGCCCTCTATAAAAAAAGCTATGGGAAAGCTTTTGCACGTATCTATTCACAAAACAGAACTGTAAACATCTGTACATAAGTCTGGCTTATTCTGGATATTTGTACTTTTAAAAGTACATGACAGCCTTCTGAATAACCCACAGTACTACCACTTACATGAAAATTGCATTTACCTTTGTTTCATCATTCTGGATTCTGACAAAGCATCAGGTTCAAGGATATCTTCCTGTAATTGAATACTTTACATGTTAATATTTATACTGCATGAAGTTTTAGGTTTTTGCATGTTATCCAAAGCTGCTTGTTATTTTTGTGTAGAAAACACAGATAGTGTACCATGCAATCAGCTTCACATTTATAATCAAAAATTCTGGAAAGCTGCATCAACTTGAAAAAGAATTATCACCAATTCCACTCCTGCAGGTGCTCTGCAATAAAGCATAATTGCATCCAAGAGGAAATCAGCTCATTCTTTGAAGTACTATTAAGGTTTTGTCCAAGTGCTAAATTCATTTCTATGTATCTGAATATCAGAAAAATGCTGATGTCCTAGTTCCTGCACAGATAATCAGTCAGGCTTATGGAACATAACATGAAAAGTTATCTCCACATAAGACTATTCTCTTGGAAAAGGAAAATCTGTAGAAGTGAAATGTCTACTCTGTAGAAATCAATTATTCTTCCTGGGATAGATTACTAGTTCAGTATGATTTAAACTTCTGAAAATGTGCAAAAAACAGTGCAGTTTTATTCTCTTCCTGCTTGATAAAAGTGCAAGCCATACGCAAGTAGTGTGGTTGTACAACAGATAGGAAAGACAACAGTGAAGAGCACTTTATGCAGCAGATAAGCAAAGATATGTTATATGTTATATTTTTTCAGTACAAAAAAAGACCACTAAAATCCCTCAGTTCACATACCTGCTCAGCAGTAGTTCTCAAAAACTTTTCTGTTCCATACTGCTCAAAAGCAGTGTTTAACCCATGATCTGAAAAATACAGTTAAGAATAATACACACTGCATGAACTATTATTTATATTAAGCACTGGCTTAATTATATTAAACACCTGTTTAACAAAGTGGTAGGCTAAAGGCACAAAACACACTTCATAAAATGCTTTCAACTATTTTCATAAAAATAAGAGTTCAAGAAGACTATAGAGCTTGTGTTCCAATAAATTTTAATTCAATTTCTTCCATAGTTTTTCCTTTCTATTTTAGAAATTTGAAAAATAATATTTTGGTCTAAAAACCCACATATGCATGTGGCACATTCTTAATGGCTCATGAAGCCCTTGAGCAGAAGAAACACTCTGTGTGGCCCATGCAGTTATTTGACAGTTAACTTGCTGCAGTTTGAAAGAGCTTCACTAATAACAGAATCTGAGCATTCAAACATATTCAGAAACCCCACCACCTCTAGAATGAACACAAGTGGTTTGTCAGTATCAGCATCATCCGATATAAAGAAAAAGGGACAATACAACTAGTAATATCTGACACTGCTGAGACAGTACACACATTTTAACTTAAAACAACTTCTTGCCTACTTCTTAGTACACATCCCCACAGTTCTTTCAGCAGTTCAAATCAGCTAAAGGAGACTACTGGAAAGAAATAGTGGGAGTGAAAGGGGTAACTCTGTAAAGATGTCAAGGAGCAGTAACGTCAGAAGCAGCTGACCCAGCCAGGTAAAGCACTTCGCAAAGCAAATCCAGAGAAGCCTTAGGCACCATCTTCAATGGACATTCATTAGTTATATTCTGATGAGAGCTGTATTCATTTAGTAGATTATCAAAGGCACAACTAAATTCTCATTTGTAGGACTAACTCCTGACAACTAAAACGCATTCAGGTAAAACTCAAATTAAAATTGATCAGAGACAGGGAACAGAACTCATTATCACAAGGAACTCCCTCACAGTTATGCATTTAACATGACAAATATTTACATTACAAAGCAAATTTAGCACTATTTAAAGGATCTTCACACGCATTTTGCATTTTAAAAATTTGATTTCACATTCATGAAAAGAATCAACGTGTGATTTAAAATAGGCCTCAAAAGCTGTATTTTAAGCGGCATGCAAAGTAATTACAAAGCCTTCACTAAGTACCTTTAAGAAAGAATTTTTAAAAGACATAATTAAGCTCCACGTAGGACAGCTGTTGTCACACCACAGAGGACCTGGTCAGAGGTTTATATATAAGCCAAAATAATTATTAACACACTATGTCAAACCACCATGATAGCTCAAAACATAGTAGAGTAAGTACTTAACCAAAAATCCAACCAGGGTTTCTGAGTCAGGTTGAGCCCATTAGTTTTGTTCTTTTTCATCAGAAACTGTTCTTCTAGAGAGTTTTTTTGTGGTTTCCAAAGCTGGTCCCTCACCTTTGGCCAGTCAAGTTAAGCTTTTAGCTATTAGCATAAAGAGCAAGGGAATTGTCAGCTATGTCTTGTTAGCACTTTTTGCTCTCCAATCCTGTTTCTCCTTCCTGCAGTGCAATCAGTTGCAGGTGTGCAACATTCTTGTGATACATCCACTCACTCATTTACAGAAGCACAAGCTTCTTAACATACATCAACTCATTTCTTTACAGAATCACAAACTCTGCAGGTAAAGTTTCTGCATATGTTCTGCTCACAGCTAAAATACGTTCTAATGTGTTGTGTTTTAACTTAAAATTATTCAAATTATAACATATAACTCATATTTACAAAAAAAAAATATACCCAGCATGCTTAGAAAGTTTTATGAATAACTGAAAACACTACTTTTGTAACTTCTCAGATATAAGCTAGGCACACATGCTGTAATTTCATTACTAAGAGGGTCATGACCACAGTAGGCAATTTTGGCTATTGCCCTCACTAATAATTTATAACCACAAGCTTTTTACCAACTATAAAGTAGCTTTTAATGTTGTTATTTCCTCCAGCAAATACTAGCAGAGTTAGAAGAGATACACCCTCGTTGCTTCAGCTGTATATGTCAGATTACCTATATGTTTTTATAGACCAACCCCAAGCGCTGAGCAGGTGGCAGGGGCTCGGCTCCCCCTGCTCTCCCCTCCAAACAGACCCCCGGCGGCAGGGAGCACCCGGGCACCCCGCGCGGCCGCCCGCGCACCCCCCGGGGGCTCACCTGGCTCTCCCCAGCTACCGAAGTCAGCGGCCATATCCTCAGTGCGGAGCTGCGGCCGCCCGCTCCTGGGGAAGCCCGAAACCCCCGGGGAAGAGGCGGTCATTCCACCGTTGCGCGCGCGCGCGCGCCCGCCAGGCTTCACCCCAACAAGCTAAAGAAAGCGAAAGCCCCGGAGAGACATAGCGTCGCAGGGGGAAGGCGGCGGGCAGCCACCTCCCTCCGCAGCAGCGTTTCCTCGGGAAAGCAAACGCCGCTTCGCTCACTCTCCCTCCCCGCGGGCAGCGCCAACGGCCGCCGAGGCGACGGTTACCGCGAGCGCAGCCCGCACCGCGGCCCTAGCGACCGGCCGTGCGCGGCGGTCACGTGGGGGGAGGGCGGGGCGCGCCGCGTTTAAACCGCTCGCCCCGCCCCCGCGGCGCCTCGCCCAATGGAATGAATGGGCTATAAATAGCGGCCAATGGGGCGCCGGGTCCCACTCTATATAAAAGAGGCGCGGCGGCGGCAGCCGGCTCCACTCCGGCGAGGGCGGCGGTGGCAGCAGTGGTTGCGGGAGCAGGTTCGGTCCTTAGTCTGCGGCAGAGCCCTCGGTAAGTCCCGGGGAAGCAGCGCTCGCCTGCATATTTTAAAAGAATTTATAAAAAAATATAATCACGTGTATAAATAAAGGCTTTTAAAGTGATCTCGTCGTGGGTCGGGTCGCGAGGGCTGGCGGGGGAGGCAGCTCGTGGTGGGCGCCGCGGGGCCGCACGTAACCAGGCAGGAGGCAGAGGCTCCCGGAGCCGGCGTTTAGCAGGGTGGTTACATACGCTCCCCCTCCTCGCCCCGGGAGGCGGCTGTTGCATAAGGGCTCGCGGCTCCCCCCGGCTCGTCCCGGCGGAGCGGGAGGCAGCGCCGGGCGCTGCGCGTCCCCCCGTCGCGGCGGTGGCAGCCGCGGCACCGCGTCG